>JANAVB010040819.1:5840503-6208003 GCA_029216955.1 Iris pallida
TGAATAAATCCACTGGCAATGAGCTTCTTGACTTCGTTCTCGGTGGCTTCCATGACGTCTGGTCGGAATCGTCGATGTTGCTGTTTCACTGGCTAAGCTTTAGACGAAATGTTCAGGCGGTGCATGACGACTTTAGGGTCCAAGCCTGGCATGTCTTCATAGCTCCATACGAAGATGTCGATGTATTCTCTTATAAGCTGTATAAGAGATTGGCGTTCATCGCCAGATAGGCTTTTGCTGATGAAGATTGGTTTGAAGGATGCTTCATCTCCTAAATTGACTTGGATGACTTTGTCTTCGGTAGGTGGTTTCCGTTGTTCGAAGTGCAGCTCCCACCTGGTGTCCATCTTTTGAGGCCATTGTTCGAGTTCGATTGATTGGACATCGTGTGTAATTTGGTCGACGGAAATCATGTTGACGGAGAGAGTTGCTTTGAACATGTCGCCGATGTTGGAGTCTGAGTCCTAGAGGGAGGAATCAGAAGAATGAGAACAACGATCTGCTTCACCATCTGATCTTTCGGGAGTTGTTGGAGGAGAGACATAGCCCAAACCAACAGCGCTTTGTTGATAGTAGTTCTCGGGTTTGCCGGAGGAAGCAAAGTGTCGTATTGGCAACCGTCGTCCTCGATCGTAATTTAGCCCTTCGTCGCTTTTGATGTCATATCCCATATTCTGGATGATATTCTTGGCCTGCTAACTATACCAAAAAAGTTATATTTTTCCAGAGTCATAGTCAGCTTTTGTGTTGTGCTTGGAAGAAGTAGAGTCTGGAACTAACTTTCTCTCACCAATTATACGACCGAAGATGATTAGTTCTTCATCCTTCTTTCTGGCTGGAACGATGAAGTAGAGGATATCTTCAGGATAAACTTTTTCCCGCAGGTGAGGTATTGTGACCGGCATGCAGAGGTGTGGCCCTATGCCGTTCTCTAGAGCGTATATCGTATCTATGTAGTGGTTTACAGATTAATAGACATCGGATTAATTCAAAGATAAACCTTTACTAAGAAAATACGTAAGTTCTTCTTCAGGGATAACATCATCCGCTGAAGGTACATTATTCTGAGTATTGATATACTCATTGAGAGGATCATCATCTGGAAGAGGAGCCACAGTCTTGGCCGAGTCACCACGTAGGATAATTCTTCAGGATTGGGAGGACGAGCATCAGTAGGTTCCTTCCTACAGGGTGTCTTGCTGAGAGTGATGGTCAATGGTTTGACCTTGTCGGGTTTCTTCTTTTTCACCCAGATTGTGAGAGGCTTCGGGGTACTTTTTGGAGTAGTACGTCCTTTAACTCGGACAATCAGGGGACCATCATTGGAGGATGGACTTGCTTCAGTTTCATTGTCAGCTTCGTTGCCGTCATCTTTGGGAGGCTGAGATTGGTAAAGTATCGAATCCCTGTAGTAAGCTTCGATGCCCCTGAAAGGATCGACATCGACAAACTCTGTCTTCACGACACCGTCACTGTTGACGTACTTGAAGCACTGGTGAAGTGTGGAAGGAACGATCATGTTCTCGTGTATCTATGGACGTCCCAACAAGACGTTGTAGGATACGTTGGCGTCAATCACATAGCAGGAAACCTCCGTTCGGAGATTACCGATCTGGTATTTGAGACGGATCTTGCCCAGCGGATGGCTTCGACCAGCATTGAAAGCCATGATAGTTGTGTTGGTTGCGGATAGCTTGTGCAGAGGGATTCCCAGAATTTGAAGCAAACTTCTAGGAATGATACTGAGGGAGGATCCTGGATCGATGTGCATGCGGTCCACCTTGATCGTCCCGATATACCCTGTATAGTACAGGGGTCTATCATGACGATTATTTTTGAGTAGCATATCCTCCTGTGAGAAGGTGATGTTGGGCACCACTTCCACAGTACTGTGGCAGTGGGGACAGGAGACAGGATCTTCAGCGGGGGCTTTGACTTCAGCGAGGTAAGAGTCGGCATGTAGTAATGCCTCACTTAAGGCCTTTCGCGTTTCTTTGGAGAGTTGCAATAGATCGAACTGAGACAACCTGGCAGGTGTATTGGCTAGCTGAGCCAGTATGTCAAAGTTGTAGGGCCGATCCATGCCTTCAAGAGCTGGCGCCTTTAGGGATTTGTCAAACCGCGTCTTCTTCTGTTTGGATTTGTCCGTGGTTTGAGGCTTGGACGGGCTGACTTCTAAGCTTGTGGGGGAAGCAGAAGATTGAGGAGGTATTGCTTCTTCTTGTGCGGGATCGTACGTCCGAAGATAAGTCTTTCCCGATCGCGTCTCGCCAGATAGAACCTCGTAGATGGGGGAGGATACCATATGGCATGGCTTGAATTTCTTGCCCCTTCTTACTTTGGGAAGTGCTACCCCATGCATCACTTCTTGGATAAGGTCCGGGTGGACCCACATGATCTCACCACGTTCAGTTGTGAGTGGGACCAAGGTCGAGTTGCGAGCTAGTGGTAGGTTGACGACTTCCATCATCGCCTTGGGATCGGGACCACGCCGTCTGGGACTTCTGTAGGAGGAAAGTCGCAAAACTGAAGAGAGATCATGTCAGCAGATACGACCTTGTCTTCAGCTTCGAGGTTGATCACTTGGCTGTCGATAAGCTGTTGTATCTTTTTCTTCAGGACGATGCAGTCCTTGGTGGAGTGATGCACGTACTGATGATAGAGACAGTACTTGGGATCATTGAGCTGGCTTGCCTCTGCAGGACGTCGTGGTAGAGGCAATGTCAGCTTATTACCCTTCGTCAATGTGTGGAAGGTGGTAATGACGTCATCTTCGTCAAAGGAGAAGGTCTCCTTAGGCTTGTCGGAGGCGTCCTGAGAATTGGAAGCTCCTTTGGATGTGTCGACTTTCAGGACTTCTTTCCCTTTACCCCCACGAACAGGGATAGTTTGAGGATGCTTGCCCTTGTCTTCGGATTTGGGTGTCTTCAACCCCAGTAGTTCCAAGTTAGGAACGTCGCCTTCAGCAGCATCAGCGACCCCAATGAAAGCGGGCCATGTATCATACTTATGTATACCTAGACAAAACTTTACTGTAGGAAGGAAGTTATGTCAACAGGTATCCATAAGTTCTGAGTCTGGTATGCCTAAGGGCATCTTTAGTACTAGCCGCCTGAAGCGTTCTATGAAGGCGATGACAGACTCAGTCTTCCTTTGCTTGGTCTCGATGAGAGTGGACATACTAACATGCATGTCGCTCTCGTAAAACCTATTGAGGAACAACCTCTCCAAGTCTTTGAATGAATTGATGCACCCGTCAGGCAGACTGCAAAACCATTCGAAGGCTACCCCCTGCAAGGTGCTAATAAACAGCTTCGACAGGAACGGATCATCTCTGGGCAAGTGCAGCGTCTGCGTGTTGAAGTACGTCATGTGCTGATGAGGAGAAGTCAAACCGTCAAATGAGTTCAGCGTCAGCGGCTTGTAGTTAGGAGAGCAAGTAGCATTCTTCCACTCAGGGGGATACAGTTGAGATATCTCCATCTTCTGAAGCTCATCTTTGTGCGAGATGGTGTCGAGGAGAGCGACCAAGGAATCAATTGCATCCTGTTGATTGAGCAGGTGTTGGAAAAAGACTGCTGAACGGTTGTCAGGCGTTGTTGGCGAAGGACCACCCCCAGTATTTGCAAGATTTAGAGGAGGCTCAACGGAATGATACTCCTTTTGTAGTGAAGGAGGGTTGTTGCTGTGAGCCGGACTAGCGTGGGCTGAGACATTTTGTTGAGGTGGAGGAACAGCTCCAGCAGCTTGAACTGCCATGCTGCTGGTAAGCATATCAGTGATCTTGGCGAATGCTATTTCGAGACCCTCTAGCCGTTTGCTAGTCTGGTCACCGGCTTCTTCAGGTCTTCCTCCGTCCATCATGTATATAGATAGCATGCGAGGATGAACAGAGGAAGCAGTGCAACTGGTGCTGATACTGTCTATCTCTGAGTGGACAAGTCCTTCGTCTTCAGGTAGAGGAGGTAGATAGTCGCCATCGGATTTGGAGGGATCATCGTCCTCTGGAAGGCTACCCCCAGTGTGGGGGTCATCTGCTTCAGATTCTGAGGGAACGCTACCCCCGGCTTGGGAATCTTTGTCGTCCATACGGAATCATGCCTTTGATCGGGTGCCCATATAGACTCCTTCAGATGTGACAGCCTGTTGGCCATCTGTTGGTAGGCTTCGTCTTCTCCTTCTCGTGGAACTGAGAGAGAAGGTTGGGTTAGTAGTCCACCGCCTTTGATTGGGGCTTCCGTAAGGGGACCCCATGAAGCCATGTTGGATGAAACACATAGTGGCTTCTCGTCGTCAGAGAAGTGCAGCCGCCGAAACACGAACTTTCTCTGAGGCACTCTTGTTGCTTTGGAGCAACAACAGTTGATAACAATACTGGTGCACGGAAGTGCACTATGAATTGTTATGTTCTCCCTCGCTTTACACTTATGATTTATCATGTCGCATAAGTCAGCGGAAGGGAATTTTGTCTTACAACCCATGTTGCATGCATCACCGAGTTTTGCATGCGGGTTCGTAAGGAGAGTAGGTGCATCCAGACTTAGTTTATGTGCAGGGGCAACCTCTACACCTAAGTTCTGTGATGTCCTTGAAGACAGCCCCGACCTATACGAGTTGGGGCCTGTCTTTTTGCTGTGGGCGCATAGGCCCTGGAGACTGGGCTTGGACGCATGCTTCTTGACAGCATGTTTGAGTCGCCTTGATGTGGGCACATAGTATGGATCCAGAGAGCCTGGGCGCATAGCCTTGGACGCATGACTCTGAATGCCCTGCCTGCTGAAGACAGAAGTGTTATGGTTGGGGCTATGCGTCCAGACACTCCCTTGGGCGCATGGCTTTGGGCGTATGCTTGGTGGAGCAGCGCTATTTTCTCCCAGTTTTGCCTCCTTCGTTCATGAGCCTCGTCGGGTTTGGCCAGAGTGCCACACACCCCGATTCTTGGCATCGTAGTATTTTTCTCTGCCAAGTCTCGAGTGTTGCACACTCTGTTGTTGGTTGTGGAGGGAAGAAGTCACTGGGCTAGTAGAGCCCGGAACGGTGTGAGCCTTCTCCATTTGGAGGACTTCTGTGGAAGAGTCATGCGCCCATGTGACAGAGTCCTCCAACTACATATCCGCTATGACACTAGCAGGATATGCGCAGCGAGCCTTTGGAAGCCAAGACTTGCGAGACTTGTTTGGCTTCGCTGATTTTGAAGGAGTAGAGCCGTCCCTCGAGAGCATCTCTTCGAACGCCTGTTGATCGAACTTTACGATCAGCATCTTCTGAGTACTCCCCACTTTGTCGGTATCGGATTGCGCCACCACCTTCTCGTCAGAGAAAAAGGTAGTCCCCAGTAGAGTCGCCATTTTTGTGGACACACACAAAAAGAAGAAGAAGAAGAAGAAGAAGAAGAAGAAGAAGAAGAAGAAGAAGAAGAAAACGCTATATTTTCTTTTATTGGCGTAAGGTACCACAAATCGAGTACGCCTGAGAGATCCTGCGATGAGGATCCCCGAGTACAAAAAAGAATTCTGGAGAATGGGACGATGGAGATCGAGCGGCAGTTGCTCCTTTACTCCGTTGACACTCCGATTACAAAAGTGGGAGAAAACCTAAAAAAATTGCTAACTCTCGGCTCACTGGCAAGAAGTGCAGCAATTTGGCTCTTGAAAAATGCTCTCCGTTCTGTGTGTTTGAAGAGGGATGAGGCCCCCCTTTTATAGTCGTTCTTGAGCTGGAATGGGATTATGCGTCCACATGAAGAAACACGCTGGATTTTATGTGGGCGCATAGTCCTTCTTTGGGCGCATATGATGTGGGAGCATACAGGCTGCGAGATCGTGGGTTGGTCGTGGTGTTGACGTGGCCGTATGCTTCGGTGCACGACTGCTCGTGGAGACTGACGTGGCCGTGTGCTTCGGTGCACGTTTTGATCATGGCTTTGACTGGGTCAGGCTTGGGCGCATAGCCATGTCTCGGGCTATGCGTCCTCCTTTCGGGAGAGCTAGTCTTGGTCGTATGAAGCTTCACTGGCTGGGCGCATGAAGCTGTACTGACTGGGCGCATGAAGCTTCGTTGGCTGGACGCATGGAGCTCCACTGACTGGGCGCATGGGGCTTCAGTGACTTGGACGCATGGGGCTTCATTTGATAAAAAAAATTCATGCTTCTACAATTATATATATACTTTCCCTATATGAACTACATTAATTATCCGTAACCTAAAATTGGTCATAACGTCGTTATCTCAACATACAACATATAAAGTATCAAACTTTATTATAAAAATAACTTATAACTAATGTAAAATAATAATTTAAATTTTAAAAAATACTTGTAAGTTTATATCATAAATAATATTATTTTAATTATGGAAACTTAGGCATAACGATCTCATGTCAATACTACAACATTAATACCACAATTGACCTACAAGTTGAGCCTCGAAACAATAAATAATTAAAAATATTTAATTCTGAAAAATTAAAAAACTAGTTAAAATAGTTTTTTTTTAACATCAAACCTTGCACAACAAATAATTTAGTAAAGATATATGAAGTATCAAAGCTTTTGGATACAAAGAACACATGATTTTCGGAGTTACGATATTACGACAAATGTCAAGAATATTAATAAATGTTAAACGAACTCAAGACTCAGCAAAAAGATATGAGTTGGAAATCTCTTGATGTTTAGTTTCTTATAAAAATTATTAAGGAGATAGGATATGACCAAAAATAGGCAAAAATCCACTCACAACAGATTTGGTATGTGCTGGACACCTGTTCGTAGAACGGACGTTCCGGACAAACCGTTTGAAACTATGTGGATGGCCAATTGGATATAAAAATAGACAGAGATATTTCTATTAGTTTTGCTTTCATGAAAAGATGAGGTAGGAAAGTACATAAACCCTAGATGCAAAACAACATACCTGCTAGAACGAATTCAGACTTGGAATCCAGCTTCGGGTCTAAAATTCGTAACTCCTCATAAAGTTGTCATGGACCTTCGGGGGCTTGCTAGGATGTAGGGCCGTGTTAGCTTTGCAACGAATATTCGCGGAGCGTCACAGGAGGTCGAAAATGGGTCAAAACTGTCGGTACGCCACAAGTGCTGCCGGCGGCCAAGGCTGGGAGAAAATTTTTGGATTGGAACTTTTGGGGGGAGGTTTTGTGGGGTGTTGGCGAAGGAACGAAGATGTTAGGGTTTGTTGGTATATATATTAGGAAGAGTTGGGCTTTGGTTTGGACTAAATTGGTTAGGATTTGACCCTCTAAAGGATTAATATGGTAATGGGTTTCCTTACTAGGTGGGTTGTTTGACCAAGTTTAAAGATAGATAATTTAATGCAGGTGACTACAATTTAACCACTAAAAATTAATTAAGTATATATCTATCGATTTTGGCAACCTTAGATAGGCTCTAACAAGCAGGGTTGGCTAGGTTAGGGTCCGAATAGATTTTCTAGTCAATTTGAACATAAAAAGTCAACTAATGGATCTCATGTGCCATTTGCAAATAAATAGCACATGGGAACTCGATTGAATGGTACACTCTAGGTACGTGCACGGTGCATCGTAGGCTCAAAATGGTCAAAACCATATATTGGGTAATATGGTTTTGATTGATGTCAAGTCTCGAACTCAAATTAAAAGTTAGGTCTAGAATTACGGCAAACAGTTAAATTGCGTAAATTAGCCTGAAGTTGTGTGAAGTCAAAAGATTGTTAGAGAACAAGTTCGGATGGAACATGATATATCAAATTAAATTGGAGGTAGACTTGTCTACTTCAAAACTCATGAAGGACGTTTCGAAAGATTGGCATTTCTTGTGCTCCAAAAATCAAGGTTACAGAAAAGTACATATATAGTCATAGTTATATAAAAAAATTAATTTAATAAAAAAATAATATTAAATAATAACTTCCAAAAATTAGAGTGCTTACACAAGTAAATATACGTATAAGAAGTATAATCATCAGACATATAAACAGTAAAGCGTCCCAAACTATAATATATAGATGATCATGCAGTTAGTAATACAAAATGAAGAACTAGCAAATTACATGATCAGCTCTAGCTACAGTCTAGTATATACAAATTATGATATGCCTGTAGGCTAAATGTGAAGGTCCAAAACACGAGCTAAACGCGTGCTCGGTGGCTAAATGTTGCAAAAAAATATACATGATACTAATAGGTAAAGAAAGAGAACACTCACGCAGGCACCTGGTGCTCCGGGTGGTCACCATCAAGGAGAAGGTACGGAAGATCCTCTGATTCTTCTATCATATCTAGCCAAACAAAACCAGCGTGGTCAGGCCCCCAATTGCAAGCCCACAAAGAAAGCCAAGTAATGAACTAATATCGGCAATAACCAACATAACAACGAATAAAGACATAAATAAATAAATATTGGTACAAAGTAAATAATCGGTGCATAAAGTACACAAGAGACAAGTAAAATAAACGTGGACATGTGAAAATGTAAGGTAATCCAGGACATGTGAGCATGTGTAATACATGGGTCATGTATAGCATGTGAGTACATGATATGATGACGAATGACAAGATGACTTAGGAACTGTTCTGAAACATAATTACAACCCATAAACCAAAAAAGGATCGGGGTTGCAATCCTTCTCCTAAGCAGAACTTCTAATCATTCATCGACAAAAACAAAGCATAGACGTCAATAAGACAAGACAAGACTAGACTTCATCCATCAATCATGACCAAGCAATGAGTATGGCTTGATACATAGCTAAATAGGGTTATCACAATCCTAGTTACTAAAATATGTAGTTTGAGAATTTCTTATCAATTACCTACCCTGCAGTCTTCCAAGATTATCTAGGCCCGACATGTACATGAATATATATATATATATATATATATATATATATATATATATATATATATATATATATATATATATATATAGCAAATGCACAAGCTGGGTGATATGCATCCTAGCCCCACTCTATGGTGAGCTAATAGTAATAATATCCAGTAGTTTGCCCCACTCGATAGTGTGCTAGAAATGTGCCCCTCATGATTGACAATTCTGAATCCATTGTAAAGGTTGGAATAAAGGGTATGCAAGTAACCGAAAAATCTTTCCTTCTAATGCATCTAGAAAAATCAAGCTAGTTGTTTAGTTCTTAATAATTTTACTCAGGATTCCGGGTGTGACATTTTGCAGAATCCATCCTAGACATAATACTCCCCTCAGGGATATACAAGACTGGATAAGACAAGACAATGTGCACTATAGTAAGTCACAACAGGAAAATACAATAAACCAAAAGCGTGAGTGCACTATGACAAGCCACTAACTAGCAATACTGGACAATACATGAGTGTGCAACGATATACCACTATTAATCAATAATTGACAATTCAGGAATCATGAGTGCACCACGACGGGCCACTATCAATCAATACTAGACAATAACATGTACAGGACAGTCAGGATAAAATCTAAGTGCTCAGGCAACTCATGAACATGACAACACATGGCAGGTAAAGATAGTGTAATAAATCTAAACATGCATGTAATACATGGTATGAAACAAGTCATGGCATATATAGGAAAGCATTGAGCAAGACGAAACCAGGAAAATGAAATAAAATCAAGAAATATAAAATTTGGGTGTCCTGACAATATACCAGAGGTATACTCCAGTATACCAGCGGTATGCCAGTCTGAGACTACATCAAGTTCCTTGTCGTAAAAATGTGCAGCACCGATATACCGTCAGTACAACCAGTATACCGACGGTATGCCAAAAATGGGACCACAGAAAATCTCTGTGATAAATAGGCCAAAACTGGTATGTCGTCGGTATATTAAAGTATTCTGGCGGTATGTCGTTACTACTCGGATAACAATAGTAAAAGCTAGAAATGAGTTACTGGACCCAAATAACGTCCCAAAAATTGCAGTAATCTGACGATGAAATAACACTAGAGGAAAGATCTTACATAGCATGTATACTAAGTCTCATGGCAATTACTCCAATATCGTTTTCGATACGGAGTTTTCCTATTATATAAATAACAAAAGTTTGCATGAAATCAAAACATAGCTCAAACTAAGTTTAGAACTAAGAAGATGGACTAAAATCATGAGAGAAACATATTTAGCAAAACATATATTGGGCAATAATGAACTTTCAATACCAAGGAAAACAAAAACAACAATAAAACAATAATGTTCAGCAATTCGACAAGATGTACTTGCCTAGATACGAGCTCCCAGCCTAACTCTTCTACTCCACCACCAAGAGGGTTCAGAAACCACACTCATAGGCCTCAAGACCAGGCTTCAAGCTCACGAGAAAATTGGAGAGAAAATGAAGACGGAAAGAAGATAAGAGAGAGAAAGTAAAAGAGAAATCGAAATAAACCGAAGGGCTATATATAGACGGGGTAAATTAATCGTGACTGTTGGATCTGTCACGTCAGCGATCCACGACCCGGTACGATCAATCTATATCCATAAAGAAAACCAAGAAACCAATGGATAAAAAAATACTTCAGAACCAAAAAATCATTGGATAATAGGATGCATCCAACACTATTCACGAAACTATCCAAATACTATTCACGAAAATATCTGAAATAGTAAATATCTAAGATTGAAAGTATCCTAAATGGTATATCAGTAGTATAGACCAGTATACCGATGGTGCCGGTCAAGAGAAAAATTTTCCTAGTTTGAGAAAATTTTACGATTCTCCGAAAACCAAGAAAATACAAGATACATACAAGATACAGTACAAAATATATATCCGTACAAATATAGATATTGTGAGATGAGTCTCACACACATGGAGTCTGATCTGCTTCACCTTCTCTGTAGCATCCACAATCACCTCTGGCCCCAATAAAGCTCTCTCACCTACATCATCCTAAGATAATAGAGTACGACACCTTCTTCCATATAAAGCCTCAAAAGGTGGCATGCCAATACCAGCCTGATAATTGTTGTATGAAAACTCCACCAAGTATAGGTGATCCTCCCAAGAGCCTCCAAAATCTAATACACAAGTTCGAAGTATATCATCGAGTGTCTGAATAGTCCTCTCAAACTATCCATCAGTCTAAGGATGATAGGTTGTGCTGAACTTGAGTTGAGTTCCCAAACTAGCCTACAAACTCTTCCACAAATCTTCATACAACAACCCAACCCTCCAACACCACCGAACCACCACAACAGGAATGTTCCAAAATCAAGCGAAAAAGAAGTCAGAAGATTTTGAAAAAAAAGAGGTAATTGATAAGCAATAGACCTAAATCTAAAAATCCAACAAGCTAACATCCCAACTATCCAAAAGATTACCAAAAAGGTGCTTTGTAGTTGGCTGAATAAGCATTAATCACTATCCTCTTATTATTAGTAGACTATTAAGAAAGGATTACAAAGAAGAAAGAACACACGTATAAAGAATGTATAGGTGAAGTATCCCTCAAAGATCAAAATTTAGTGCTCCAGTTGTGAATGGAAACGGGTAAGGCAGGCATACAAGCAGACTCAATAGCAAAATGGCGACGCCAAGAACAACGTATTTGCTCTCCGGATCGCTGATCTCTTCGGAGAGTGGGGCTATCGGACCCCTCTGTAGGAAGAATATCAGTACCCCCCAATAGAATGCTACGTCGCTGAAGAGTGATGATAAGCCGAGCAGTGCAAGGGCAGCACCTGTCAACCTGGAGGAAGCCTGCATCAACAGTCCCATTTACCATTGGTTAGGCAAATAAGGCATATCAAGATCTCAAGAGCATGCATTAACTTCTGGAGACATCGAAGTACCAAACTTCCAATCATTTAGATATTTGATAGTGACCATAAATAATCGTTTTCCAATGTGAAAGGTTTGTGCATAATTAGACAGCAAGACCAGTATCTGTAGAGAATAATTGTTGTGTGTTTTATTGATTGGCTACTTCACTACTTATAGGGAGTCTAGCTCCTCATATTACATTTTTCAATGTGGGACTAAATCCCTTATTAGTTCTCAACACTCCCCTTCACATCTTGTTACATAGCTTCGACAGACTTAATGAACTAAGACACTTAGTCAGACAGTCTGCCACTTGTTCTTCTGAGTGAACATGATCAATTTTCAGTATCCCTTGTTCCAGCTTCTCTTTGATGAAGAATCGATCGATCTCGATTTGCTTCGTTCTGTCGTGCTGAACTGGATTGTTAGCTATACTTATTGCAGCTTGACTATCGCTCAGAAGACGTAACGGTGCTCCCTTGTCCAGCTTCAACTCTGTTAGCAACGCTTTCAACCACAGCAACTCCGACACTCCTAAAGCCATTGCTCTGTATTCTGCTTCAGCTGTAGACCGTGCTACCACAGACTGTTTCTTGCTTCTCCATGAGACCAAGTTTCCTCCTACAAAGACACAATATTCCGTGGTAGACCTTCTATCGTCTATGCAGCATGCCCAGTCTGCATCGCAGTATCCCTCAACTTCTATACATCCATTCTTCTTGAACCATAGCCCTTTTCCTGGCGTCCCTTTCAGATATCTCAAAATCTAAAACACTGCATCCATATGACTCGTCCTTGGATCATGCATGTAGCGACTTACTACACTCACCGCAAATGAGATATCAGGACGAGTGTGTCCCTGATAAATCAATCTCACTACAAGTCGTTGATATCTTTCACGATCAACTGGCTCTCCTGCTTCTGCTCCCAACTTGCACTTCTGGTCAATTGGAGTGACTGCTGCTTTGCATCCCAGCATCCCTGTCTCCTTCAGCAGATCAAGTGCGTATTTTCTCTGTGAGAGAACAATTCCTTGTTCGCCTTTACACACCTCGATACCTAGAAAGTACCTCATCGCTCCTAAATCCTTCACCTCAAACTCCTTCGCGAGTTTTGACTTCAGCTTAGCGATCTCGACTTCATCATTACCTGTGATTACTATATCATCCACGTATACTGCAAGTATAGTGATGTGACCTCTTGCATGCTGAAGAAAGACCGTATGATCTGCATTTACTTGATGGTATTCCATGCCTGTAACAGCCTTTCTGAATCTGTCAAACCAGGCTAGAGGAGATTGCTTGAGTCCATATAGCGACTTCTTTAGTTTGCACACTTTTCCATGCGATGTCCCTCCGTCTGATTCTATAGCGTAGCACTCTGACGGGAGTTCCATGTACACTTCTTCTTGTAGGTCCCCATGGAGAAAGGCATTCTTTACATCTAACTGGTATAGCTTCCACCCATAGTTTGCTGCAATGGAGACCAGAGTTCTTACGGTGCTCATTTTCGCTACTGGAGCAAACGTCTCATCATAGTCGATGCCATATGATTGTGTGTATCCTTTTGCAACCAACCTTGCCTTGTATCGTTCCACTTTTCCTTCTGACGTCTCCTTTACTGTGTACACCCATTTGCATCCTACAGTTTTCTTCCGTTTGGGTAATGGAACCAGCTCCCACGTCTTATTTTTCTCCAGTGCCCCAAATTCTTCCACCATTGCAGCTTTTCACCTTGGATCTTTCTTTGCTTCCTGCCAACTTTTGGGCAACGAAGTAGACTCTAATGATGCAATGAAGGCTCGATAATTCGAAGAAATGTTAGAATAAGACAGGTAGTTAGCAATATCATGTTCATAATCATCAAAACGACTAGGAGCCTTACCCGCATTGATGCGAGAAGATCTCCTTAAGGGAGCAATAGGTGGTGGAGAGATCATACCATCAGAGTCAGAGAGATCCGCATCAGAATCAGATTGATTCAGTACGGGGGTAACATCTTCAAGAGTTGGAGCAGAAGTAGACGAGGGACTTGGTACAGTAGGCACGGGGCACGGTACAGGCACAGTACTGGACTTCTGCTGTCTCCTTCTGTAGACTTGAAGCTCCTTTTCCATTGTCTGCTACTCCCCATGTTTAACATATGTATCTTCTTCATCTTCTGTATCGGATTCACTGCTTTCTCCCCCTTTCGTCCAGTTTTCCTCTCCCCCTTTCGTCCAGTTTTCCACAACCGGGCATGGGACCGATCCGACCACCACAGATGGGCTTATTTTCTTCCCCTCACATCTAACACCCTCTGTGTTAGGTGTGTCACCAAAAGCTGAACCGTCATCCGAACCATAATATGGTTCCAGTTCTCTGAATGTAACGTCCATGCTTACAAACAGCTTCCGCTCAACGGGGCTCCAACATGCGTATCCCTTCTGAGTTGTCGTGTACCCGACAAAGACACATTTAACCGCTCTAGGATCCAGTTTGCCAACTCCAGGCCTATTATCTTGGACAAAATATACACACCCAAATACTTTCGGTGGAACAGTGTACGTGGTTGTACCAGTAAGCATCTTCAACGGTGTCTTCCAGTCCAATACCTGAGATGACATTCTGTTGATGAGATAAGAGGCCGTTAACACCACCTGCCCCCATAAGTGTTTCGGGACATTCATAGCCAGCATCATCGTCCGTACGACCTCCAGCAGGTGTCTGTTCTTCCGTTCGGCCACGCCATTTTGTGCCGGTGTATAGGCACATGAAGTTTGGTGTAGTATTCCATGAATGGATAAATACTCAGCAACCGTCTTATTTGTATACTCCGTCCCATTGTCAGACCATAAGCACTTAATTTTAGTACCATATTGTGTTTCTACCCGGCGATGAAAGTCTCGAAACGCCTCAAAGACGTCACTTTTATTCTTCATAAGGTAGACCCAGGTCACGCGAGTATAACAATCAATAAAAGTGACGAACCATCGAAAACCGTTAATACCGGTTGTAGGACAAGGATCCCATACGTCCGAATGTATCATATCAAATGCAGCTGAACTTCTACTTCCTGAACTCACATACGTGCTTCTGGTATGTTTACCCAACTCACATGCATGACAAAATAACTTCTCTTTATTAGCCCTTTGGTATAAGGACGGATACAAACGACTAATAATTTTAAAAGAAGAATGACCGACACGCTGGTGGTGGAGTAGCAATTCATCTTCTATACTGCGCCGTGAATTCCGGTGGTGTGTCTGCTATCAGAGATGTCAATGCTTTGTCCAGTCCAGTCCTGTCCAAGTACCACAGCCCCTTATGTCATGTGCCAGTCCCAAGTCGTCGTCCTGTCCCCTTCTCCTGAAAAGTCACCGATGGAATGTCAAAGGAAACAGTACAGTTAAGATCAAGAATAATGGCACTAATAGAAAGAAGATTGACAGGAAAAGACGGAGCATATAAGACATTGGTGAGAGTGAGAGAAGGGGTGCATGCGACAGTACCTTTACCCATGACAGGGCTGGAGTTACCATCAGCAGTCTGAATGCTCTCCGGCGTCGGTAGGTGAGTATAGTCCTGGAACTCACCGCGGGATCCCGCGACATGGCGAGATGCCCCAGAGTCCATAATCCAACCTGGTTGGTGGACAGCTGCCGCAAGAGCACGCGCAGGAATACCTGTGCTGGTTTGGGCAAAGTAAGAGATGTGATACCCCGAGGGAGATGATGCCCCATGACTGCCGTCCGAACCCAGCTTCGTGCTGCGTAACCTCGCGAGAAACTCCTTCTCAAGAGGGGTTAACTCAGCCAGGTGATTTTCTTCCCCTTCCTCTGCCAGATTAGCTTTGTATCCTCCAGAATAATTTTTCCTTCTACCAGCATAACCGCCTCTACCACCTCGACGTCCTCCGCGGTCCCGTCCACGATCAGTCGACTGACTTTGCAGGAGTTTTGGACAAAATCTAATGTAATGTCCTAAGTCACCACAGTTGTGGCAAACACCGGCCACAGAGGGAGGCTGATTGAAGGCGGCAAGGGCAGATTTGTCAACAGCGGCTCGCTCCCCCTGGAAATAGTCCTTGTTGGGCATCAACTTCAATCGAGCCTCTTCTTGTGCCATGGCTGCTATGGCTTCTTCTAAGGTTGGAAGCATGGGCTATGCTAGGAGAACATTCCTTCTATGCTCAAACACAGGGTTAAGACCCTTCAAGAACTTCATCATCCGTTGTCGCGAAATATAATCCAAGAACTTTTGGAAATGTTTCGCAAATGCCGGTTCGACCTGTGCATCGTCCATCCCAAGAGGATCATAGTGATCCAGATCAGACCAGTACTTCTTCAACAGTGCTGCATACTCAGAGATGGTACGGTCGTCCTGGGTCACCCTATCAAGTTCATCCTGCAGTTGGAAGATCCGCATAGGATTGCCTGAGCCTGAGTACATATCCTTCAAAGTCCGTCATATGTCAGCGGCAGCCTCCATCGCCTCTACATTGCCCGACACTTGGTCGGTCAAGGAGGCAGTCAACCATCCAGCCACAACATTGTAGACAATGTCTCAAATAGCAAACTCCTTCGAGGAGGGATCATCTGGCGCCTTGGTTTGGCCATTGACGTAGCCAACCAAGCCTCGTCCCTTCAGCGTCCGCAATGCCTGTCGTGACCATTTCAAGTAATTGGACGTTCCTTCCAACTTCGTCTCCAGCTTGTCCAGCTTTCCCATTTTGTAGGGAGATGGATCCACATCAGTATGGATCACACGTGGGGTTTCCTCGGTTAATCTCTTCGATAAAATATCATCAATCAAGGCCTTCATCTCTTCTGCTGTCAGTTTATCACTGATCGAATCCATGGCGTCTTCAACTGTGATTCATCGTCGTCGTCGTCTTCGTTGGCTTCGTCGTCGTCGGCGGCTTCGTCGGCTTCGTCGTCGTCGTCTTTATGTAAAATCTTCAACAGAGACCTTACGAATGCGCTGTTAACGTGGCCAATACAGGCGCGCGCATGTAGATCCTAATTTGCAGATCGAGAACGGAAAACAAATAAAGCATTTGTAATTCCGGAGGACGTAATCTAGGAACAGAAGGTGCAAATAAAGCATTTGACAGCCATCCGTCTTCGAATAACCGTCAACATAATCTCTCTCAAATTAGGGTTTTTTTTGTAGAGAATAAAAAAAGGGGGGGTCAGCAGCTGGGATCGGAAGGGGGGGACGTCGGGAGGGGGATCAGCAGGGGGGCGTCGGGGCAGCGGGCGGGGGGCGTCGGGGCAGCAGGGGGGGGGTGGGTGTCGTCGGCGGGGCAGGGGGGTGGCGTCGGGCGGGGCAGGGGGGGGCGTCGGCAGGGCAAGGGAGGGGCGTCGGGCGGGGCAGATGGTGCGGGGGGGGGGGGGGGGGGGGGAGGGGGGGCGTCATGTTGGGGAAGATATGAAATTTTTTTTGTGGTTATGGCTCTGATACCATGTAGAGAATAATTGTTGTGTGTTTTATTGATTGGCTACTCCACTACTTATAGGGAGTCTAGCTCCTCTTCATATTACATTTTCCAATGTGGGACTAAATCCCTTATTAGTTCTCAACAGTATCTAAAGGTAGATTCACACTAAAACATGATGAGGGAGTTGATCAATTTGATGTATAGAGAGAGGCAGAGGAGCTGTACCAACTCCAGATGACAACTAAACTGGTATAGTCATGTAGAGAAAAGATCAAGAAGCATTTCTACAGCAATGATCTGGATCAGTGCCAGATTATATATAGAGAAGGAAAAGACTTAAAGAACGTAGATTGCAAGAAACTTTTTAAAGCCGACAATGATATTTGATGAAGCCCCTACCTGCAATAAGTGGCACAAGTGTAACTTCACAATAATGCCAAACCCATGAGATCATAGTAAGATGAAATTTAAGGTGTAGGTCATTGTAAGCTCTACTATATAGTGAAAACAAAACCAATACTAACCACAGAGATACTTCTGTTTTAGAACCTCATTGATCGACGCAGCAACTGTGGTTGGATTATGAAATCTAGATCTTTTTATGGTAATTTTTTGTCTATAAATGAGTTTCCAGATTTGGACATGCTCACGTGAGTTCGCAAGATTGTGTAACATGCATCTTTGATGTTGTCGATCTTTTCAGAAAGGAATATAAGGCAATACCTTTCTGCCCCAAATAGCAAAAGATATGCGACCTCCATCAAGCTCTCCTGCAGGAATGCTGTTGATGGCATTAATAAGAAGACCAGCCCAAGCCCATAGGACAACTGGGTTCAAAGATATTGAAGTCCCTTCTCTCAAAGCATCTCCAAGAAGAAGCTTTGCTGCAAATAATAACAGACATTGGGGGTTTCAAACTGGAGCTAAAACTAAATAAAAGTATTCAACCTGTTAACTTTCACTAGATACACATACAATAGAATAATTGCATATGAAAGTTTTCAACCTGTTAAGTTTTCAGTTTGACATTAGTTAGCAGATCACAAGATCCACACAAAATAGAACAATTGCAATACCATACTACATCATCGTGTGTGCGTCCATGTGCACACACACGTGCACACGTGTGTGAAAGCTTCAAACATTAATCGTATTCAGATATAATTTCTTTTGAGCATCTTATAAGTTCTTATACAGCCTGAATGCATTGACACATAGTTAATCCTAAAGACTGAGAACATATACTATGTAATCTCTTACTTTATCATTCTGGTGCATCAGATAAACTAAAGATATGGTTTGCAATTGGGGTCGCATAAAAAAGAAAAAATGCAGGTCTCGTACTTCTCATTATTAGATTTGAGAATGTACAAATGGTTCTGCAGTTCAGAAAGTTTATTTTTATATTAGTATCGGAATGTTGTTACAGCAAAAATAATAACAAAGCATTTATACCAAATTTTTGTGGTTGGCTGTTCCAATCATCTTCTTCCATTTAGTTCTGTTAAGGGCCATGTCTTCTGTAACATTAAAATCTTATCCTTCTTTGAAACTTCAATCCATGTCCTTCGGCCTAGCTCTAGTATTAGTTTTGGAATGTTGATAAACTAAATCATTAGTAATATCTTTATTAGTATTGGAATGTTGATAATAGGAGAAAATGCTTACCGATGCCCCCAACAAGAAATGATTCATGGAAGACAGCCGGGTCAACCACTATACCAATGCCGTCACTGGGAGGTAAGATGAATCCTAGTAGAAGAAGAATAAACCCTAATGAGAATCCAGCCAAAGGTCCAGCAGCTGCCAGCTTTAGAAGGTCCTCCCGGTTTTTCATAATACTGATTATCCTTGTAATTGAGCCAAAAGAACCGATCTGCAACCAACTAATCAAAGTTTTATACAATCATAAGGTAGGCCATAAACAAGCATTAGCAAAACGTCTTCACTGCAAATATATTTTGCACCTGTCCTTTTCCATTATCTAGTGTCAAATAAGCTACTTGAGAAAATATATTTTTTGTGCATAAGGCAAACTGACAGAGTTGCATCTGTAGAAAAAAAAGTTGCACCCTCTCTTCTTCAAATCATGTTTGTTTCTAATCATCCAAAAATGTTAATTATGTTATGGTCATTTGTGTGATTATGCATGAGTATATTGTTGTATTGTGGCCGTGTTCAATGTAGGAGTGACGGACGCCATCTGGTAATCGGAGAAGCACGGGAGAAGTTGAAGACGCAAGCCGGGCTCAAAATAAGAGATGAAGCAACCAAACAACCCTAAACTGGAATTCCAGTTGGGCATATCCGGAATTTTGAGTTTTTTAGCAGCTAGTCCACACAAGTGTGTACTAAGAATCGGAATTCCGGTTTGGGTAACTGGAATACACATTTTTTCAGCAGCACAGTGCACACTGGATTGGAATTCCGGTTCCCAACCCCAAATTCCAATTCGGGCGGTTTCAACATACGATTCATATTTGGTAAGTGGTGTTCGACTGTTCGAATTGCTCCAGACTTTGGGATGATTTTGAATAGCTATATTAGGGTCTTTCTAACCCGAATTTTGGTGAGAAAAAAAATTAAGGAAAAATAAGGGAATATAGTGAGGATGGGGCCTCTTTGAAGATCAGCTAAGTTATTGGTTTGTGCAATTTTGTAACTTGTATGGATTCTTGTAAAGTTTTCTCTATTTAGTAAATACATTCTTTCCTTGCCTTGGGGGCATAGGTTAATGCTTGGCTAAGCCACGCTAGATCTTATGTTCTTGTTTTACTATTGTGTTTGCTTTTATTTTGCTTATTCATCATTTAGGGAACTCTTGATTTCCGTGTTCGTAAGAATTCATATCATAGTGTAAGGGAACTGAAGGTACTTCAGTTTTTTTGATCTAGGTCAACGGTAGGTGACGACATTGGTTCGCTCCCTATTTTCTTAGATTGTGATTTTGAAGTTATTGGTTCGCAAAGATCCGATGGAGAGTTCTCTACTTCGGAGTTATGGATAAGGAATAACAAAGTCATTAGCACCAAAGTTCGATGGGGAGAAGTTTAACAATCATTTTTCTTCTTTGCACGTTGCGGACAATTTCTTCTTACGTGGCCGAATTCCTTACAATGATAACATGTCCGTCTTTTTTTGACATCGATCGAGATCGTGCCGCTCCTGTTCCTTTTCAAGAGACATTCCTCTTCCATCTGCTCCACCGACAATTGTTCGCCCTCAGAAGTAGGATTTTTCAGTAATTGATTAGATAAAAATAATGAAGTGACCTCCTTAATCTTTACCATAGAAAAGGAAAGCGAGGTAAGAAGCAACATGGTCTTGTCTTCTTTTTTCACTTTTGCACCAACAGTGTGAAGTTGGTTTAAAAGTCCGTTGAACACATTCAAGTGTTGCAATATATTTTCACCTTCCTTCGTCAGGTCATATAGTTGTTGCTTCACGTATAGCCTTTTTTGTGATAGACTTCGTCATCTACAGCCTCTCCAGCTTTTCGCCAAACACAGATATTGTGAAGGCATTGTTGCACCAAAAGATATTTAACTATTCTCTGCAAAAAAACAGAAGTACCTATTGTCGCCAAGCTTCCCTGCCTCGAAGTGTCCAAGCATTGACATAGATTTCACTGCTATTGTCGAACTTTCAAATCTTCAGGCAAAGCTCTGGCACAAGTTTTTATTCTTTGGAAACAAAAATGGAGCCTATTCCCCAAGATACTTTTCCCCGCAACGAATCGAAAATCAATGACAAATATGGTGGCCGACTTTCTTGTAGAAAATAAACATAATAAGTACAAGCACAAAGATGCAAGATATGTGGAAAACTCTAACTAGTAAAATCCACCGGAAGGGTACCATAATATCAAGGTTACAAGATAATTTAGAAGATCTACTAAAGTTTTAGTACAAAAGCAAACCCAAGGAACTACAAGAAACTACAAAAAAGAATTTACAAAGAAATATTCGCGAGGAACTGTCGATACTCGAGAATCTGAGGGCCCGAAAAATGCCGATAAAAGCCCAAACTTTTACTCTTTTTCTTCTCTTCTTTTAATCTTTTCTCTCTTCCTCCACTTTCTTTATGCTACTTGTTTTGTTGCTTTTGTTCCGAACACCACACAAGCCACCCACAGCCACATATATATATACTATATGTAGGTCCAAAGTCCAAACGTGAATATGAACAATTATTTGTTGGTTTACTTTCTCCTAATCCCTTATTGTTTAGGACTGGGTGAGGCTATCCGCACCCCATCACCTACTTAGCACACCCCATCAAAAAAAATGAAATTTTCTATTCTACCCCCACCCCCCTCCCTCCCGACCCCTCCTCCTCCGACCCCTCTCCCCCTCCTCCTCCCCTGCTCCCCCGACCCCCCTCCCCTCCTCCTTCCTCCTCCTCTGACCCCCCTCCCCCAGGGGAGGGGGGTCGGAGGAGGAGGGGGGAGGAAAGGAAGGGGGTCAGAGGAGGAGGGAAGGGGGGTCGGGGGAGCATGGGAGGAGGGGGAGGGGGAGGGGGAGCGGAGGGGGAGGGGTTGGGGTCGGAGGAGGAGGGGAGGGGGGTCGGAGGATGGGAGGAGGGGAGGAGGGGGAGGGGATGTAGAATAGGAAATTCAATTTTTTTTTATGGGATGTGCTAAGTAGGTGATGGGGTGCGGATAGCCGCACCCTTTAGGATTTCACTCATAACTCCAATCCCCTTAGGAATATTAGGTAAGTCCAAATTTAAATTGGACTTATAATTAAATTTAAATTTAAAACTTGATTCAATCCCAACATTATGTTCCTAAAACAAGTATTTATTATTATAAGGTCACCCGTCAATGCAAACAGAAGGATTTTCTTGCCCCTTTCGTTCCTATTTCCCTACCCATAACCTCATACACACTATTTTATTAGCTAGCCTCTTTTACAGCATGATCATTTAAATCTCCTCCGATGTACAACTTTTCTCCTCGAGGTAATCCTTGAATCATACATCCGTATGTCCCAAAATTCCTATTTTATATATATATATATATATATATATATATATATATATAGAGAGAGAGAGAGAGAGAGAGAGAGAGAGAGATGGAAAACTCGGGCGAACGCGCGACCGGGGCGGCTAGGGCTTCCCAGACCTGGGACCCTGGCGCCTCCGATCACCGGCTGACCAGGGGCGGCGGCCGGTCGGGGGGCGGGCCGGCCTCAGGCGGCCTGATCTCCGGCGAACCAGGTGGCAGCGGTGGGAGCGGCCAGGAGCGGCCAGGGCTGTGGTCGCAGCCATGGGTGCGGCCAGGAGCTCCATGGCGGCCAGCAGCCGTGGAGTCGGCGATAGCAGCGGTGGGGTCGGCGATAGCAGCGGTGGGTCGACGGCAGCAATGGGGGGTCGGCGGCCGTGTCGGTGGTCGGGCGGTGGGAGTGCTGGACGGATCCAACGATGGCAACGTATTCCCGGGGTTCCAATCTGGATCTGGGTCCAGTTCTCGGGGGGTCAGGCGGAGGGAGGCGGATGGACGACGGTTTCGAGACGTCGGAGGAACAAGACGGGAGGCAAGGTGGGGGGGCACGCAGAGCCTCCCAAAGTCGCGACCAATGGCAGGAAGAAGGCCAGGGGAGGGATTGGGACAGAACTTCGTCCCGTGGACCTGTGGCGAATTCTGGAAGATCAGTTGGCCGGCGCCCCAAGCCGACCTCGGTGGAAAGAGGAAAGGACAAAGTAGTGTACACGGGAGGCCATGGTACAAGGGCATCCAGCCCTGTAATTGGAGTCGCCCAGGGAGCGGCTACCCGGCCAGCGGGACGTTCCTGGGCAGATGTCTGTAAATCGATGGGGACGAAAAGCCCAACATCTATGGAGTGTGTTCCGCCGAAGAAGGTTGGGAGTGGTTTCCGGGCTTCGTTTCCGGCGGAGGAGATTGAGAAGGTGTCTGCCTTCTGGGAGAACACGCTGGTCTTGTACGTGCTAGGGAGCAAGTCGTTCTACGGACAGATCCGGGGATATGCGGCGCGAGTCTGACATCCAAAAGGCAGTATGGAGTTCTTTGCTAGAGAAAATGGATTCTTCTATGTGAAGTTTGGGCTCGCTGAAGATGTCACCAGGATTCTGCAAGGTGGACCGTGGACGTTTGATGGCAGGCTGATCATTCTGAAGGAGTGGACCCCAAATCTGAGATGTGAACGGGAAGTCCTGAATGCCATCCCCGTTTGGATTCGCTTTCCGGAGTTCTCCATTCGATTCTGGAGCATCCCTCTGTTGATGCGACTGGCCAGTTTGGTTGGCACCCCGATCAAGGCTGATGAAGCTACAGCCTTTCGATCGAGGTTGATGTATGCTCGAATTTTTGTCGAGATTCAGGCTGGAGGGGAGTTACCGAGTCTTCTGGAGTATGAGGTACCTTCTGGAGAGGTTCTAACCCAGAAGGTGGAGTATGAATGGGTTTCTCTTGCGTGTTCGAAGTGTGCTTGTTTTGGGCATCTTGACAGCACATGTCCGTCTAGAGGAGCTCAGTCGGGGCCGATTACGCCCCCTATTGAGGTACCGGGCCATCTCGAGTAAGGGAGCCTCTTACGGGAGAAGGTAGCACGGAGGATTATATGCAGGAGGGTGACCGTCCGGGGTAGGAGGCCGGGGGACTGAGTCTCACTATCACGCCTCAGCCGACCTCCCCTAGTAGGACTATGATCACCTTCTCGGCACAGAGGAGCATGGTTACTAGAGGCATGGCGGCCTTGGAGAGAGAGGAGAGAGGCGTTGGCGGGTCTTCTGAGGAGCAGGTATATAGTAGGAAGAGACGAGCTGGACCACTACATGAGAGCCCTCCAGGTGAGGCGCTGTGTGGAGAATCCGGCATGGGCGCTTGTGCTTTCCCAGACAGCTACCCAGCTTGACCCCTCCGCGGGGAGGGAGGAGGATATGACAGCGACGGATGTGGTACTGCCCCCAGGTACCAGTCCAGGTGATGTCCAGGGGACCCTCTCCAGTAATAATTAATGGCGGTCATCGCCTGGAATGTGAGGGGGGCGTGTTCGTTAGGGAGATGGAGGGAGATATGTTCGGTCTTGCACAGAGAGAGGTGTGACATCTCTATCCTGCTGGAGACTAAGATTAAAGGGGAGAAGACTCTTACTCGCCGGACCCCATCTCATTGGGCTCAACTCCACAACTTGGCCATCTGTAACATGGCTTGGATCTGGGTCAGATGGAATGCAAAGTCTTGGGATGGAGACTTGATCATAATGACGGAGCAGCTGATAGCCGTCTCCTTCACAAATAAGGGTGGCTTTCGGTTCTTACTTGGAGCGGTATATGGTCACAACGCAGACGACGGCGGGAGACTTTGTGGAGTGATATTTCCAGGGTAGCTGCTGCTGCGGATGCCTCGCACCTGCCGCTCCTTTTGATGGGCGACTTCAATGCCCTGCTTCACAGAGGGAAGAAGATGGGAGGCAGATCGGTTCCTGACCCGATCCTTTATGACTTTCAGAGATGTCTTCTTCAGGCGGGGCTCAAGGGGCTGTCTCGCTCGGGGTTCTTATGGACTTGGCATAACAAAGCAATCCGTAACAGGGTTGCTTGCCAGCTGGATAGAGCCCTAGGCAACGGGGAATGGTTCAGGCATTTTCCCAATTCATCGGCTGAGGGTCTGGCCGCTGGGACGAGCGACCATTCTCCCATCAGGGTCGGCTTCACTATTCGGCCCCCCGTGAAGTCTCGCCCCTTCAGGTACAGCAACAGCTGGTATCTTTCGGAGGGTTACTTGGAGGCTGTTACGGAGGGGCTCACTAGCCATCAGGAGGGGACGGCCCAGTATCGTAAGGAGCATCGGCTCAAGGCTACGAAGAAGGCTTTACGGAGCTGGGTGAAGGGTCTACCCAAGTCTACATTAGAAGATAAGGAGGCGGAGCTTCGGACCATTCAGCTGGACATGCAATCTGATATGCTGAACGGTGACCTGGCGGCGAGGGAGAAGGAGCTGATCGGAGAAGTCAACATCTTGCGTCTGCAGAAGGAGATTAGCACGGCCCAGCGTGCTAAATGCTCATGGCTTAAGGATGGTGACCGATGTTCCAAGTTCTACTATGACGTCATCCGGACCAGACAGTATAGAAACCATATTTCCCAGCTTCTTGATGTGGATGGCAATCTGGTGGGAGAGCTGACTAAGATACAAGACGAGACAGTCAGGTACTACTCTGAGTTATATTTTCAGACTGACTACCTGTCTGTGTTCCCAGATATAGTCACGAAGAGAGTGGTGACTCCGTATGGGAATAGCCTTCTAGTTGCCCCAGTTACTCTGGAGGAGGTAGAATCTATTGTCAAGACGGCGGATCCCAACAAGGCACTGGGCCGGATGGGTTTAGCAGTGGGTTCTACAAACGCCACTGGGATACTCTGAAGTATCAGGTCCTTGAGGTGGTGCAGGAGTTCTTCTCCAAAGAAAAACTATTGAAGGAGCTGAACCACACCTTCCTGACACTTGTGCCAAAGAATGAGGGAGCGACATCGTTGGCGGATTTCAGGCCTATTGCATGCTGCAATTACCTTTACAAGATAATTATACACCTTATGTGCCGGCGGATGGAGGGGATCATCCAGGACTTAGTCTCTCCGAACCAGACGGCATTCATCAAGGGGAGGGCGATCGCGGAGCACAGTCTTCTGGCGCATGAGATGGTGAGGGGATTCAGTAAACCTGGCGGGGAGAAAGCTTGTGTGAAGTTGGATCTGAGGAAGGCCTATGACATGGTCAATAGGAATTTTCTCTGTCATCTAATGACTGCTATGGGTTTTGAGGACCGTTGGGTTGCGAGGATCCGGAAGTGTATCACGTCTCCACTTTTTGTCCTCATCCAGGGCACCCCATATGGGTATTTCCAGAGCAACCGTGGGCTTAGGCAAGGAGACCCTCTGTCCCCTTACATATTCACGCTTGTCATGGAATACTTCACATGCTTGATGGATATAGCAGTGCATCGGGGGAGACTGGTTCCATTGTTCAGGCGAGTTGACCTCCCGGTTACCCATCTTATCTATGCAGATGATCTCTTGGTGTTCATCCAGCCATCTATTGAGGGTATGCACACGATTGCTGAGATTATGGGAGAGCTGGAGTCCCTCTCAGGCCTTCAGATGAACAGAGAGAAGAGCATGGTGTATTTCAGCTCCCTCTGCCCCCAGAAGGAGGAGCGGGCCGATGCGCTGGGTGTTGAGAGGAGTGAGCTCCCGGTGAAGTATTTAGGGGTTCCTCTCACAGTCAACTATGTGTGGGATCAGGACTGTCATAGTCTGGTGGAGTACGTCCAGCGGAGGGTTGAAGGCTGGCAAGCCGCCGGTTTAGCATTTGAAGTACGTATTGAGCTGGTTAGATCGGTGATATCGGCTGTGGCCCATTTCTGGCTGCAATCCATTCTTCTTCCTATTGCCACTATCAAGAAAGTAGAACGGATGTGTGCAGACTTCATATGGAGGGGTGGTATGCAGGCGATTGTAAAACCCCAATATTTTTCAAATTATTTTAATACCTTAAAAATTATTTTTCGATATTTTTCTGATTTTATTTGGTATTTGTACGAATTCATAGATGCGTATGTGTGTATGTTTGTGTGTGTGTTAATTAAATATTATATCCTACATTATTACAAATATTTTCGTTACTTAATTATGAATTTTTATAAATTTATTTTGAATATATATATATTATATTTTATATTTTGTATTTTATATATATATATATATATATATATATATATATATATATATATTATATATATATAGTTAGTTTAGTTGATTGAAAAAAAAATATATATATATATATATATGTTAATGTGGGAGGGCCGAACCCCACCCCAAAGCAGCAGCAGCTGCCGAGAGAGGGGGGGGGGGTGGGCCCGACCCCCCCAAAGCTAATGAAACAGCAGCAATAGCTGCAATGTCGACCCCCCCCTAAGTAAATGGATAGCAGCTATGTAGCTGCAACATCCCAAGGCCCGACCCCACTTAACTAAATTCAATTCGCAACCAAAGCTGCCCCTTGTAAACCCGAAACCCCCCACACGCATATGATCCCGACCCCATATCAGCAGCAGCTCAGCTGCAAAACTATCCAAGCCGAGACCCACACAAAGTAACCCGAGCCCCATTGATAGTTAATCCAAACCCACTAGTATTAGGTTTAATTGGAAGTTAGTATATATATAACTTTCTCTACAACCAATGAAACCCTAATCTTCCAAAACGAAAGTTGGAGCTGATTATACCCTCTTCGTCCTCGACTTCGTTCCACCAGCAACGGAGCTTTGTGCGCGACGAACGAAGCCTTAGAAGTCAGCCCCGCGTCACTGCACGTAGCAGTTTTCCCACTCAAGGTACCCAACTTCCCCGTTCGATTTCTCTCTCGATTTTCGTCCGTTTTTAGATCCGTAAATTTCTGTAGAAAGCCCTCATGACCCTCTTCAAGATCCCCCAGGTGGATTTTGACATGGCCATCCAACTTGCTCGAAAAATCGAGACGAAGTTGGAGAAAAACCCACTTTTCTGAATCCTGAAAACTGTTTTGAAATGCCAACTTGTCGGCCATTTTTCTTGCTGTTCATTAACCTTTTGTAAAAACTAATTGAAGATGTTTGAGGACAACATAACCACGATGGAAACGTAACTGGTAGAATAGTATTTCGTTTTCTGTGCAAGAATTTAATCAGCGTTAAAGTTGGACGAAAAACTGTTTTCAAAAGTGGTAAAATCTGAAATTTTTGTCCGATACGACGTCGCCCCGACAAACCGGGCGACGTGGTCGCGCGTTATACGCATCGAAAGACGCGTATGGACGTTGCGGAAGTGTGGGAACTGACGGAACTCAATTTCGTCGTGTGTGCGCGACGAAATCAACGCGTATCCGTCGAAATACCCCCGTATCGGCGTTTTGTAAACTTGTCCATAACTTTGTGTACAGTCGTCGAATCAAGACGAAACTTGCGCCAACAGGTTCGGATCGAAATTCTGGTCCTGCATGCCAAGTTTGGTTTGATTCTGAGAAGGTCGAATCGGGACCCACTTTTGGCGGGCCCGCGACCCACTCAAACGGGCGAATTTGTACACGGCTCATCGGAATCCAAAACTGGACATACCGTTGAGTTCCTCTCCTCAAACTGAATCCGTAGACATGTAGTTTGATGACTTTAGAGACCATAGACTTTGGCACGCGTTTCGGTGCAAAAGCGGGTCCAACGGCGGACATCGTTTTGACCCGAAATTACGATTTTGCCCCTGTTCCAGAATTGGACTTTTGGACAGGCGTTTCCTAGGTATATCTTCTTCACCAAGATCATTTTTGATGTTTGTTTCAGCGTTTGGAGTCATTTGTGATTTGTGAGTTTTGGTGCTGACACTTGCTACTCTTGGATTGCCTTTCTCGCACCACAGGCAAGTATACCTTGCCATAGATTATGATTGTGCTCATTTATTTTCAGTATATTTTATTATTGCATATTTCTTTCTCTTGTTTGTCATTTGTTTCTATTAGGCGTCCAAGTCACACTTGGGTGCAAGCGGCTACATTTAGTCGTTATATTTATTTGTCTTTATTTGCATGTCGACCTTGTGTCAGTTGACTTACCTATGAGTATGTGGGGGTATTTTCATATCTCCTATGGCCTTGACACATGTGTATCACGTGATGAGTGAGTTATATAGGACACGGACCTGCATACTCGACTGGCCATCGATACGTACGGGGCGTGCGACGGTTAGGAGGTAACTGCTACTAGAGTGTCGAGTTAGAAGCCGTAGCAGTTGCCAACTGGACAGGCTGTGGATACATCTTGGACAGGAGCAGTTGGGGGGAGGGGACAGCTACTAGCGTAGGGGCTACATTTATTTTTACACACTTTTGGGGCCGAGAGTGACTTGTATGAGTACTACTTTCTGCCCTGGCCGATAGTGACTCGGATGAGCGCTACTTGACGGCCACTCTTTATTACTTGCTTGCGTGAATCCGTTACAGCCCCTGCGTAGAACGTTGTCCTCTAAAGTGCATCTCACATAGATGGTTAGGAGATCCTGTAGAGTTATAGTTGCATATTTTATTTGCACATTCAGTTAGTTGGCATGTTTTTCTGTATCTTGTTACGTCCCTCTGAGGACCTGGTCATCTCTCCAGGATTTGACGAGCAGGACTATCCAGAGGAGTACGGTGCAGCATTGGATCCAGCATACATCGGTGACGAGGCACCTTCCACTCTTACTTAGTTTCATTCTTATTATCTGAGACCATGTATTGGACATCTTTTTATCATTCTTTCTTGCTGTTGAGGAGGTTGGACTCCATTTAGTTGAGACTATTTTTCATAGCTGTTTGGGTGGGATTGTCTACCCGGCTATATTTTGATATCATCATTTATCTTATTTTAGTGGACTTATCATATTCTCTGTGTTGAGCTGTGGATGAGATTTAGTTATATTATTGTGGCTTATCATGTACTATTATTACAGCTTATGTACAAATACGGGGATTACTATATATTGGTGTATTCTTCGTATAGTACAGCTGGCATGTCTACGTACTTAGTCCTACGTATTTTGGGACTGGGGCGTGACATGTTTTTGTGGTGGCCCATGCAGGTCGAGTAATATTGTTGGGTTACCTGACTGTGCCCAACAAGCCTGCAACTAGGAATAGGATATAAAATCTCATCCACTACTACTACCTTCTTTGATCTCGACTCCATCTACTTTTCCTATAACTTATTGAATTCCTTTCAGCTTGAAATTGTTCTAACCAAATCTAAATTCTCGTGCCAATATAGGATGAATCTTCGTAGCGGTTTCACTACTCCCCTTGCCATTACTGACGGGAACACTACTGCTCGCGAGGAACCAGTAAATCCGCAGCAGCCAGCTATGTCTCCGACCACTCCAGCACCATCCGGGCCATCCATCCAGCCAGTGATGACCCCAGCCACGACTCAGCAGACTGGTCCCGAGGATCCTGTACCCCAGGAAGAGTACCTACCACCACCACCTTATCCACCTCCATTCCCACCACAGATTCCACCCACATATCCACCCTCATCATATCCACCTCCACAATATCCACCACCATCATATCCCCCACAGCAGCCACCACAGTATCCACCATCCTATCCACCTCAGCAGCCTCCACCATATCCATCACCATATGCACCATCATATCCACCCCAGTATCCTCCACAGAATCCACTTCCGTATCCACCCACATACCCCCCACGGTATCCCTTTCCATACTCTTCATATCCTCCACAGATCATGCCCCAGATGCCATACATGCCCCCACAGCATCCCATGCCTCAGACTGGTGGGGCTACTACAGAGCAGATTCTCCAGAGCCTAGTACAGGTTCAGATGCAGCAGAGCGAGGCCATTAGGAGGAGTTTAGAGACAGCATTGGCCCGAGCACCACAAGCCACTATGGGTTCTATCGAAGGATTCCGCAACATGAATCCTCCACACTTCAAGGGCACTGAAGACGTTATCGGGATCACCAATTGGTTGGTTAAGACAGAGAATCTCCTGAAGGCTTCAGAGTTATCCGCAGATCTTTGGATGACGGCAGTGAAGTTACAGCTGGAAGGAAATGCTTATGATTGGTGGGCCGCAGAGGAGAGGCGGCTAGGAGTTGATCAGACATGGGAGGAATTCAAAGAACTGTTCAATAAGAAGTTCTTCTCCGACACCGCCAAGGATGCTTTATATGAACAGTTCCTACACCTGGAGCAGGGGAATATGACAGTTGACGAGTACGACGCCGAGTTTAGCCGATTGAGTCGTTTCGCACCAGGGTTGGTTACGACGGAGCTGGAGAAAGCCAAAAGGTTTCATAGAGGCTTGAGTATAGAGTTGCAGAGGTACACCAGCTCCGAGTCGAGGGTCTCCCAAGCAGCTGTTCTGGCAGAGGCTAGAACTCAGGAGGCCATAAGCAAGAAGGCAAATCGACGAGTTACATCGACTAAGGGGCCAGCCAAGACTACTACAGGAGGGCCAGTGAGACATCCTCCCACTCCTCAGCATCAGCAAAGGACAGGGCCATACCAGACACAGGAGAAGGTCACTTGCCTTTACTGCGGCAAAGTTGGTCATGTTTTGCGAGATTGTAGACGACGGTTGGGGTATTGTTTGATTTGCGGATCGAATCAGCACCAGGCTAAGGATTGCTCATTTCAGAGGGTCACTCCACATAATCAGCAGCAGAGACTAGCTATTACAGGACCAGGAGCACCACGACCACCCTTACCCACCCAGATAGCCCAATTCCAGCAGGCTAGAGCACAGACGGGTAATCAGCAAATTGGGAAGGCTTTTGCTCTAGTTGCCGAGGAGGCGGGACCAGCGGTGGGCGTCATAGCAGGTATGGTTCTAGTTGCATCGTTTTCTGCCATTACATTATTTGACACTGGAGCCACCCATTCATTCATAGCAACTAGCCTTGCCACCAGACACAGTATACCCATGTCATCCTTACCTAAAAACCTTAGAATCCTCACTGGAAAGGAGTTGTACCTGTTAGTGGTATCCGTAGAGATTGCTCTGTAGTGTTATGTGGTAGAGAGACGAGTGCACGACTACTTATATTCCCCATGCCTACCTTCGATGTCGTTCTTGGTGGGATTGGTTGAGCCAGCATTTCGCTCTTATCAACTGCCATAGAGACAGTATCATACTTAGACCCCCGGCTGATTCAGAGCTCGAGTTCACCCAAAGAAGAAGCATTGAGGAGTGGAAATATTAAATCTGGAAAAGTTAGTAGTAACGGGATGTAAGTTCACTTCGAGAATTATGGGAGGGATTAAACTTGTAATCATGATCAAATTAGACGGCTGGGGGTGAATACACAAGTTTGGTTGTTCCTTTTGGAAAACTTGTTTAGAAACTTCTGTAGGAAACTTGAGTTTTAAAATTTAATGATAGACCACCATGGAACCCTAATGGGCTGGAAAGAATCCACCCTAATTGCCATATCCCTCATGGCAATGTTAATAGCATATGCATAAGTATTGCTAGTCATCCATAAAATCATGTGGTTATATTTAAACTTGATACACTCGGCATCCCCTCAATTCTAGATTCTATTGTGACTTTCTAACCATTTGAAACTGGAGAAATGATTAGATTATTTCTTGATCATACTCTATCTAAGTGGCTAACATATCAAAAATTTGTATTCCTAACTCACTTTACCTTGATTGCTTGACCTATTGAACCCTACACCACTAGTTCAATTTTTAAGTTGGGTAGAATACCTCACTACCTAACAAATATTTTTTTGGGTGAACCATATAGATGAGTTCATTTATACTACAAATTTGAGGACCTTGGAATGATTGATTTCCTTCGTCACTACCTCCCTTACTTACATATTTCTCCATCTGGTGCTGCTAATTTAGCCTTAGTTTTACAAGCTTACTCCTTTATCGAGCTTGTTCATGACATATTCTATTGGACGCGTCCATTAACATATTGTCTAATCAGAACCGGTGCATGATGGTCTGATCAACCGAGTGCATTTTGGTTCGCTTACATCCATCGTTCTACACGGATGGAGACATAGCTAAAAAAAAAAAAAAAAATTGCCCTTAGAGTCTCCCTCACGACTGCCTTGACAATTCTTTTAGAATTATATAACCGCCCTTGAAGCACGTATTGGCATTCAAAAACACATTCCTTGAACTCTTGTGGGATTTCATCTTTTACATATACTAGACGAGCCTTTTACTTGATAGATAGATGGGCCAAACTATTTTTTTTTTTCTGTGGCCATGAATTTTGAGTATACACCGAGGTAGCTAGCCACCATCCTATCAACGTGACCTTGTCCCTATCAATTTCCTTGCATTACATTTGATCCCCGGCATTAGTTTAATTTCGAGGACGAAATTTTCTTTAAATTGGGTAGGATGTAAAACCCCAATATTTTTCAAATTATTTTAATACCTTAAAAATTATTTTTCGATATTTTTCTGATTTTATTTGGTATTTGTACGAATTCATAGATGCGTATGTGTGTATGTTTGTGTGTGTGTTAATTAAATATTATATCCTACATTATTACAAATATTTTCGTTACTTAATTATGAATTTTTATAAATTTATTTTGAATATATATATATTATATTTTATATTTTGTATTTTATATATATATATATATATATATATATATATATATATATATTATATATATATAGTTAGTTTAGTTGATTGAAAAAAAAATATATATATATATATATATGTTAATGTGGGAGGGCCGAACCCCACCCCAAAGCAGCAGCAGCTGCCGAGAGAGGGGGGGGGGGTGGGCCCGACCCCCCCAAAGCTAATGAAACAGCAGCAATAGCTGCAATGTCGACCCCCCCCTAAGTAAATGGATAGCAGCTATGTAGCTGCAACATCCCAAGGCCCGACCCCACTTAACTAAATTCAATTCGCAACCAAAGCTGCCCCTTGTAAACCCGAAACCCCCCACACGCATATGATCCCGACCCCATATCAGCAGCAGCTCAGCTGCAAAACTATCCAAGCCGAGACCCACACAAAGTAACCCGAGCCCCATTGATAGTTAATCCAAACCCACTAGTATTAGGTTTAATTGGAAGTTAGTATATATATAACTTTCTCTACAACCAATGAAACCCTAATCTTCCAAAACGAAAGTTGGAGCTGATTATACCCTCTTCGTCCTCGACTTCGTTCCACCAGCAACGGAGCTTTGTGCGCGACGAACGAAGCCTTAGAAGTCAGCCCCGCGTCACTGCACGTAGCAGTTTTCCCACTCAAGGTACCCAACTTCCCCGTTCGATTTCTCTCTCGATTTTCGTCCGTTTTTAGATCCGTAAATTTCTGTAGAAAGCCCTCATGACCCTCTTCAAGATCCCCCAGGTGGATTTTGACATGGCCATCCAACTTGCTCGAAAAATCGAGACGAAGTTGGAGAAAAACCCACTTTTCTGAATCCTGAAAACTGTTTTGAAATGCCAACTTGTCGGCCATTTTTCTTGCTGTTCATTAACCTTTTGTAAAAACTAATTGAAGATGTTTGAGGACAACATAACCACGATGGAAACGTAACTGGTAGAATAGTATTTCGTTTTCTGTGCAAGAATTTAATCAGCGTTAAAGTTGGACGAAAAACTGTTTTCAAAAGTGGTAAAATCTGAAATTTTTGTCCGATACGACGTCGCCCCGACAAACCGGGCGACGTGGTCGCGCGTTATACGCATCGAAAGACGCGTATGGACGTTGCGGAAGTGTGGGAACTGACGGAACTCAATTTCGTCGTGTGTGCGCGACGAAATCAACGCGTATCCGTCGAAATACCCCCGTATCGGCGTTTTGTAAACTTGTCCATAACTTTGTGTACAGTCGTCGAATCAAGACGAAACTTGCGCCAACAGGTTCGGATCGAAATTCTGGTCCTGCATGCCAAGTTTGGTTTGATTCTGAGAAGGTCGAATCGGGACCCACTTTTGGCGGGCCCGCGACCCACTCAAACGGGCGAATTTGTACACGGCTCATCGGAATCCAAAACTGGACATACCGTTGAGTTCCTCTCCTCAAACTGAATCCGTAGACATGTAGTTTGATGACTTTAGAGACCATAGACTTTGGCACGCGTTTCGGTGCAAAAGCGGGTCCAACGGCGGACATCGTTTTGACCCGAAATTACGATTTTGCCCCTGTTCCAGAATTGGACTTTTGGACAGGCGTTTCCTAGGTATATCTTCTTCACCAAGATCATTTTTGATGTTTGTTTCAGCGTTTGGAGTCATTTGTGATTTGTGAGTTTTGGTGCTGACACTTGCTACTCTTGGATTGCCTTTCTCGCACCACAGGCAAGTATACCTTGCCATAGATTATGATTGTGCTCATTTATTTTCAGTATATTTTATTATTGCATATTTCTTTCTCTTGTTTGTCATTTGTTTCTATTAGGCGTCCAAGTCACACTTGGGTGCAAGCGGCTACATTTAGTCGTTATATTTATTTGTCTTTATTTGCATGTCGACCTTGTGTCAGTTGACTTACCTATGAGTATGTGGGGGTATTTTCATATCTCCTATGGCCTTGACACATGTGTATCACGTGATGAGTGAGTTATATAGGACACGGACCTGCATACTCGACTGGCCATCGATACGTACGGGGCGTGCGACGGTTAGGAGGTAACTGCTACTAGAGTGTCGAGTTAGAAGCCGTAGCAGTTGCCAACTGGACAGGCTGTGGATACATCTTGGACAGGAGCAGTTGGGGGGAGGGGACAGCTACTAGCGTAGGGGCTACATTTATTTTTACACACTTTTGGGGCCGAGAGTGACTTGTATGAGTACTACTTTCTGCCCTGGCCGATAGTGACTCGGATGAGCGCTACTTGACGGCCACTCTTTATTACTTGCTTGCGTGAATCCGTTACAGCCCCTGCGTAGAACGTTGTCCTCTAAAGTGCATCTCACATAGATGGTTAGGAGATCCTGTAGAGTTATAGTTGCATATTTTATTTGCACATTCAGTTACTTGGCATGTTTTTCTGTATCTTGTTACGTCCCTCTGAGGACCTGGTCATCTCTCCAGGATTTGACGAGCAGGACTATCCAGAGGAGTACGGTGCAGCATTGGATCCAGCATACATCGGTGACGAGGCACCTTCCACTCTTACTTAGTTTCATTCTTATTATCTGAGACCATGTATTGGACATCTTTTTATCATTCTTTCTTGCTGTTGAGGAGGTTGGACTCCATTTAGTTGAGACTATTTTTCATAGCTGTTTGGGTGGGATTGTCTACCCGGCTATATTTTGATATCATCATTTATCTTATTTTAGTGGACTTATCATATTCTCTGTGTTGAGCTGTGGATGAGATTTAGTTATATTATTGTGGCTTATCATGTACTATTATTACAGCTTATGTACAAATACGGGGATTACTATATATTGGTGTATTCTTCGTATAGTACAGCTGGCATGTCTACGTACTTAGTCCTACGTATTTTGGGACTGGGGCGTGACAGCGATCTCCTGGGAGCAGCTCTGTAGACCCAGGAAGGAGGGAGGAGTGGGGTTGAGACCGTTGTTGGAGATCAGGGAGGCCTCTGCGCTGAAGCTAGCATGGAGATTCATCAATCGAGGGTCCCTCTGGGCTGACTGGATGCATAGCAGATATGTGAAACAGGGTAACTTCTGGACCTGTTCTACTGACAACAACCATTCAGTCTCTTTCAATATTTTCTTGAGACACAGGGGAGTTCTCCAATCTGCTATTAGAAGGGTCATGAAGGATGGGTCTGGCACGGACCTCTGACGGTATACTTGGATCGATCGACAATCTCTATTAGATATCAGGGGAGCTCCGTCGAATCAGGAGGACAGTCGGGGGCTGACTTGTCGACGCATTATCCACAATGGAAAGTGGAGGCCTGAGTCATATCGTTATATTGCGGAGATGGGTGAGAGTATCAGTTCTGTAGTCATTGATCCAGGTCTGCCTGCTGATCGGTGGAATTGGGAGCCGCCAGGAGATTCTTCGGGGACTGGAATGTTCCAGTTTCAGAGCTGCTTCAACCTCATTCGACGTACTTATCCTCAGAGTACTGACTATGAATTAGTATGGTGCAAGGGACTCGCCCGGAAGATGCAACTGTGTTTACAAGCTTCTTTTGGGCCGTCTATTGACGAGGGATCGACTTAGTGCTTTTGGGGTGCCGGTTCCAGACCCTAAATGTGTGCTATGCAGTGTAGAGAATGAATCTATATGGCACATTTTCTTTGAGTGTGCCCTGTCTTGGCAGATCTGGGCTGAACAAAGTAGGGTGCTGGGTGGTTGTAACTCCGGAAAGGGGATTGGAGACAGCATCACTGTGCTCCGGGATAGCAGAGGTAGAGGGCAGGACTGGTTCCGAACCGCCCGAGTTCGACTGGCAGTCGCGGTTTGGCATGTTTGGAGGGAACGGAACTGTCGCATCTTTGAGGGGCTAGTCACCCCTCCGATAGGCATCCTCCATAACATAGAGTTTGATGTTAATGCTATGGGGAACTGAAGAGTGGGAGTCCCACTTTGATTGTATGTTGTAAGATTATTGCGTTGCTTTTGGAATAAAATTTACCCTTTTTCCAATATATATATATATATATATATATTTTATATATATATATATATATATATATATATATATATATATATATATATATATATTCATGCATCCTATTTGGGGTGCATATACACTAATAACATGAGTAACATCCCCTCAATATAAACTTCCTTAACATTATCCTCTCTCCTATTCTATTTACCTCTGCAACACTCTCTTTTAATGCTTTTATCCACAAGTATCCTACTAGGCATGCATGTGACACATACTCGATCGTTGTAAGCAAATATAGTCAGGTAATGGAGACATTCATAATGTAGAAGCCTAATTGATTTCCTGTGGAAATTGCTACTGATAATTTGCCAACTTGGAAATCCAGAATGTACAAATGTCTCCACTTAAAGAAGCAACAGCCATTACAGTTTATTCAACTGCCAAAGGCGTAAGTTAGAATCCATCCATATATTATCTTGTAAAGCGCAAATTCTATACAGAATAATAGAAACAAAAGAACTATTAAACTAAAGGATGAGCCAAAAAAACTTATTTGAACCACGTGTTTGGTGGGGATTGGGATCCTTTACGAGAATAGAGCTAATAATGAAAATTGTACGCAACCAAACGATGAAACCTAGTATAATTTACCTGCCAACTAGGAACAAAATATGGCACCCCCAGCTTGGCACCAACATCTCTTGCAACTAAAAGATGGCCAACTTCATGGAACCCCAAAACTAGTGCAGTCACAAGTGCTCCAGGTAGACCATCTTTCAGCAACTCAAGATTATCTAATGTTGATCTGCAAAAACATATATAAAAAGTAAGCAGCTAGAAATGAACACAAGCTACTGATTATATTTGTAGAAACAAGGTCAGTAAACCCTTTAACAGAAGCATGTGATAAACCAGATGAAAGGGAAACATGATACTGGAGCTTATTAGGTCTTTATGAGATGAAAGGAACGACGACTAACAGGCAATCACATGGTTTAGTATTTTAGGAAGTAAAATGACAAATGAAAGAAACCTCATACAGCAAGTTCGACTGCAGTGCAGGTACATTACGGAGCAGCAAAGTGAAAACAGTAACTAATCCAAATGCACCAGCAGCAAACCATTCTGGTACAGCTGCACATCCAATAAATCATCATGTTAAGAAATGCTGAAAGGGACGAAAACTATGTATCATGGTAGCTCCTCCTCAGCATAATGTCACGGAGCATCTTTCAACAGAGAAAATCAAATTATAGTCTAATTATTTTCTCCAGAGAGCGTAGTATGCAAGGATACTGAGAAGGAGAAAGCATGTGCCACAAAAGAGCATTCAAATAATCTAAAATCTGCAAGACAAAATGGAGACAAATGTCCTATTACCAGTTGGCTCTTCTTTTAAAGTTTGTCTAGGCACCACTACCGCCACTGGCTGATCATCCTCTGGATTTATGAGAAGGAAAAGCCTATATTCATCCCCAAATCTATCCTGTGAATTGAATGTGCTGGAAATTACACAAAACTACGTCTGAATCTTCAGGCTTTTTATGTATTCATATGATTGAAGAAAAACCAAAATCACCTGCAATCGTTTTGTTATTTTCTCATAACTTATAGCTGCCTTTCCTCGAAGATTCCCCTTGAACAACACTCCACGCTGTTCAAAATAATGGGGATAGTTAAAATGTAACACCAAAGGACCACAATTTGACAAAATAAAGCAATAATAATCGACAAACCGATCAAGTTAACTCTTAATGGGCAAAGCATATTGATAAAAGTGTTCTTTTATTTGATAAATGTTTGAAAGGTTATCAGAAAAATAGAAGGATGAATGTTTGAATGGTGAAATAGTTCAATTGACGAGAAGAAGAAAGTTCTAATGAATTTTCTTATTGAGAGGTTAGGTGTACTTTTTCAAATGCTAACAAAATTATTCAATTGCACAAAACATAATGCACCAGATTTTACGGCCCAAGTCTAAGAAAGAATGTAAGCAAGGTTCGCACTATTGGTATCGGAATGAGTATCAGACCCTTCCTATGAGTACCGGTATTAACACTATCTTTTGGATTGGAAAGCAAATAGTTATTAATAAATTATCAAAAAATTAGAGGAAAAAATATTGCATACGTTTAGGCACAATTTTAAGTATTTTTTTTGTTACTTCTTAGTAGTTTTGAAATTGAATGAAATGATAATAACACTTATTGATTGGTTTAACTGAGATAAATAAGTTATCTTCATTTACATGCTTTTACAATCTTACTATGCTTTTATACCCTTACTTATTGGTATTTTTCGTCCGATTTTCTCTACCAATTGACTGGAAAAAGAGCACCATTGTCGGTATCGGTTATATCGGTAGCAGTCGATTTTGGATCGGGACATGCCAAACTATATAAGTATCGGTCGTATTGTATCAATATCGACCAATACTGCAAACTATGAATATAAGTACATATTCACTTGCAGAAGGTATATTGCACTAAATGTAAGGACTTCGCACTAGGAAGATTGAGCTTTAACATATCTGGTTGAACACATTTACCATACACTTCTCCCTACTACTTTCTAGAAGTGCTTCCATCACTTCAAGAAATCAAAATCTTATTTCAAAGTGAAACCGAAATAATTATCAATGGTTCTTGCATTGGCAAATTATGCAACACAAGCAAAATGGTCGGAATAGGCGTACTAAACCATTCAAGAGGCAAACAGTTTGATCAACTCTTGCAGCATAGATAATCAAAATCCTATTTCAATCAACACATATTGATAACCAAAATTTGAAGTATATACATGCACTAATTTCTTCATGTCTTTAGTTTTTACACCTGCAACTTATATTTCCTAGAACATTTAGTAAAAATTAGCATGGTACCTCATATGGCTCCTGGGTCGTCACGTAAAATGTGTCAAATCCAAACACTTGATCTTTCAGAATGTCAACTGTAGCCTTAGGGATCATTATAGGTTCACCAAGTTGCTGAATTCATTGGCCAACATGTAGAGAAGAAAATTAGATTGGATGATCTGGTTCAGTCTAGAAATAAGGCGTACAGTTAAATACTTGAAGCAAAATTTATGAGCATGAAGTAACTATAGTTACTATCGGACGTTCACCTCCATTCCCGGTAAAGGAGAACCCCTTGCAACTTCAATGTCATCATCCTTCTCCTATGGCAAGCTCAATTTAACACTCTTATCAATGATAAAGTAATAAATCTCACTATCTATATTAAGTAAGAAATGTGCATGAATCACTAGCAAATGTTCTTAAGTACTTTAAAAAGATTGTTATTCATTTTACCTGGATGCCCTCTTGGGCGCTGAGAACTCCAATTTTCTCAGGTGGGTCCTTATTATCCAATGACTGTGTGCTAGCAGATTCTTCTTTACTCTGTTAAAATGTGATAACTATCTTGAGATATGCATGAAACACTAGCAAATGTTATGAAGTATTAAAACAAGTTGTTCAGTCATTCTACCTGGATGCCCTCTGGGGTGCCAAGGACTCCAGCAAGTTTCTTAAGTGAGTCCTCAATATTTGATGATTGAGTGCTAGTCGGTTCTTTACTCTGTTAAAATGTGATGACTAACTTGAGATATATGCCCGAAACACTAGAAAATACTATGAAGTACTCAAACAAGTTTGTTCAGTCATTCTACCTGGATGCCCTCTGGGGTGCTGAGAACTCCACCAAGTTTCTTAAGAGACTCCTTAATATCCAATGATTGTGCACTAGAAGGTTCTTCTTTACTCTGTTAAAATGTGATAACTAACTTGAGATATATGCATGAAACACTAGAAAATATTATGAGGTACAATAACAAGTTTGTTCAGTCATTATATCTGGATGCCCTCTTGGGTGCTGAGAACTCCAAGTTTCTTAAGTGACTCCTTAATATCCACCGATTGTGTGCTAGCAGATTCTTCTTTTGTTTGTTAAAATGTGATAACTGCCTCTGTTATTGCTCTCTCATTAAGTTTTGACTATGTTACAAAATTGGATGGATGAATATTCATAAAGGATAGATTTTTCTCCTTTACGGAGCAGCCAGAAGATGAATATCACCAGACAAAAGAAAAATATGTGGAGAACAACATTCAGCTAACTGAGGCATAGAATACTGAAACTGTGGGCAATAAGCTTCTTGACAAATATTAATTATTAAAGATCCGAAAAAGTGATTATTTTCAGAGATAAAGGAAAGCCAAGGCCAACCAGGATGCTATTAGTGGAATTCAAAATGTCATACTTCTCACAATGCTGCAAGAGGCATTACCACCAGTGGCACATGGAAAAAGGAAGCTACAAGATCATTTTTTAAGAATATTTTTTTACATAAAATAAATTACTTTACGGGATTGTCTTTCCTCCACTCTTTGCCTTAATTCAATTCCCAAAAGCATACCTCTTAGTACAGACTCTTTATACTCTAGGGGAACTAGGAGGGTGCTCATAGATTGCATGAGCTTAAAGTGCATATCCAAAAAGTAGGTCTACCTATCTCCCAACTGGTCATCTAGGTTCTATGGCATATGTCCCTCTCATGCTCATAGTGTTGGGAACGTGGTGTGACCCGAACCGGAGTTGGCCCATGAGGTACGATATTGGACTCGGCCCATATGCCTTAAAAGGGAATTCACATGTAAGGCTTGAACCAATACCAATTATCTACACCTCATGATTCCACCTCCTACCTGATGTGGGACTAAATTACCAACTCCATTGTCACCCCCCCCCCCCCCCCCCCCCCCCCCCTTTCGAGGGCTCAACCGGAAACAAGATACAATTCAATAATTTCCACCTTAGCTCGTTTTTGCCGAGCGAGCAACCAAGCACACCCCGATTACCTTTGCTCGTTCCCGCTAGCCAAGCACCCTTACTCGTTTCCGCTAGTCGAGCACCTTGCTCGTTACTGCCAGCCGAGCATCCAGGAGATTCAACATATTGTCATTTCGATTCGTTCGATAACAGAACCAAACCGACACGTTCATCCACACCACTATTGTGTTCCAACCACAACGTCTTGCTCCACCTTTGGCTAGTCAGATACACCTTTGAAGCCAATTTGTGTAGTTGCCTCAAACCTTAGGTCTGATCCGCCTTCAGACCATTTTATAGAGGATGCTCATACTCCACCTTGAGAAGAGCCCTTATAATCCTATTATACACATGAACCCTATTATACGCATGAACATTCAGCACCATATGTCTCGAACCATTAGATCCGCCTAAATCAGCCTTGTAACCTTAGACTCTGATACCACTTGTTGGAAATGCGGTGTGGCACACCCGAACCAGAGTTGGCACATGAGGTGTGATATTGGACTGGGCTCATATGCCTTAAAAGAGAATTACAATGTAATGTCTGAAGCAATCCCAATTATCTACACCTCATGATCTCACCCCTACCCGATGTGGGACTAAATTACCAACTCTATTGTTACCCTCTTTTGAGGGCTCAACTGGAAACGAGATACAATCCAACAATGATATTGAAAATCGAATATGCCCTACAAGAGCTTCGATACCGTATCTGAAACGTTGCTGCAAAGAAAACTTATACAAACCAACCTAATATAACTAACCCCCATCCGACGAACACCAGCACAGATAAAGTCAAGTATATGGCGGTGACTACGTCACCTAGACAAATCTTACTCACATAAAATTACAAGATTGATAAAAAAAACAATGTTGAACCCTTTGTCCTAATAGGTTCAACCCTCTCACCACATTTAAGAAGAAACGACAGAGATTACAAAGAAATCACTCACCAACCCAAAGCAATCTCTCTAACAGAAGTTGACGACTCTTCAATTATCTCTCTTCCTTCTTTCTGTCTTGTATGGCGAAGCCTTAAGAGCAAAGTGCGAACTTTCTCTTAAACCTCATATGGATGAACATCCCGAATCTCAACTTTGTGCTATGCCTTGTGCCTCCACCCTCACCCCATATATATAAGATGAGAGTCATATTCTAGGCCATAATAGAATTTCCTTAAAAAAAATCTAAGATAAAAATCCTATTACACCTAAAATAGCCCATCAACATCCAATTTTAGATCATAATAGAATTTCTAAATAGAAACCCCTAAAATAAGAATCTTATTACATTTAAAATAGTCAAGCACCAATTATGGACGTCCAAATCTAATTAAATCAAATATTTAATCAGATTTGGACTCCATAAATATGTTGTTACCAAATTCAGACAGGTAATACTCCTACTCTCCCCACCTCCTTCGTTATCACTCTTGGGAATGAATTTGAGCCCGCTGATCTAATAACCGCTTAAATAGAAGTGGATTAGACGTTGTCTAGGTCTAGGGTTTCAACCATAGATGAAAACGAAAGCGGAGAATGACCTTAAAAGCACCTATTTTTCCAGGAACGAAGGAAGAAGATCGACCAATTCCACTCGAAGAGAAAGAAGTTTCACACCCGAGGACTGAAGCTGGATTCTTTGTCCTTCTTTCTCAGTCTCGAGGCAACCCGTTCTCAAGACTCTCTACACCTCTCCCGAACTAAATATACCCTTGACCTCCTTTAGAAGTTCTCCATGACAAAGTATAAGTTGTGCTCTACCCCAGTCTGTGACAAAGTCCAGCTCTTAGCCAATATTGGTGATCTCCTTCCAGATACCATTGAGTATCGTCAACTGGTTGGTTATCTGAGTATCGTACCTTTACCCTCCTAGACATTGCTTATGTCGTTCATCATGTGACTCAGTTTATGAGCCAACTCCACTCTTTCTACCTCATTGTTGCAAAACAAATTATTCGGTATCTCAAAGGATCTCCTGATTCTGGCTTCATTTTCCATTGCTCAGCTGGACCGTTCACATTCACTGCATACTTTGACACAAATTGGATACGTTGTTCCGATTCTTGCCACTCCACTACTGGTTTGTGCATTTTCTTAGGGTCCAATCGCATCTCTTGGACTTCTAAGAAACAACCTAGAGTCTCATGCTTCAATGCCGAAGGTGAATACCGTTCCCCTTGCCTAAGACTACTTGGATATCGCATCTTCTCGGTGAACTTAACTTTCCTCCACTCAAACCCATCACTATATTTTGTGACAACCTCGGCACGACGTACATAGCCTCCAATCATGTCTTACATGCTTGCACTAAACATATTGAGCTTGACTACAACTTCATCAGGAAAAGTCTTCTCTTCGGTTCTCATTGTGTGCTCTTTGTGTCGTCTCCCGATCAACTTGTTGATATTTTCACCAAAGAGATTCACAGATATCGGTTTACTATGCTGCAGTCCAAACTCGTCTCTCCTGGACTGTCGATTTTGCGGAAGAGCGTTAAACCTTTATGATTTCTTACCATCTTTTAATAATTATTTCACGTTATATATAGATGTGCAAAATTGGTCAATAATTATTCCCTACTATATATAGTTGTGCAAAATAGGTAAAGCTTTGATTTGATTTGATTTAGTTAGATTTGTTATGAGTGATTTTAGGAATCCTTCAATAATCTTTGTTACCTTTCATACTCTGTGTAATTCCTATATATTGAGACCTCAAATTGGAGAAGAATACACAGAAAATATCAACCTTACATAACGCGGGACGATCACGAAGACCCAAAAACAAATTATTACTATAAAACTAGGAATTTGAGAAGGTTTGGGTGCGGAAGCTTTAATTGAATAATGAACAACAACTATTATAAATTTGTCTCAAAAATTATAATAAAAATGCAAAATAATACTATGATTACTGTTGAAGATGTCAACGTCGAAAGCGGAGAAATAACGTTGAAGACATCGACGTCGAAAGCGGAGAAGCAACATTGATAGAGATATCCACTTTATGGTTTTGGCATCGCACGATATAAACTTAAACTAGATTTCTCATTCTCAATTCTTCGATCCATAACTTATGAAATTGCAAACTATTTATAAGCTACAAAACAATCAAAGGAAGATAAACTAAATCTCTAAGTTATTATCCATAAGATAAGTCAATCCCTAACCAACCCCAACCAACTCAAGAGAAAATTCTCTTTATTTGATTTATTCTAACAAACAAACTAAAGAAATCCAAAATAACCGAAAATCCAAGTTGTTCTCCATCATTCTCCTTGGCTTTGAAAATTTTACCTCCTGGTGAATCAAGTATGAAATCTGAGAATTATGCTCCTGTTGATGCCCTCCAATTCGGTCATGGTCGAGGCCTTTGCTTTAACAAATTAGTCAACATTGAAGCTTCTGACAAGACGACAAAACTTCATGGCGGTACTAGGGGTTATAGAAGTGGAAGAAGTAGAATATTCAAAGGAACCTATCAAGCACTTCAACAACTTTTGGTTGTCTCGATATCATGTCTTCAGAAAAGCAAAATGATCGCCCTACAATCTATTATTATTTCCTGCAAATTATTACAATTATTTGTAACAAACATATAATAGAAATTGTTCACACGTTCAATTATTAGGACACGTTCAAAATATTTAGATGACTTAATAGGGTTTTTAAATTTATTGGTTTCATCAAATGACCTATTTAATTCTTCTAATGATGATATATAACGCTCAAATTTTATTAATGGCTTAAATCTAGACTTATCAAGCTCAAAAATTGTTATTGGTTTAAATCTAAACTTAGACTCAGACTTGGATTTAACTTCTGACTCATCTATGACAGACTCAGTAGATTTCACTAATAAATTTTTTATGTGTATAAGATCACCGTTAGTAATGATTTTTATTTTATTAGATTGAAAAATTCTTCAAACACATTTTCCATTTCAGCAAGCATTTTATCATATATATTATCGATTATCGCACAAAGTTGTTGCGAGAAATTTTGTGTAGACATTCTTGTATAGGTCTTACCTAACTTCGAATACACCTATTTCTATACCAGAGTTTGGCTCTGATACCAATTTGACGCGGGACGAAAACCCAGAAACAAATTATTAATATAAAATTAGGAATTTGCGAAGATTTGGGTACGGAAGCTTTAATTGAAGAGTGAACAACAACTATTACAAATTTATCATAAAAATTATAATAGAAATGTAAAATAATACTATGATTACCTTTGAAGACGTCAACGTCGAAAGCGGAAAAGCTACCTTAAAAACGTCAACGTCGAAAGCGGAGAAGCAACGTTGATGGAGAGATCCACTTTAAGGTTGGCAAATTCTAAGGGCACACAAAAAATTGCTAGGGGCTATCCCTTAGGGGACAGCCCATAATAGTGGAACTTTTACTGGGGACAGCCCAAAATTTACTTGGGACTAGCCTCCCCAAATTCCATTAGGGTTCCAGGAGGTGGAGGAGGAGGGAGGAGGAGGCTGGGGAGCCGGCGGGAGGGGGGGTGCTGGAAGGAGGCGGAGGAGGACGACGGGGGACGGTCTCGAAGGACGGTCTCGAGTTGCAGCATCCGCTCGGCCCAGCCCCGCCGTCCGATCCTCCCCAGTGGCAGTGACCGTCGTTGTCATCCTCGTCGAAGGGCTTCTCCTTGTGGAATATGCAGCACTTCTTGGAGGTCTTTCGGTTGACGAACTCATAGTCGACCGTCCCCTCCTTCCACGTCACCTTCTTCTTCGCCGTCCGCTTCAACCGGAGGACCAGGGTCTCGGCGGCGCCTGCGGCCGGAGGCGGCGGGGAGGCCTCCTCTAGGGTTAGGTTACGGTCTTGGAGGACGATCTTGTCTGGTATCTCGCCATTGTCGTGGATTTGGGAACTGTCGGCGGTGGAGGTGGTGGCCCAAAGAAAAACAGAACTGTCAACTTGTTGGCAGTCCTAACATAATGTAGGACTGCCAACTTGGTTACAGTCCTACTTGCTGTAAAAAAATTGGACTAGCGCCAAGTAACGAATGGGGATGGCAAACTTGTAATTTTTTAAAAAAAATTGGGCTAGCCCTTAGCAAAATGTTATGTGCCCTTAGAATTAGCCTTTTAAGGTTTCGGCGTCGCGCAACTCAAAATAGATTTCTTATTCTCAATTCTTCGATCCATAACTTATGAAATTTCGAACTATTTATAAGCTACAAAATAATCAAAAGAAGATAAACTAAATCTTTAAGTTCTTATCCATAAGATAAATCAATCCCTAACCAACCCCAACCAACTCGAGAGATAATATTCTCTTTATTTTGATTTATCCTAATAAACAAACTAAAGAAATCCAAAATAACCGAAAATCTAAGTTGTTCTCCATTATTACATATACAACCCTCATCCCTTATCAAAAGTATAGGTCTAGTGACATAGATTTAACACTAACACTGGAAAAACGGTTTGAAATATTAATACTAGGTAGCCCAAGTACTTATTACTTAAGGACATACATTTACTAATGCATTTTGTTCACTTGTACAACATGGTTTAACTATTTATTATACAGTTGCTTATAGTTATGTGTTCTTAGCAGGGTCGGCCCTGGTCAAGGGCAGCCAGAACGACCGTCCAGGATCCACGGACCAGGAGGGCCCAAAATAATTAGTTTAAATATAAATATTTTAGTAATCTTGTATATAAAATAGAACTAGTAAATACCATAGACCTCCCTTAACACAAAACAACTGGGTTGTAGTGGTTATTATGTTAGACTTACATACTAGCAGTTCTTAGTTCAATTCTTGGTGATAACAATTTTTTTTGATTTACTTTTATTGGGGTTTGTTAATATTTTTTACATTATGTATGGCCCCTCATTTTGAAAGTTCGCCTGGGGGCTCCTATGAGCTTAGGGTCGTCCCTGGTTGTTAGTTGTTACATAGTGCTCTTTAGAGTACTTCATAGCCTTACTTGTTATTGGTATATATATTGAAATCATGACTAAACTTTTTGTGTTTTTTTTTTTTTGCAATACCCGACGTAACAAATGGAACTTTGTGCACACTGTGTTGCATGCTATTAGGGTCCACTGTCCTCCAATTTACACACATACCCACACACCTCCCCTGCGGTTCGATCCCGAGACCGTCCGACTAGCCAAGGAGGTTTTATACCTCTCCTAACTTTTTGAATTATACGGGGTTTGCAAGTAAAACCAAACTATTATTCAATACAGTTCGGTCAGACAGGTTTTGAGATAATGCGGTGCAGTCAATTAGCTTTTTGTGGTTAAGTGCGAATTTGGAAAACCACGGTAACCGAACCAAATAGACTGTATGTATGGCCCTAAAGCACCACCTGTAGGCTATGTTGAACAGAGACGTATAAAACACAAAACAATAAGGACACGGCGACACAACATTTATTTGGTGTGCTCTAGTTTATTTTGGAGTGTCTATGTTGTGTCAAATACGTGTCCTATGTGCATTCCAGATTTTTGGAATGTCTGTGCTTCCTGTATTGCAGGTCTAATCTCCATTTTATGATCTGAGAACTGGATTTGTGCAATTGAATAATTATTTCTTTTTATAAAATTTGCTTCAAACGAGTTTCTATATCATTTAGAGTTCTCGGCAGTACACCAAAATGTAAGAAAGTAATATATTTGTACTAGTACGAACAAATTCTAGGTAAATAAGGCAATTTATAAATGCACTGCAAAAGTTACTCGGATCCGCCCAAGTATTTACAAGTTTGTCACTCAAAATTTTTTACTAAGAGGTCCACTACAGATACACGACTGTCAAAAAATTTAATAGTCCTACCAATATAATGGAATTCTACGGTCCTGACAACATACAGGATTGTAGAAATTTTCTATATGTTGGTTATCAAAAATTATATTGGTAGGACCGCCAAAAAAATTTGACTGTCCAGTATACTGATACGACTGTCAAAAAGTTTGGCAGTCTTGTATCCGTAGAGGGCAGCCCTTTTAGTAAAAATTTTGAGTGACAAAATCATAAATACCTGGACAGCCCCGAGTAACTTTTGCAATGCCTTTACGTACTACCGTAAATAAAGCATGAAGTCATGGAAAAGAACACTACAAAATACAATAAGAAGTCGAGGAATATTGTACTTTGTTGTCGTTGTTGCCATCAGGCTCGGTCTCGGTCGTGGCTCGGCAGGAAAATCTTCGTTTGCTGGGCCTAAACACGCGCAGAGAAATTAAACCGACCGAGAGTTATTCGTCCACGGTCCATGCCGCAGAATGTAACTTAATTTAAACACACGAAGAAGAGGAGAATAAGAAGAAGGGGTTGAGAACTGACTTGGAGTTGGAGAGGCCGAGTGGAAGCTCGGTTGGGGAGTTCTTCGTCTTCTTCTTCCGAGAAGGAGTGTTGTTTGGGGGAAAGAAGTAGGTGTTGGAGCAGAGGCTGTAGCAAGAAAGACAGCGAGCGAAAGGGAAAGCGTACATTGTTACTCTCTCTCTCTTTTCCGGTGAAGGGAATGGAACTCAGCTCCAGTCTCTTATGTCATTCTCATTCTCGCCGGTGGAGAACCTTATCTTTCTTTTATGCTGGAAGCAAGGGCCAAGGAGTGGACTGCAGCAGGACTTGGATATAACGTGGAGTCGGTGTGGACCCCTCAGAAGGAATAGTTTTGTTGGTTTCAAATCGTTTATAAGGACCTGTTCGATGACACTACATCATGTAATATTAATTATTATATACTTTTTAAGACTTTTTTTGACATTCAATAATGTATTATAAAAAAAAAAAAGTGTGTCCGTATGCCATTACTCTTTTATATAGGAATATCCACTTTCTCATCCTTCTAGTAGGGGATAAATGTTTTGGTTGAGATAGAAAAAATATAAAGTGAGTGAGTATAATATAATTATAATTAATTTACATAACCATTTAATAAATTAAATAATTAGTTTAATATATTAAGATAATAATTAACTATTCTAATCAATTAATCTAAATCAAATAATTAGTTTAATAAATTACGATAATAATTCACTATCCTAATTATATAGTAATTTTCTATTCTAATTATTTCAAAATTATTCAGTTGAAACATATTACTTAATTTTTTTAATTAATTACTAATTTATTAATTAATTACTAACTATCCTAATTTATTAATTAATTACTAATAATTTGATCATCCAACCATATTCAGTCCAAATCTAGATAGTACGGACAGATTCAAAATTATGTCGTGTTGGACACGTATCAAAAACTGAACAATATGACACTCAAAAATATATCTAATGTTCATCGTCTCATTGTCTATCGTGTCGTATTCGTGGTCATACTACATAAGTCAAAAAAATAGTTAAAAAAGAAAATTATCTTTGAAAGCATTAAACTTTAACAGAATTTCACTGACAGCATCAAGTTTCCAATAATGGCAACCAAAGCAATAAAACGCCCCTCGGAAGGCCGTTTTACAAAAAAAAAATATATATATATACAAAACGGCCATGGGATGGGCGTTCTCATTAAGTTTATTTTTTTGCAATGTGATCCACTATAATACATTATTTATATTATGGTCCTTTAACCATAGTAGTTAGTAAAATTATTATTTTTATTATTATTTCTTTCATAATATTCAGTCAAAAAAATAAAAGGGATATTTAGACTTTGGATTTTGAATAAATTAGGATATTTGCGTTTAGTTTAGTGTTTGGGTCTTCAATAAGTAATTTTCGAAAATAAATTTGTCCGGTAATATCGAGATATAAAATATAAATATTTCAGACATATTTATTATAGAAACTTATTTCCATGTTTGGTTTAGGTTAAAAAAAAAATATATCTTCGGAAATTACTAATATCCGGGTAAATAATTTAACTACAAAAGACGAAAACTTATCCCTGAAGAATATGTGGATTTTTTTGCTTGGACAAAAAAAAATATTACTTTTTTCTTATCCTTTTTCAGGTTTTCGATTTTTTTCTAGTTTTTTTTTTGTTTTAGTATTTTTATCCTTTTTCTATTTTTTTTCGTTTTATTTCGTCATTTTTTTTCTGTTTTCATTTTCCCCCATTTTTCTCGTTCTACGGTTATTTTTTTAGTTTTTTTTATTTTTCTACTTTGTTTTTAACAATCAACTATTATCCGAGACTCAAACACTAAATATGTCTATTATGGAGATCCAAACACAAATATTATAACTTATTTGAAACCAACACAATAATTAGTATTATATCTATTATGGAGGTCCAAACATAAATATTTTAATTTATTCAAAATCCAAAGTCTAAATATCCCTTGGGTGAATATTATAAAGGAAATAATAATAAATAAAATAATTTTACTAACTACTTTGGTTAAAGGACCATAATATCTATAATATAAAGTACAGTGGGTTTTGGGTCCGACCCATGTGCTTTGGTTCAACGATGATGAAAGGACTAAATTGTCCCTCTCTCTATAAGAGAGGAGGAGGTCCCATGTTGGGTGCGGAGCAACCGGTTGTTCCAATGACAACCCCGCCTCCAGCTCCTCTTGCACCGCCTCTCCCTCCGCCGCCTCCGCTCCATCCTCACCCACGCCTTCGTCGCCGGACTCTTCTGTAACCCCTTCGTCGCAAGCAGCCTCCTCCACCGCGCCATCAATGCCGATCCTTCCTTCGCCGCCTCCTTCTCCGCCATGACCAACCCCAACCCCTTCTCCTTCAACACCGCCATCGCCATCTCCGTCGACCCACTCTCCATCTACTCCCAAATGCTCTGCCACCACGTCCCTCCCGACTCTCACACCTTCTCTTCCTTGCTCAACACCACCACCGCCGCCACCGCCACCAGGTCGCTCCACGCACACGCCCTCCTCCTTGGATTCCGATCCGACCCCTTCCTGCAGACCGTCCTGTTCACCGCCTATTCACGACGCGGCTCCGTCGACCACGTCCTGCGGGTGTTCGACGGAATGCCGCACAAGGACGTCTTCTCCTGGACCGCCGTCGTCTCGGGCCTCGCCGCCCTCGGACGCCCCTGTGCGTCTTCGCATCCATGAGGCCCTACGTCGCCCCGAACGCCGCCGTCGTAGTCTTTGTCGTGTCCGCCTTCACCGAGCTCGGGTCCCTGGTGCTGGTCCGGTGCCTGCACGCCTACGTCGAGAAGGCCGGATTCGGAGGCCACGTCTCCGTCCGGAACCCCCTGGCGCTGGTCCGGTGCCTGCACGCCTACGCCGAGAAGGTCGGGTTCGTGTCTGTGCCATTATGGCACGGGTTATCCACTAGTAAATAATGTAATATAGTGGACCACATTACAAACAAACAAAAAGTAACTTGATGAAAACGCCCATCCCATGGGCGTTCTCTATTTTTTTTTCTTTAATTTTTTTTGCAAAACGCCCTTCCTAGGGGCGTTTCATGCTTTGGTTGTCATTATTGAAAACTTGATGCTGTCAGTAAAATTATATTAAAGTTTAATGCTTTGAACGAAAATTTTCGTAAAAAAAATTATATTTATAATATTAATTATTATTTTTATTTATTATTAGTTTGTTTAATAAACAATTAACAACAAAAATTAATAACTGATTATTTTATTTAATATGTTATTAGCTTTTTAATTAATTGATTAAAAAAAAGGGATTTCATCCACATCCAGCAGCCAAACCTAGATGTAGTTGCCAGCTACAACAGCCTACAATTCCCACCGATAGTATTCCCCACGGATCCAATCAACCAGTTTTCTCCTCCATCCCCACTCCTTACAAAAACAAGGATTTGCACTTTCACCCATCCAATTCCTGTGAAGTAGGAATTCACCCTCCCTCCCCACTTCACAGTTACCAAACACACCCTAAAATAAAATTTTCTTTCTAATATGGTTAAAAAACAGTTCAAATATTTAAATTTAAATATATTTTAATTAAGATTTATTATATATATGTTTATATTTTAATTATAATTTTTTTATAGATATATGTGAATAAAAGAGAGGGATGTCGGTTATGGCGAAAAAAAGAGAGAAAGTTAGTTTTAGAATTAGTATGTTACATATTTTTTAATAATTGGTGGAGCATTTACAAATGACTTAGACGACTCAATTTTGAGTTATTTCCAAGGTTCCTTATAAGAGTAGAAATATAATAGAGATACATGTCACATAGTCTCTGTTGGTGTTTTTGTCTTTAGACTGGGAAAGATAGTCCCTACAACGGCTACACCAAATGGTGAGTATCTCAATATAATGCATTGCTTATGTTACATGAGGCATGGTGGGGCACAAGTGTGTGCCATGTGGAAGTATTTTTCTAGAAGAAAAAAAGAATTAATTCCAACAAGGATGTAACGTCCCAGTCCCAAAATACGTATAGGACCAGGATACGGTACATGCCAGCAACACTACACCAATGGGCCAAATCTCAAAGTAAGCCCATTAGCGAAACACTTAAGCTGTAAATCATGATAACAATCCAGCAATACATTACAAGTCACAGGTCACAGCTAATCTCATCCACACAGAAAATATGACACGATATATCAAGTCTAATAAAATAATACTAAAGAGAAAGATCTGTCCAACATGAAATAGAAATAATAACTGTGCGGGTAAGACATCCCGAAACCACAGTATAAAAAAAATAAATAATCCACTACATGTCCACTGAAAAGAAAGAGAATGAAATAGCAAGTTTATAAATAAAGAGACATGTCTCAAGAGAAGTCTTCGGCCGCTATCTCGTCCTCGTGCGAAGGTACGTCACCAGTCTCGACTCCAGAACCGTATACCTCCGGGTAGTCCACGTCTCTAACTAAGACTGGAGAGATCATCAGGTCCTCAGAGGATTGTTGGCCCATTCCATGGTCACACTCGATTTTGATAATCAACATACACTTTAGTCAATACACAAAATATAGAAAATGCTGCTAATCATTTCAGGATTCATGAAATCATATTCAACGGACGATGTACCACATCAATCAAAGCGTCAACATCATCAAATCTTCTGAAGATTCAGTTCTCATTTTTATTCTGTATTTTATATTTTATTGAGTCTAGGAATTACTTTGTAAAATCAATTTTGGTAATACTGACTTAGGGTTAAAACTGTCCTCATTTCAAAAGCCTACTTTTACCATTCGTATTTTCGGTTACAAATATTTCAAAAACATATTTCGAAAATAGTCTTTTCAAATGATTTTACAAATAACCAAAAATATGTTTGAAAACTGTTTTTACAAAAGAATTTCAAATATCTCCTGACAGAACTCCTAGCCGAGTTCGGCCCGAGTTCGGTCCGAACTCTGACCGAGTTCGGTCAGTTTGTATTCAAACTTCTGTTGCCTCCAAATCTGCGAGCAACGTCTCTTTGCGAGATATTTGCACCCGAACTCTGCCCGAGTTCTGCCCGAGTTCGGTTGGTGAAAACACCTATAAATAGAGAAGAACTTTTCATTCCAAATCATCAATTCATTCTTCATCTTCTCTTCTCTACTACTCAAGTGTTTTCAAAACGATCTAAGATTTTCAAATCTCACCTACACATCTCTTAGCCAAAAGCCAGTACTATCAGAGTTGATTTAGAGTCTTTTGGTTACTCAAGAGTTGTAAAGAGGTCGTTCAAGTTTCAACAACTTTTCTGTTGTGGAGCTGGTCGTGCGCTCGTCACCAAGCACGATGTTGTGAAGCTGGTCGTGCGCTTGTCACCAAGCACGGTGTTGTAAGAGATTGCAAGCTCTCAGTTAAAGCTTGTGCCATAGTGGATTAACATCGAGCAAGAGTACTCGAGACTGGATTAGTCCTCTCAGAGGGATACCAGTATACATCGCTGTGTCACTGAGTTTGAATTCTCTATCTTTATTTACTGTCTCTTACATATCTGCCATAGTTTAATTTTTAATTGGTGATTATATTCCGCTGCACACACGCACTCTATTCACCCCCCCTCTAGAGGTGCTCAACGATCCTACAATTGGTATCAGAGCAAGGTTATATTATTATATAACATACCCTAGAGAGTATATATATGGCAGCCGTGAAATCTATATTCAACGGTGAAGGGCAATCCACAAATAGACCTCCCCTATTTGATGGAACAAATTACACATACTGAAAAACACGAATGACTTTCTTTCTAAAATCTCTAGATTTTGATCTTTGGTCAATAGTCATTGATGGGTATAAGAAACCACCACCCACAGTGGTTGAAGGTATTCTTATGGAAAAGCCGCATGACAAGTACACCGATGCTGAAAAAGCAAAGGCTAGTCTTGATGCTCGAGCCATCAATGCACTATTCTGTGCAATTGACAAAACCGAGTTCAACAAAGTTTCAACCTGCAAGACGTCTCACGAAATTTGGAAACTCCTTGAGGTAACCCATGAAGGGACTTCCCAAGTGAAAGAATCCAAAATTAGTAGACTGACTCAGGAATATGAATCTTTTAAGATGAAACCCGGTGAGTCAATTACACAGATGTTTACTCGTTTTCTTGATATAACTAATCCTTTGCAATCTCTTGGTAAGGATTACAGCAATCACGAGAAGATTAGAAAAGTGCTGCGGGATCTAACAAAGAACTGGAATCCAAAAGTCACAGCAATTATTGAAGGAAACGACATCACCACAATGTCGTTGGAAACTTTGATGGGCAAGCTCATGACCCATGAACTCGACTTGCAAGATTTTAAAGAAGCAACACCAAAGGAGAAAACTATTGCCTTCAAAGCTCAAGCAAGAAAACCTACATACAACGATTCCGATGAAGAATCATCAAGTGGTGATGAACAAGCCCTACTTGTGAAGAACTTCAGGAAGTACCTAAAGTTTACAAGCAGAAAGAAGAAAGATGTCCAAGAAAGCAATGAAGATGAAACCATATGCTTTGGATGTAAGAAGTCAGGGCACATGAAGAAGGACTGTCCAACCACCAAGAAGAGCAGTCCATATGACAGATCAAGATCAAGCAGAAAAGCTACAACTGGTCGAAAGTATGCCAACACAAGTATCTGGCATGAAAGTGATGCCAGTGATTCTGAAGAAGAGGATAGACCCTGCGGCAATGCAAATGTCTGTCTTATGGCATTTGATAAGGTATCTTCAAACCCTCTATATGATGAATTTACTTTCGATGAGTTAGAAAATGCCTTTAGCGATTTACTTGAAGAACACAAAAATGTGCTTGACAAGTATAAGCAATCTCGAAAAGAGATTAAGGCATACACAACCGAGTTAGCTAGACTGTCCAATCTTATTCAAGATATTAAAGAGACGTCTACTACCGGTAACACGAAAGAGATAGCCAAACTCAAGGTAGACTATCATGAGGCTATCCTCACTATTCAAAAGAAAGAAAGAGATTATGGTAAGATGCAAAAGCTGTATGACACAGAGAAGAAGATGCACTTAGTAACAGAACAGAGACTCTCAGTTATGACTGCTAAATATGAAGAGTCTATTGCGATTTCTAAAAAGTTAGAAATCAAGTTAGGCAAACAGAAAATGCCTGTGACACAGCCTAATTTTAGTCCTAATGCAAAGCATACACCTAAGAGGACTAAAAATAAGAAAGCACAGAAGAAACACGAGTATCATCATGCTTTCACTTATAGGTTCTCCAAAAAACCAAACATGCATGTGAACACAGTTTCAACCACATCTGGTTCTAAACTGACTTGCACTTATTGTGGTACACACGGACACATATCACAGTATTGTTTAGCAAGAAAGCTTGTTGACAATCACACTTTAGTCTGGAGACCTAAAGCTAATCAGTATGGACCCTTCAGAAAATGGGTACCAAAGGATTCATCTACTTGTTTTGTAGGTGGACCCTCAACCCTCTCATGCTAGAAGCAAATGGATCTTCGATAGCGGATGTTTGCGACACATGACTGGTGATGCATCTTTATTCGCTACGCTATCGATGAAGAAAGAAGGATATGTCTCCTTCGGAAATAACTTGAGAGGTGATATTATAGGTAATGGTACTGTAGGTATTTCTCCTTATCCAATAATAAAGGATGTTTGTCTAGTAACTGAATTGAAACATAACCTATTGAGCATAAGTCACTTGGCAGATAATGGTTATGGTATCAATTTTGTGAAAGATAAATGTACCATGTATGATATGTCATCTGGTGATCCCGTATATAAAGGGATTAGAGAAGACAACATTTATGTTTTCTTTTTGGAGAATACTAATAATGCAGGAAGGTGCCTAGTAGCCAATCAAGATAAAAGCTGGCTATGGCACATGAGACTAGGACATACAAATATGGATACTATCTCACGTCTGAATACAAAGAAGTTGGTAAGAGGACTCCATGAGATTCCATTCAAGAGAGAGATGATATGTGCTGACTGTGAAAAGAACAAAGCACATAGGTCTACGTTTAAATCCATCAACGTTGTAAGTACTTCGAGACCTTTGCAGTTGATTCATATGGATTTATTTGGTCCTAGTAGAGTCGCTAGTCTTGGCGGTAAACTCTATGCTTTTGTTATTGTTGATGATTTCTCTCGATTTACTTGGGTTTACTTCTTATCAAACAAAAGTGATGCTATTTTTGAATTTCAGATATTTTATAAAAAGGTACAAAACGAAAAAGGCTTCATGATTACTCGTATCCGAAGTGATCATGGTAGCGAATTCGAAAATTCTGATTTCAAAAAGTTTTGTGATGATAGTGGATATTACCACGAATTTTCTTGTCCTAGAACTCCCTAACAGAATGGTGTTGTGGAGCGGAAGAACCGTACTCTAAGCGAAATGGCTAGAGTCATGCTCAATCAGCATAATCTTCCTAAATATTTTTGGGCAGAAGCTGTTAGTACAGCCTGTCATATTTTAAATAGGGTGTTAATTCGACCAATCTCGAAGAAAACACCATATGAGCTTTGGTTTGGAAGAATTCCAAACATTTCTTATTTTAAAGTTTTTGGTTGTCGCTATTTCATCCTGAACACCAAGGATAACTTGGGAAAGTTTGACTCCAAAGCAGATGATGGGATATTTCTCGGATATGCTGCTAAGAGTAAGGGATATAGAATTTTTAATAAAAGATCTATGATTGTTGAAGAAAGTATTAATGTTACCTTTGATGAGTTGAATAGTCACAGATCTAGCGACAGTGATGATGAAGATGCACCTAAAAAGTCTAAGAAGAGTTCTGAGAAAGATCCTACCCAAAAAGCAAGGACTGATAAAGTTCCGAAGATGCTGGAACTGAGAAGAGCCTTGTGAAAGGTATGGCCCAAAGATTTGAATCATTGAGATTCAAGCCAGATCATCCAGAAACTCTCATTATAGGTGATGTATCCAAAGGTGTAAGTACATGTTCATCTCTTAAAGATTCTGATATAGCAGCAAATGTCGCTTTTATTTCACAAATAGAACCTAAAAATGTTGATGAAGCTTTTTCTGATGAATTTTAGATTTCTGCCATGCAAGAGGAACTTAATCAATTTGAGAGAAACCAAGTTTGGGAACTCGTTCCTAAACCTATTGGTCAATCGATAATTGGTACCAAATGGGTGTTCCGAAATAAACTCAGTGAAGATGGACAAGTTCTACGCAACAAAGCACGTCTAGTTGCACAAGGTTATAATCAAGAAGAAGGAATTGATTATGATGAGACCTATGCTCCTGTTGCTAGACTAGAAGCCATCCGCATGTTTTGCACATTTGCATGTTTTAATGATTTCAAACTTTTTCAAATGGACGTGAAAAGCGCATTTTTAAATAGATTTTTGAAAGAAGAGGTTTTTGTGAAACAACCCCCTGGTTTTGAAGATTTTTCAAAAACCTGATCACGTCTTCAAGCTTAAGAAAGCACTTTATGGACTCAAACAAGCATCTCGTGCTTGGTATGAACGCCTAAGCGCCTTCTTACTTGATAATGGATTTTCAAAAGGCAAGATTGATACTACTTTATTTATTAAATCCATGAATGATGACATTCTTCTAGTGCAAATCTATGTTGATGATATTATATTTGGTTCTACTAATGAACAACTCTGTCAAGATTTTGCCAAGTGTATGCAGAGTGAGTTTGAGATGAGTATGATGGGAGAGCTGAACTTCTTCCTAGGACTGCAAATCAAACAACACTCGAACGGAACATTCATCAACCAAGCCAAGTACACGAAGGACATACTGAAAAAATACGACTTCGAGAATGTAAAGCCAATCGGGACTCCTATGGCTACATCTACAAAGCTTGATGCTGATGAAAGTGGCAAACCTGTCGATCAGCGTAAGTATCGAGGTATGATTGGTAGTTTATTATATTTAACTGCTTGTCGTCCTGATATTATGTTTAGCGTTTGCATATGTGCACGTTATCAGGCAAACCCTAAGGAATCACATCTTAGTGCTGTTAAGCGTATCTTCTGATACCTTAAAGGAACTTCTACAGTTGGCTTATGGTATCCCAAAACCAAATCCTTTGACCTTATAGGTTACTCGGATGCGAATTTTGCTGGATGCAAAGTGGATCGTAAAAGTACCAGTGGCACATGTCATTTCTTAGAAAAGGCCTTAGTCTCTTGGTTTAGCAAGAAACAAAATTCAGTAGCATTATCAACAACTGAGGCTGAGTATATCGCCGCAGGACGTTGTTGTGCTCAGATTTTGTGGATGAAGCAAACCTTAGAGGACTACAATCTGCACTATACAAATGTTCCTATTTATTGTGATAACACTAGTGCAATTAATCTGACTAAGAACCCTGTTTGTCATTCACGCACAAAACACATAGAAGTTAGACATCATTTTCTTCGTGATCATCAACAACACGGAGATATTTGCTTAGAATTTATTGATACTGATCATCAACTAGCAGATATATTCACTAAACCATTGGCTAAAGACCATTTTAACATCTTGAGACGTGAGCTCGGCATTCTTGAATTCTCGGACTCATAATGCATATGGTAATTAAAACTGTATTTATGACTTGATAATTTATTATTTAACGAAAATTATTTTTGGGGACAAACTTACAAAGGGTATGTCTGTCACCACGGCTACGGTCGAAGCGAAGCGGTATTTAAAAGTTCCCCGGTGAACCTCCGTTAGCTGGGACAACCCCTATAGTTAACCCGAAAATAACAGAAGTTATTTAATAAGCCCGTCAAACGTTATTAATTACAACTTTTATTTACCTGACTGCTTTGACTGTCTCGGGAATGCAAGTGGCCGAACTCGGCCCGAACTCTGACCGAGTTCGGACCGAATTCGGACCGAGTTCGGTCGGCGCTGTGGTAACTTCCAGAACCGAACAGCCGGCCCTAGAGGCTATATAATCTATCTTTTCTTCCACTTTTTCTTCACACCAAAATGTGGAAAGCCTTCCTCTTCTACTAGAAGCCTCTCCTCCTCTATCTTAGCAAGTGTTTGACGAGTTCCAGTGGGCGGTCATCTTCCTTCTTCTTCCTTTTCTTTGAAGGTATTTTCTATCCATCTTCTCATGGCCCCCAAACGTCAAAGAGGAAACTCTTCCCAAGGTGCTTCCTCATCCTCTGACTATACCCCTGCTAGTCTCTTTAGTCCAGCTAGACCTAGAGATCCCGAAGAGTACGATGCTACTTTGTTTCCTGACAAAGACTTCTCGGATCTCTGGTTCGATTCTTTCTCTAGTCGTCGTATTTGCTCTGGAGCCTTCGTTAACTTTACTACTTTCTTTGAATATGCTCCAATCATTGACCAACTTGGATACCGCGATTTCTTCGAGGTCCAAGAGAGCATTTATGACAACGCCGTTCGCATGTTTTACTGCAATCTGCAGGTAAAACCTAACGGTAATTTCTATTCTTGCATTGCTGGGCAAGAGTTAGAATTTAGCGCCACTGATACCAGCGAATACTTTCATGTTCCTGATCTTGGTGATGAATTAGTTGACATCTACCACATTCAGTTCCCTGCCGATGTCACTTTGGCTTCCTTTAGGGAATTAATTTGTCACCCTAACCCTCCTCTCCGGAGAATCTTTTCCAAACATCTGAACCAAATATTTTATGAACTTCATCGTATGGTATTTTCTGCTCTTCTTCCGAAGAAAGGATCTACTGATGAAGTTACCTTTTTTGGAACTTTCTGCTCTATATCACATCCACTTTGGCATTCCTTTCTCCGTTCCCAAAACTATGATGAACTGGATGCTTAACTGCAAAAATGCAGGCAGGAATCTAGTTTATCCGATGCACCTTGCTTCGATCTTTCGACGTTTCGAGATTGATCTTGAGACGTGTGCCATCTCCTCTCCACCTGTTGAGCTGACTCGTTCTCGTCGATTTCCTGCACCTCCTGGAGCTGCTCCTGCTCCAGCTGTTGATGCTGAGGCCCCTGCAGCTGATGCTCCTCCTGCTCCGGCCCCTGCCCCAGGATTCGATCAGACTTTCTACCAGCGCTTCGATGATTTTGTTGCGGTCTCTACGCAACGTCATCAGGACTCAGAGTTCAGGCACATTTCTCAGGCCCAGGTGCTGAGAAATAGTATTGCTGACCTTCACTATAGCCTGGCTCAGGATCCAGTCCATCCGGTCACCATCCTTTCTCACCCGGCTTTTCTTGGTCCTCGATTTACTGATGAGGTTACTTTTCAGTATTTCGACCCGACCACAGCATACTTTTCTCATGATCCTCCAGGTGCGGACGACCCCACGATGTGACGTGGATTCAGCCATGGGATAGTAGATTTTGATTTGATTAGTTGATGCAGTTGATGTAGTAGTTTTTATTTTATGTCTAAACTGTTTAGTTAGACATTATCAGTTGTACTTTTTGATTTCTAGTGGAAACTTCTATGACATTTCAGTTTATTATGAGATAGTTCATTTTATTCCAGTTGTTTCCATATATGTCTATGCTGTGATTATTTCTTTTTGCTTCACTTTGTCTTGTCTTTTCTATTGTTGGCTTCACGATTTACGGGGGAGCCTATTCATTTTACTACTTGACAAAGGGGGAGAAAAAGAGTATACCAAAGCAAGCGAGGAGATATCCAAATAAATTTTTTTTCAGGTATTTTGATATTTTGTTTTATTTGATATAAATATATTTTGGTATAGACTCAAGTTTGTCAATTATCAAAATAGGGGAGATTGTTGGCCCATTCCATGGTCACACTCGATTTTGATAATCAACATACACTTTAGTCAATACACAAAATATAGAAAATGCTGCTAATCATTTCAGGATTCATGAAATCATATTCAACGGACGATGTACCACATCAATCAAAGCGTCAACATCATCAAATCTTCTGAAGATTCAGTTCTTATTTTTATTCTGTATTTTATATTTTATTGAGTCTAGGAATTACTTTGTAAATCAATTTTGGTAATACTGGCTTAGGGTTAAAACTGTCCTCATTTCAAAAGCCTACTTTTACCATTCGTATTTTCGGTTACAAATATTTCAAAAACATATTTCGAAAATAGTCTTTTCAAATGATTTTACAAATAACCAAAAACATGTTTGAAAACTGTTTTTACAAAAGAATTTCAAATATCTCCTGACAGAACTCCTAGCCGAGTTCGGCCCGAGTTCGGTCCGAACTCTGACCGAGTTCGGTCAGTTTGTATTCAAACTTCTGTTGCCTCCAAATCTGCGAGCAACGTCTCTTTGCGAGATATTTGCACCCGAACTCTGCCCGAGTTCTGCCCGAGTTCGGTTGGTGAAAACACCTATAAATAGAGAAGAACTTTTCATTCCAAATCATCAATTCATTCTTCATCTTCTCTTCTCTACTACTCAAGTGTTTTCAAAACGATCTAAGATTTTCAAATCTCACCTACACATCTCTTAGCCAAAAGCCAGTACTATCAGAGTTGATTTAGAGTCTTTTGGTTACTCAAGAGTTGTAAAGAGGTCGTTCAAGTTTCAACAACTTTTCTGTTGTGGAGCTGGTCGTGCGCTCGTCACCAAGCACGGTGTTGTGAAGCTGGTCGTGCGCTTGTCACCAAACACGGTGTTGTAAGAGATTGCAAGCTCTCAGTTAAAGCTTGTGCCATAGTGAATTAACATCGAGTAAGAGTACTCGAGACTGGATTAGTCCTCTCAGAGGGATACCAGTATACATCGCTGTGTCACTGAGTTTGAATTCTCTATCTTTATTTACTGTCTCTTACATATCTGCCATAGTTTAATTTTTAATTGGTGATTATATTCCGCTGCACACACGCACTCTATTCACCCCCCTCTAGAGGTGCTCAACGATCCTATAAGGACTAGCAAGACACATAATATACATGCCTACTATACAGTAAACCTCATACAAGAAATATAGGAATAACCAATCGAGGAAAGAATAACACGAAAAGAAACTCTATGGATGGTGACATGTCATGAAAATATAATATTAATCATAGCTAAAAATCGTAGTCCGGGGAGGCACTAACAGTCCTATAATAGGTTCTCTATCGTAGCCCGGGGAGGCACTAACAATAGAGGATAGCCACGGCTAATAAAAAATTCTCTCCTAAGGTACTAGGAAGTCAAGCCTATCTAGTCATGTCCAAGTCAAGTACAGGTCAACAGGTCAGGAAAATATGGCATAGGTATAATAGTACTATCACTAGACATGAACAAGATAATAAAGATAGAAAAGTAATATGGAAAATGAGTAAAAGCTACGTGCACGTAAAACTAGAATAACCATGACATGAAACGGGAGAGAAATATGTACCAAATGAGACATAAAAGAATAGTAGTGTAGAAAAGCATGTAATTATTGTAAAGTTTGGCAAGGTGTACTTGCCTGGTGTAGACTCAACCACGTCTAAATAACCTGTCAGATCAAATGTCCGCGAAAGCTGAACTCCTGCAACTGTCCTCGGATGCTGAAACAGACATTGCCAATATTTTTGGAATAAACAAAATAGATAGGATAGGCTACCCATAACTTCAATTCTGGACACAGGGGCAAAACGGTAATTTTGGATCAAAACGGTATCCGATGTTGGACCCGCTTTGTACCGAAAAGCGTGCCAGAGTCAATGGTCTCTAAAGTCGTCAAACTACATGTCTACGAATTCATTTTGATGAGACAAATCCAATGGTATGTCCAATTTTAGATTCCGATGAGCCGTGCAAAAATTCGCCCGTTGAGTTAGATTGTGGGGCCCACAAAATGGCGATTCGGTCAACTGTCTCGGAATCGGACCAAACTTGGCATACAGGACCAGAAAAATGATACGGTCATGCTGGCATAAGTTTCTTCTAGATTTGACGAACGTGCACAAAATAATTAAAGAATTTCGAAAAGGTCGATACGGTGAATTTCGACGGATATGCATCAAATTCGTCGCGCACACACAACCAATTTAAATTCCGTCAAAGCCCACACGTCCATGAAGCTGATACGCACGTTTCGAGGCTTTCTTTTCGCGATCATGTCGCCCAGTTTGGCGGGACGGACCATGTATCGGGAAGTTTTTGAATTTTTCTAAACTATTTTAGTAGGTTATTCGTCGACCTTTGATGACTGATTTCTATGTGCATAGTTTATAAGATTCGAAACTAAAAGTTAGGTTCTAAAGACCTATATGTTTTCTAAAATACCCTTCAAATAGTTTTTCTAATCTCTTGGTAGATCGGCAATAAATTGCCTTCCAAAACACATCCCTGGCAGTTAAAACTGTCATGTAACAGTACAGTTTTTTGCCAATTTTGGCATCAAGTTTCGGACAGGTTGTTGCCCTATACCCAAATACACTTATTGGGATTCGAGAGGGTTATATCAGCTAAGCGTAGGAATTTATAGATTCTAAAACGACTGAACAACCACGGAGAAAATTAAAGAGGAAGATGAGTACCTCGGTTGAGTTGTTGTTGCGGCTGTCCTGTTTTTGCGCGTTCGTGAGTGTGGTGAGGATGGCTGGGTTGTCACAGGACGGTTCCAAGTCGGGGGATCGGGTTTAGGGAGATTAGGTTTTCGATTCTTTCAACTCCTGTCCCTCTCTGTCGTTATAACTATATATATATATATATATATATATATATATATATATATATATATATATATATATATATATATATATATAACAAAACTCCTACATATTATTAATCAAGGTAGGAACTGCCGGAATCTGACCACGTACACAAGGCACAAAATGAAGAAGCCTATACAGGTATTCACCAAAAACGGGTGGGGGAGCGACCCGAACGCCAGAGTTAAGGGAGGAGCGAGGACAAAAAATCACTCGGAGTGTGGGAGCACAGGATGCTCCGTTTATGGCATAGGTGGAAGATTTTCCGAGTAAGCTGGTCGACAGAGAATTGATGACCTTCGTATCTAGCCTTGTTGCGATTCTTCCAAATCGCCCACGTGGCAGCCGCTGCGACGATCTGGTGTCTGTGGGAGGCTGCACCTCAAGAACCTACTAGATCGTGGAAGCGTCCGCCGTCCAGCTCGATGCTGAAGCGTTGATTAAGGGTCCTCCAGATGTCACTCGGTAGGTTCCCTTGATAGAAGATATGGTCAATAGTCTCCATGTGATGGTCTGAGCAGCAATAGCAGGCAGATGCTAAGCTGATCCCAATGGTATTGAGGATATCGTCAGTGGGCAGTTTATATCTGATGGCTCTCCACTTGAGGATGGACCACTTTTTAGGGATGCAGGTATGCCAATAATGAGCAGTGATATGCTGTGGCTGGCCGGTCCCCAGGACGGCGAATCTAGTTGACCTCGCCGAGAATGCCCCCGAAGCTTCGAGCGTCCATCTAAGCACATCGGCGTCTCGCCCGATCCTGAGGCCGCTTAGATGGACGCTATTTACCGTTTCAATGTCGGTCCAATCTCGCATCTTGTCCCAGTCCCAGTCATCCGTTGTGTGGTTCCACAAGTCACTGATCCTACAACCTCTCAGGGTTTCGGTGAGCCTAGGGATCAAGCTATCCCCAGCCCATCTCGCCCGGAAAGGATCTGACTCGCCTGTGCCCAGTTGAAGTCTAATAGCAGGCTCGGCGAGATTACGCCCAATTAGGATACGACGCCAAGCTGCAGAGGATCTGTTGTTGGATTTGGCCATTGATGGGTGGGTGTGCTTGAAGTACCTGGCCTTTATAAACCTGGTCCAAAGATTTTTGCTCGTGCGAATGTTCTACCACAGTTTCATCGAGAATGCTTTAACAATGTGAATGAGCTTGGTAAATCCCAGACCACTATCCTCAGTCGGATGGGCCATGGAGTCCCAACTCGCCCAGTGATGCTTCTCGTGGCCGCTACAGTGTCCCCAGAAGAAATTACAATGGGTATGCTCGATAGAATTAAGAACCTTCAAGGACGGGGAGCATGCGGCCAGAGTATGGATTATGGATGTGAGAACGTGCTTGATAAGGATCATCTTGCCTCCTGGGGATAAAGTGGCATTATGTCACCCTTCAAGTTTGCTCCTGATTCTAATGATTAACTTCTCAAAGGTGCCAAAATTAGATTTTCCATACACTAGGGGGCATCCGAGATAGTTGAAAGAGGGATGATCGACAGAGAAGGATGTTAGGTTGGATATCCTGCTAGCATGTTCGCTGTTGATTTTGTGGTGGGCATAGATGACGCTTTTGGAAGGGTTGATTTTTTGGCCTGAGCAAGCGGAGTACCTCTGCAGGGTGTTGCGAACCACTTGAACCGCTCATTCATCCCCGGATGAGAAGATGAGTAGATCGTCTGCAAAGGCCAGGTAGGTGATGGTAGGGCATCCGCTGGAGGTGTGATAGTATTGGAAATACGGGATGCTGACCATGTTGTTAAGGTTCCTGCTAAGGGCGTCGGCCGCAATGATGAAAATAGTGGATGATAGAGGGTCACCTTCTCTAACCCAACGGCTGGATTTGAAAAATCCCTCGGCTTGACCATTAATAACCGTGGTGGACCACGAGTTGCTGATGGGTCTCCAGACCGTGTTGGTCCAAGTTTCTGAGAATCCAAATGCTCTGAAGACCCAGATCATAAATTGCCAGTCCAGTCTGTCGTAAACTTTTTCCATGTCGATTTTGACGGCGATGTTGTCCCCTCTAGCAGGAAATTTCATGCAGGTGATTAACTCTTGGGCGAGCATAATGTTGTCTTGAATGTTCCTCCCACGGATAAATCCACTTTGCTCCTCGGAGATGATTTTGGGAAGAAGGCCCGCCATTCTGGTAGCAATGATCTTGGAGATGATCTTGTTGGTGAAAGTGCAAAGACTGATGGGCTGAAAGTCGCGGAAGGACTCCGGGTTATCTTTTTTCGGAATGAGGATCAGGTTGGCGCTGGAAATAGCTTTAGGGTATATATATATATATATATATATATATATATATATATATATATATATATATATATATATATATATATATATATATATATATGTAGTTAGGGGGCTCGGTTTGATCAGGTGTATGTATATACTGTTCCCGAAAGGAAATAGTATTAGAACTCTTGTTTTTTTTTTTGTTTTTTTTTTTCTTTAGCTATATCTAGTTATAAATATATTTATATATATTAACCATATATATACACATTTATCTTAATATGTATTATACTCCATAAATCAAAACAAAAAAATCTTAATATTATCTATTCCTAGTGTATGCCTATTTATGGAAATATGTACATATATAGATATTAAAAAAAAGATATATTCCTTTAACAAGGAAAAATACAACCAATAATAATAATAATTTTATTTAATATTAACAACAACAACAGTAATAATAATAATAATAATAATAATAATAATCTTAATAACAACTAAAAATAACCCAATAGTAGTTTTCGGTGAACATATTATACGCACTCCTTATTTGGCTCCAAAAATCGTACAATATTCCAAAACGCTATTTAATATTAATAATTCCTATAATTTACATATAATAAATATTTAGAAATTAGTCGTCAATTCCTAAAAATAAATAAAAAATATTTATACACACATAAAATATGTCTACATGGCCGTCCTTGGTCTCACTACATGCCTACATAGGCTTGGATATGGTTCGGGCCCAGTTTGGACCAAATTAGTACAACCGGGTCACCTAAAAGTCAATATTCTGATTAATAAATAAATAAATCACCGGTGGGGGTTAAGTCACAACTTGGACTGATTTTCCTAGTTAGAACACACGTATGGCTCTGCCTTTCCTACCATGGATAATATACTAGTCAAAGCACTTAACTATACTCTCCGTGCCACAATTCCTAGTCATCTTGTACTCCAAAACTTAACCATGGTTAAGGTCATCTGTAACCTCCGTTAACCAATTTCTTGAATTTTTGAATTTCGTATTTTTTTCAAAACTCACAATTTTCTGAATCTCGAAAAACATGCAAATTCTAATTTTTGAGAAAACACTTTCGACCGTAATTGCTATCGGTCCTTGTTGGTTTTGGTTTATTATTTTATGCAATTTTATCCTAGTAGAATTTTTCTGTCAATTCCTTAAAATCAATAAGTTTTAAATATTGTTCTATATGGAGAAATATTTATTGAATTTCAAAATTTCAAAATATATTTATTTACTAAATAAATGGTTGTTAAATATATATATAAATAATTGGTGAATAAATTATTATTAATTTAGTAATTAGAAAATCTTGGATAAATTATAATTAGCCCATTTGTTAAATTAGTGGTAACTAGTAATTAATTTATTAATTTATAGCTAATATTTATTTAGTACTAATTAATCAACAGATGGATAATGTTAGGATTAGCAGTTAGTGGTTAGTATGTTCGTTTTCCACTAAATTTCCTAATTTTCTATTATATATACATTTTCTTAGGGTTCCCCTTCTATCCTATAAATAGACCCCCTTCCCAATGTTTTTACACCCAATCCCAAAACCTAGAATTCCTAAACCTATTTTCTAACTCAGCCGCCACACTTCCAAACTCCCTACACACATCCCTAGGCAACTCAGCCGCCATCCCTGTTCCCTCTGTCCGCCCAAGCCAACCCGATCATCTCCTCGGCCATCGCCGGAACTTCCGACTACTCCGACCATCCCGCCATCTCCAGCACCCCAGCCCGACCGCGGCCAATGGCCGGACCGACCACCAGCTTCCCCAAGCACCATTACCTTCTCTGCCTCCACCGTCTACCATCACCACCTCGGCCAATCGGCCTAGCAGCCATATTCAACGTTGCCACCCCATCTGACTCGGCTCCGGCCACGACAACCGCTACCATCAACACCAGCAGACCCGACCACTACTACCTACATAGCCACCACCTCCGTCCCAACGTCGCAGCCCCCTACTCTACAGCCATCCCCAACCTCTCGACACAACCACCGCCGACGTTATCAACAAACCACCGTCGCCACCACTGCCAAAATCGCCATCGCCTCTACCACCATTCATCATCCCCACCACAATCCCAAATTTAGAGAGGGTGTGAGAGAGCGCCTACCTGTTACCGCTGCGCCTCTCACTGGCGCCGCCCCAGACTGGATCCCCTCCGCCTTGGCGCGTTGCTCTTCCCGAACCACCGTCGATTCGTCGTTGCTCCGCGCTGGCGCACTCCCTCCACCGCCAGGACTCGAGCTCCGGTGCCCGCGTCCTTCCCGTGTCGCTTCCGCCGGCGAGACCCGACTTCGACACCGTGTCCTAGCTCCGTCCGTCGCCGTATGTCTCTGGATGTCGAGCCCCTTGATCCGGTGGACAGCGCCACCCTGGCGCCTTGCTCGCTGCCGGCAGTCTCCTGCCGGCGCTGCTCCGCACCGAAACTCCTCCGTCGGTTGCCACCGGCGAGCTTCCCCCATATGAGCTTTCTCCCCCCTTTCCAATGGTGTCCCTGTTCGATTTTAAAGAAGGATGAGATTTGGGATTTTTATTTCTTGGAAGTCATCAGCTACAAGCTTTGTGTATAGATTGTTTTTTTATTTTTATTTTATTTTTTTATTTTTTATTTTTATATGTTTGAGTATTGGGCTATGTTTTATGATTGGGGTATACTTTATCATATCTGGGCTCAACCGTGTGGGCCCTAACACCTGAATGTTGGACTGGATTTTAAACCATTAGAATTTTGTTGTAATTTAATTAATTTAGCTTATGATTTCGGGTTTTAAGCTTATATATATATTGGGTTAATAAAATCTTTTAGGCCAAATATTAATTGGCTTATATTCCATTTAAGATGTTTTGGGCTTTGGAGAAGTGCTTTTCATTAATAAAGGATTGGGCCCATAAGTGCCTACATTGGGCCTATAGGCATAAAATAGACTTTTAAGGGATTAGGAAACTTTTATTGAAGATTGTTTACTTGGACTTTATTTCTAAAATAGATTATAAATATTTTCTAAAGATTGTTTTATTTTAACTATTGGAATTATTATGATCTATAACCTATATGACTTAATTTGGGGTTCTAATATAGTTCTAATAATTTCTAAATATGGGATCATTTATATTTAATTTTTCTTTTACTAAATTATTTAGTTTCTCGATCATGGCTAATCGAATTATTTGTTCTTTTCCTTTTCAACGCGGATATCCATCTCGATCTCGATAATCATGCCAATTTCCATATCTGGACTTCTATAGGTCGAACTAGGCTATTTGGACTATTTGGACTCATTGGGACTGCCCGTGTCGTCGTCTGGGACCATCTGTGGAGCATAGCATTGTACCTACCTCGTGTCGACACGTTCGTGTCACATACGTCGACTCCAACCAAATCGAGGCGAGTACATTCTCTGACCATTTTATACTTGATAGTATTTATATTTACGCTCTAGATTACTTTACTTGATGCTGTCACGTTGTTAACACAGATTGGTACTATATGGATCCCTTCATGAGATGTTATCCCCCTCGGAAGCATCGGTTACATCATGTCATGTGCGTTTTACTTTCATCATGTATTCCTGTGCTTTCACCATTCATGTGCGCTCTCATGATTCATGTACTCTCATGTTCACGGAGCCCCTATATTTACATTCATGTGCACCCATTTATGGGCCCCCATGTGATATCATGTGCAATAACATAACCTGTCTGGATCCTTGTGTATTGATTGGGGTACGGGGGAGTATAAATAGTCATGTGGACAATTTCTAAAATAGTGTAGTCATGTGCAAACTCTCATGTTTATTATCAAGCCATTCACATGTCTAGCTTGTACTCTAAATCACTAGTTCACTGTAGCTCTTTACTTATAGTAGATATTTCATTACAGTCTTCTCTTTTACTCATGTATATTCTCAGCGTTTCATGTATCTTACTCTATTGCATATTTATATATCATGTCATATTATGAACTGCGTGAGATATACTGTGCTCGCTCCCGTCCTGACTGGACATGTTGATAAATTTTACAGATAGCTTGGAGGTTACCTGCTAGCCTAGAGGAGACACAGTAGAGGTTGGAGTAGATAGCTAGAGTTTTTCTTATTTTATTTTCAGTTGTCTTGAGTTGTATTTACTTTATAGATTACTGTATTTGAGATTTGAGAAGTGTTTCCGAATTTGTGATATCTTAGACACTTAGACTTCTATCTGCTGTATTTCTTTGTGGATTTCAGTTTTATCTATCTTTTTATCGTATTCTACCTTAGATGTGATTAAAACTGTATTTGCTATGTCACCTCCACTCGGAGTGTATATACTGTACAGATACCTTATATATTGTTAGATGATTGACCTAGGACATCGTTCTACCGTCGATACTGCGGCGTAGGCTGGACGTACTGTAAGCCCCCTGAATTTCAGGGCTATTTTTAAACTTTCTGAATGAATTATTTTCAATAAATATATTATTATTTAATTGTTTTGATCATTAATATTCCTTTCCATGACTTTGACTTCTGGAGCGTCAGGGATGTCAATCTCTGGAAACTCTCTTCACGAGTTTTGTAGTAGACAAGATTATCTTCATTTTGATATATCATGTCCCACTTAAATTCATTCCCATGTACTCTTTTTGTATTGCGCAGCATCGGGTCAACTTAGACCAATTAATCATTGAATAATTATTCCCACTTTTATTTTTTATCATCGTTTGCACGTTACCGTGACTTTTAATTTAGGAGCACCAGACCAGTCATTTTCTCAGAACCAACTTCTCATGAATGATCTACTCGGGATGCTCTTCACCCATGACCTTCGTGTCCCACTCAGACACTCCATTTTGTGCTTTATTTGCTTCGCACAAATTTCGGGTCAATTTATGCCGATTAATTATCTACCGTAAAACCTGATTTAAATTCTAATTTAATTTTGGGACCCGACATCGATCCAACCTAGTCGACCCGAAGTATAGACGTGGCCCACATAAAGCCTACTACCCACATGAAACTTGTGTTCCATTTATTTGAGTTCCCGTATATTATTTATTTGCCCATTATCATAAATACATATTTAATTCAATTATTGCCTCCTGTCCGATTTTGACCCGACCCGGCTCGATCGAACCCGAGCCCAAGCTCCATATTGTTCTTTCATGACTGCCCAAATACCCCACATAATTTTCCTATTTCTCCTATTTTGAAAATATCTCTCTATCTCTCTTTATATATATATATATATATATATATATATATATATATATATATATTTTATATATATATATATATATATATATAAACATCTCTCTCTCACTTTCTACCTACACCTACACTCCCTCACTCCCCATAACAGCACACACACCCCCCTTGGACCGACCTCTCTCTCTCCCTCTTCAATAATATCTCTCACTCTCTCTCCTTCTATATTATACACACACACTTATTTAATTATAACTCCCTCTCTCTCTCTCTTTACATTCAAAAACACACACACACCCCCCTCACTCGGCCGACCTACTCTACCCATGGCCGACCACCACTACAGCCACAACCTCCATCTTTTTCTCCTCCTCTTCTTCATCATCCACATCACAACATCATCAAGTTCACCACCATCACCATTGCTATCGTCACCACCACCTTTCACCACCTCCACCCCCGTGCGACGGCCGCCGGGCCTCCGCCACTACCGGCGACCGCACCACTGCCGTGGTCGGTCTGGCCCGCCCCTGCGTGTGAGAGCTGCGCAGCAGCACAGCAAAGAAGCAGCAGCAGCAGCGGCAGCACATGGCAGCCGCAGCCGCGCCACCATGCGCCGAGCGCGCCGCCGCGGCCGACAGCCGCCACCGACGAGCCCCCTGGCCGCACGCGCACCCCCGGCGAACCCCCCTAGCCACCACCTTCTTTCCCGACGTGCCGAATAGCCTATTCGTGCGTTTTGAACGGAATCCCGTCGGCGCACGCAAGTTTTGAACTCGGAAATGGCGCTCCGTCGCAGTGACTTCGCACAGATTTTTTGGTAAATCCGACCGTTGGATAGACAAACTCTTTGCTCCGTCGCAATCTCGGTATATAGCACTTCACTCCTCTCAATTTTTGTCCGTTAATTTCGTCGTTTGATACCTCAAAACTGGCCACCAAGTTGACGTTTTAAATTGAACTATTTTTGGACAGTTTCGTGGAGCCGACTTCGTCAGCTCGTAACTCCGCCGTCGCAGCTCCGGTTGGCGTGCTACCAGTTCCTGTGTGCAGCTGGTATAACCCTCTTCATGCTTCCTTTAAGTTTTGTTTTATTATAAGCACGTTAGGTTGGTCGAATTCGACACCAAAGTTGGCCGTCCAAATTCTTTAATTTGTACTTGTTAAATTCTATTTTTAAATCCAGGACTCCGGATTCAATTTTTGATACCACCAGTAGACTCGTGGCATCGTTCTGGCATGTTTTCATATAAAATTAGCTTGATTTGTAGAACGTGGGCCCTGGCACGTATTTCGATGCAAAGCGGGTCCTACTTTTCGAGTCAACGGGTCACTTTGAGATCGGCTCATCGGAATCCAATTCCGGATATAACGTTGAGTTCGTATCATCATTCTGGACTCGTTGACATATAATTTGCTGAATTTTGAAGACATTTGCTCCTGCACGCATTTCGGTGCAAACTGGATACTAGGTGTCCGCGTCAACGTGTTATTTTGAGATCGGCACATCGGAATCCTATTTCGGATATACCGTTGGGTTCGTATCAACATTCTGGATTCATAGACATATAATTTGCTAGGTTTTGTAGACTTCTATTCTGACACATTTTTCGGTGCAAAGTGTGTCCAACGGCGGACATCATTTTGACCCGAAATTACTGTTTTGCCCCTGTGTCTAAATTGGACTTATGGGTAGGCTATCCTAGCTAATTTGACCATTCTGGACACATTGGTGATATTTATTTTATCATCCGACAACATCTGTAGATTTTGCTTATGTATTATCTTTAATTTGTAATTAATTATTTTTCCAGAAATTGTTACTTTCTGTTTTTGAATTCTTATATATATTTTAATTACTGTAAAAATCTGAAAAAAATTGTATTTATATACTATGTTAGTTTAGCTAATTTATTATAATTTTTACAGTATTTAATAAGTGCTTTTAGTATTTTATAAAAATAGGAAAACAGAACTCATTTTCAGGATACATGTGTTTGCTGATTTTTAATAAATATTTATGAAAGTTTATAAATTCCAGAAAAATTAGTATAAATTTCTATAATTAACAAAGATTATTTTGGTACTTTATTTATGTAAAATTGAGCATTTTGTCTATCTCAAAAATTATTGGAACTCAGTGTACAGTTTGATTTATTTATTGAATAGTTACGACTTTCAATATTTTGTGTTGTTTAGAGTTATAGACGTATTGGACCTCACCCTACACTAGTGTAAAGACCCTAGAAAATTAGTTTGGATATAGTGTCACCCCACATTGGACTTTTATGCTAGGTCCCTACTTGGCTAGTATCCAGTTAGGAGTCGTGTCTCACCACTAGTGTAATCTTAATCATAACTTAGAGGCTGAGTTTTTATATCATTTTTGACAGAACACTGGACATTTATATCTTCGTACTAGTATTATTGCTTTGCTCGAGGCAAGTACATCTGCAAACTCATTTACTGTCTTTTAATGCTAGAACATGTATTAACCCTGTTAAAATACTGATCCTTGAGGTAGCAAGTTAAATCTTCACATGTTGTATTACTTTCAGTACCTACCATGCTTAGGACAGTTTTTATATCTTCACCTGCTTCTTACTGGTTCTCAGTACATATTTCACTATGCTTTATACTACTCAGAGTATTCACATGTTTCATACTGCTCCCAGTACCTGCCATGCTTATACTACTCCCAGTATCTCTCACATATTTTTACTGTTCTCGTATCTCCCACATGTTTTTACTGTTCTCGTATCTCTCACATGTTAGAATATGGGTTATAGGAAAACTGATAGTTGAGTACGTGATCATGCCCCCTCTAGAGTACCGAGCAAAGTTTCATTTTATATGTTACTGCGCCGTAGGCCTTACTCTCAAAGCTGTATTTGTGCGTATGTACATCTATCGCCTTTACACTAAGTATATTTCATTATGTGCCCCTGCACATTGTACACCTATTGACGATCACGTACCTGCTCCAGTTTTAAACTCTAGATATACATATGTCATCATGACAAATGTATTCCTGACATGATAAATTTGTGATATGACATGATTGTGATTCCAGATATGCCATGTTCCCTATGTTACTATGATACTGTGATCCCAGTTGTACCATGATGCCATGTTTCCAGTATTTCCTGTTTTATAGACTTATCACACCATATTTTTTGTTGTACATCTCTTTCATTATATATTTAGTACTTTAGTTGTAGAGGTTGTACTTGCTCCCGTCCTGACAGGATAACGTTGTAGGTTTACTTTTCGAGAAGGAAAGGTTATGTGATACATACTGTGGCACTGATTTTGAGGACCTGGCCTTAGCTCCAGAAGAGGCCCCATCGGGGAACCTTGCTTAGATTTCTTTCATGTGTTTTGAGACTTAGACTTTGTCTATACTTATATTTGGATACTGGACTTTGTCTCCAGTTAGATACTTTGGAAGTGTATTATTATATATGTACGTTTTACTTTCGCTTATAGATGTTGTGTTGTGATGAACCTTTAAATATGATTTTAGAACTGTTAGCAACTTAGATCCTTTATTGTCTATTCTTAGAACACCTTACTATGCTTTAACCAAGCGTAGGCTAGACATGGCTCGGCTCGGCCCAACAATTTGGGTAACGGGTCGTGACATATTTTTAGTGGTGGCCCATGCAAGTCCAGACTTAAATTGTTTGGTTACACCAAGCATGCCTGCAATTAGGATCTAGGACAACTTGTTAATACTAGGGATAAATATTTAGAACACCTAGAGGATTACTAGGATTGCAACATAGGAAAACTCATCACAGTATAGGACCGTTAACTGTATTTAGTCTCTTGCTTGAATTCAGTGGATTATAATTTTGACCAGGATAGTACCCTTGGGATGACCCCTGAGGATCTCACTCTAATCTTACCTAGAAATCTGTTTCCACTTATTTCCATTTGCTCTTCCTTAAATTCGTTGTTGAATTTAATTTCTGAATTTCGTTGTTGACTTTGATCTTGCATCGTGATAAATTTTTGTAGATTGAATTGTGATATATCCTGATAAGGTAAACGTCTGCTTTAGTTATGGAGTTTAGAATTTATCACAGCCATATTAGCTGGTATGATAAAAACATAGGGCCTGATTTTGGGTATACTTATCTTATTTATGGAATTTAGATTTTCTCGCAGCCATACCGGTTAGCGTGGCAAGGATTCTAGATAACATGATTATAGGGTGTATACCTTAGTTATGACTCTATCGTTTATTGCATATAAGCTTACTGGTGTGGCAAAATTCTGGCAACATGATTTCAGAAAGACGTGTATGGTTATCAGATCATATCTCAGCTTGGTTCACTTCGTTATGACCGATTGAGCAAGAATAAATTCTTATTATCATTCTTCTCCGTCTTGATTAACTCTGTCCCATCTGTAGAACCCTAGAGGGGGGGTGAATAGGGAATTAAAATTAAACTATAACAAATGATGCAATAAAGAGTAAGGAGTAGAAAGATCAAACGCAAACGCAAGGATGTATCCTGGTATCCTCTTTTGAGGCAATCCAGTCCCGGAACTCTCTCCGGCTTTAATCCACTATTATGCAAATAGTACACACGAGTTTGGATCCGAAGAACTCGCCAACTTCAACACGAGTTTGGATCCGAAGAACTCGCCAACTTCTACACACGAGTTTTCTTACGAAGGCTCGCCAACTTCAAAGAAAAGAAAAGGATGCTTTGATCTTCTAAACACTTGAAGATCGAAAGTAAAAGCTCTTGAGACACTCTAGCACTTTGGGTTGGATGACAATTGAAGATTAGGTAGAGTAGTAATGGTGAAGCTCTTTTGGTTGTTGAGAAAATTTAAAGCTTGGAAGAGATAGCCTTTAAGAGGAGAGACAAAGCCTCTTTTATACAAATCCAACATCATAAAGGCAATACAGCCGTCGAGCGGATTATCCACCGGATTTCCGCGGAAATCCGTCGGATTATCCGTTCAACAGTAACGGTCACAAAAAGAGCCGTTGGATGCATTAAATGCATCTGTCAGATGCCGTTGGATTTGAATTTCAAGTTGCAAAAAGGTCAGGCGGATTATCCGTCGGATTTCAGCGGAAGTCCGACGGATGATCCGAACTGTGGTCTCACAAACTTGCTGTGAGGGGTTCGGATGATCCGCCGGATTTCCGCAGATTTCCGTCGGATTATCCGAACTTCTCCTCACATACTTGCTGTGACGGTTTCGGATGATCCGTCGGATTTCTGCGGTTTTCCGTCGGATTATCCGAACTTTTCCTCACATACTTGTTGTGAGGGGTTCGGATGATCCGTCGGATTTCCGCGGATTTCTGTCGGATTATCCGAACTTCTCTACACATACTTGCTGTGAGAGATCGGATAATCTGGCGGATTTATCCGGAAATCCGTCGGATTTTCCGTCTCCTCTGAATGACTTCTTCACCATTTCTATCTTTATAAATGTCATCTTAGCAAAGTACGTACATGGATTCCTAGTAGAATGCAGACTCTAACAGAGCAGGAACCGCCATCTTCTATGTAGACTTTAAGCAAGGTTTTGCATTGTTTACTCCAACGTCTCTTGTAGTAAAACGTCATCTTGATACTGGAGAAATGTAAGACCGCAAAGGGCATCTTTTGGGAAGTGCCTGTGAAAATCAGAGACTAAAAGAGATACAGGGGTTAATGTGATCAATGTATCAAAATAGATGTGCCAACAAACTCCCCCATTTTGATAATTGACAAATAAGAAGCTCCCCCGTAATTACAGCTCTCCCCCTCACTATGATTTTCTCCCCCTTTGTCATTTAATCAAGATGGTAGAGAACTAAAAGCAGTAAAGCAAGAAAGAGAAATGGAGAAGTAGAATGCATTCATTGAAATTTAAAAAACATGGGTACAATGAGGGGGCTGTGAAAGCCCAAACACAAGTCAGAACTGAAAAGTCCGTGAAGGACCACACCAAAACAAACAGTAAACATAATTAAAACATACTAACAAAGTCCCCGAAGGACCACACAAGATAATACTAAATAACAACCACCACCCATCAACTGTCCGGTGCACCAGAGGGACCCGCCTCCTGATCTTCATCGTCCCCGGCGGCGGAGGTAAAAGCGCCATAAGGGTCGACGCCATCCGGGTACATGAAGCCATAAACATTGGGATCAGTAAACCGCGGGCCCGGATAATCAGGATGAGGAGCGTTGGGATTGAGATAGGGAGTGTGCTCCTCGAACATCCGCTGAATATAATAGGCCTGATCCATGAAGCCATGGTGGATGAGGGTGCCGAGTCCCCGAGTGTTGGCCTGAAGGCGCTCATGGGTAGATAGAGAGAGATCGGCAAACTTACGATCAATGTACCGTCGGACATCAGGAGTGAGGAGGGACGCCGGAGGAGAGGTAGGGCCACCAGCGACAGCAGCAGGAGTGGGAGCCACAACAGGAGCCGTACGAGCCCTTGCCTTTGATTTGGCAAGAGGGGTAGGTTTAGGATCACCAACCGGACAGTGAGTGAGGTCCACCCCATTGGCCTCAAGGATCATGGTGATGTACATGCCAAACAGCAGGGAACGATGGGGAGAGTCCCGGATGAGCATCATGGTATAAATGATGGATTTGGCCAGAGAGAAGGGCTGCCGGGAGACTAGATAGTACATACAGATGAGCTCCTCAGAAGTCAGGCTGTCCATGTTCCCGGACTTGGGGGTCAGAGTGTGGCAGAGGATACGATGCATGTCATGGAAGAAGGGACTCAGATCCTTGTCTTCCGGGCGTTGAACAAGTGACCCGCCATAGATGTTGAAGAGAAACTCCTCATAAGACATGTCAGACGAGAAAGAGATGTGGTCAATGGTAGCCGGAAGGGAGCGATATACCTTTCGTTCATCAAGACCTAGGATGGAAGCCAAGGAAACGGCGGTGACGGTGAACTTAACGCCTCCAACCTTGGTCTCGAACTCGGGCCCTTCCTTAGCGGGAACGAGGTTGCAATAGAACATGTGGATGGCATGGGAATAAAAGTTGACCTGACGCTCGAGGAGTTGATCGATGCGGGCGAAACGGAAGTAATCACGATGGTCTTTAAAATTGATCCAGGAAATGGGTTTGCCGACGCAGATGGGAGCCTTGTGGAAGAAGGAGAACCACTCCCTGGAGTGAGAGGCCGACTTGAAAATGGCTGGATTGTGGCCTTGAGACGGTTGAGGGACGAAGAGGGCAACGGAAGGAGGCTGAGCGGAGGAGGAACTCCCATCATGGCGCTGACGCTTTGTGTGAGAGGCCATGGAGGAGGAGAGGGAAAGGAGAAAGAGAAGAAGGGTGAAAGTGTGGATGGAAGTGAAAAGGAGAGAGGAAGGAGTTTATAGAGAGTAGAGGGGTGTAATGAAGAGTCATAATGGTTTGGAACGGATAGAGAGGGGAGGTGAACGGATAGAGAGGCGCCTGGCGCTTCGGATTTCGCGCCTGTGCCCGAAAGTCGGAAAATCCGGCGGATTTTACCGGATTTCCGACGGAAGATCCGGGTCAAGTACTGATGGACAATAAAGCGGGTAGGTGAAAAGTCATGTCCCATTAATAGGGTAGCCGTTTGCAGCCGGAAATTACGGAGGGCAATAAATGCGGAAGATCCGGCGGAGTTCCGCTATAATCCGGCGGATTTTCCGAACTATTCCATGAAAACTTGCTGGAATTGAACGGATTATCCGGCGGATAGTTACGGAATTCCGGCGGAAAATCCGATAAAGCAGAAAAAAATCAATCAGAGAGATGAAGAAGATCGAGTTCGCCACAAATGAAGGTGAATCGATCTTCAGAAAGGGGTTTGGTGAAAATATCAGCAAGTTGATGAGTGGTGTCAATAAATTCAAGACAAACATCACCTTTAAGCTGATGATCTCGAAGAAAGTGATGTCTTATCTCTATGTGCTTGGTGCGAGAGTGACAAATCGGGTTTTTCGTGGGATTAATGGAGCTAGTATTATCACATTTAATAGGAATGCAATGAGAAGAAATACCATAATCTACTAGTGTTTGTGTCATCCAAAGAATTTGTGCACAACAACACCCTGCCGCTATGTACTCAGCTTCAGTGGTTGAAAGAGCGACAGAGTTTTGCTTCTTACTAAACCACGATACCAAGGACTTCCCGAGGAATTGACATGTGCCACTAGTGCTTTTTCGGTCAAGCTTGCATCCGGCAAAATCCGCATCCGAAAAGCCGTGAAGCTCAAAGGATGAGGATTTCGGATACCAAAGCCCCATGTTAATGGTGCCTTTGAGATAACGAAAAATGCGCTTAACGGTCGTCAAATGTGATTCCTTTGGATTAGCTTGATATCGTGCACACAAGCAAACACTAAACATGATATCCGGACGGCTAGCAGTTAAATAAAGTAAGCTACCGATCATACCTCTATACTTACGTATGTCGACCGATGTCCTATCTTCATCATTGTCAAGCTTGGTCGTTGTAGCCATAGGGGTTCTCATTGATTTGGATGAGTCAAGGTCGAAACGCTTGAGGAGGTCCCTTGTATATTTTGCTTGATTGATGAAGGTTCCTTTAGGTCCTTGCTTGATTTGTAACCCCAAGAAGAAGGAGAGTTCTCCCATCATACTCATTTCAAACTCTTCCTGCATAACTTTGGCAAATTCTACACAAAGTGTGTTGTTAGTAGAACCAAAAATAATATCATCAACATAAATTTGAACCAATAAGAGAGTCCCATCATGGGATTTAATAAAAAGTGTGGTGTCAACTTTTCCCTTTGAAAAATTGTGAGAAACAAGAAAAGAGCTAAGACGCTCATACCAAGCACGTGGAGCTTGTTTGAGGCCATAAAGGGCTTTATGAAGTTTGAAAACGTGGTCAGGAAATTGAAAATCTTCAAAACCGGGAGGTTGTTTAACATAAACTTCCTCCTTAATAATACCATTAAGAAAAGCACTCTTAACATCCATTTGAAATAGCTTAAAGTCATTAAAACAAGCAAAGGCACAAAGCATACGAATGGATTCAAGACGTGCAACCGGAGCATAGGTTTCGTCGTAGTCAATGCCTTCCTCTTGGTTATAGCCTTGGGCAACCAATCGGGCTTTGTTACGAGTCACTAACCCATCTTCATTTAGCTTGTTGCGAAACACCCATTTAGTTCCAATAATGGGATGATTGCTAGGTTTTGGGACAAGTTCCCAAACCTTGCTTCGCTCAAATTGATTAAGCTCCTCTTGCATAGCTATCATCCAAAATTCATCGAGAAAAGCATCATTAACATTTTTAGGCTCTACTTGAGAGATAAAAGCCACATTGGCACAAAGATCACGAGTGGCGGATCTTGTGCTAACACTTGAGGAAGGATCCCCAATGATGAGCTCCTTAGGATGATTGGTGACAAATCTCCATTCTCTTGGGAGATCCTTTGGAGGAGGCTCGAGAGGAGGAGACTCTTTTGATGGGGTCACAACTTCATTATTAGATGAAGAAGCACGATCCTCAATAGAGGAGTTCTCCAATCCAAACGAGATGTCATCAATATCCTCGGAGGAGGAGAATGTAGAAGAGTTGAGTTCATTAAAAGAGACATTGATTGACTCTTCGACAACAAGACTTCTTTTATTAAAAACACGAAAACCTTTGCTATGAGTAGAGTATCCAAGGAATATTCCTTCATAGGCTTTTTCTTCAAACTTGCCTAGGTTATCCTTGGTATTCAAAATAAAACAATTGCAACCAAAAACCTTGAAATATTCAATAGAAGGAATTTTGTTAAACCAAAGCTCATAAGGAGTCTTCTTAGTAATAGGTCTAATTAAGACCCTATTAATTACATGACATGCCGTATTGACGGCTTCCGCCCAAAAATATTGAGGGAGCTTATATTGGTTTAACATGACCCGGGCCATATCGCCAAGGGTTCTATTCTTTCTCTCCACAACACCATTTTGTTGAGGAGTACGGGGACAAGCAAAATCATGTCCAAAACCATTCTTTTCACAAAATCTTTTGAAATCAACATTATCAAATTCACCTCCATGATCACTCCTAATTTTGTTAATAGAAAAGCCTTTCTCATTTTGAACACGTTTACAAAAAGCAACAAATTCACGAAAAGTATCACTTTTGCAAGCAAGAAAAATAACCCAAGTAAATCTTGAAAAATCATCAACTAAAACAAAGGCATAGAGTTTGCCACCAAGGCTAGCTACTCTACTAGGCCCGAAAAGATCCATATGAATAAGTTGAAGGGGTCTTGTGGTACTCACAGAGTTGATGGATTTGAAAGATGACTTGGTCAACTTACTTTTCTCGCATTCTTCACAAACCATATCCTTCTTGAAGGGGATACTAGGAAGTCCTCGTACAAGCTTCTTGGAGGCGAGGCGAGAGATAGTATCCATGTTGGCGTGTCTAAGCCTCATGTGCCAAAGCCAACTCTCATCGTTCTTTGCGACTAGGCACCTGTCATTGTTAGTACCTTCAACAAGATAAAGAACATAAATATTGTTTTCTCTAATGCCTTCATACACAATAGTTCCATTGGAGCTATCGGTAATATAGCATTTGAGTTTAACAAACTTGATATCATAGCCATTATCGGTAAGATGGCTAATACTAAGGAGGTTATGCTTGAGATTTGTAACAAGACATACATTATTAATACAAGGATAAGGAGGAGAACCGATATTACCATTTCCAATAATATAACCTTTTAGATTGTTACCGAAGGAGACGTGTCCTTCCTTCTTCATCGATAGCGTTGTAAAAAGTGAAGCATCACCGGTCATGTGCCGTGAACAACCGCTATCAAGAATCCACTTGCTTCTAGCATGAGAAGGATTCGTCACCTCATCGGTTGCCATGAGACAAACGTTAGCATTGTGTTTGCACTCCTTGTCGTTGTCGGAGTCGCTCGCGTCGCTTTCACACCAAATGCTAGTGTTGGCGAACTTTCTGGAGGACGAGCTTCCCTTGCTTGGCTTATCGTACTTGCTTGAGTCTTTTCGTACCATCGGACAATCCCTCTTGATGTGTCCGGGTCTTCTGTATTGATAGCATGCCGGATCTTCTTCATTGTCCCGTCTAGAGCGGTTGGCCTTGTTGAACTTTAAGAACTTCCTGAAGTGCTTAGCTGTGAGAGCTATTTCTTCATCATCGTCCGACTCATTGTCGTCGGAGCTATCCTTGGAGTAGGACCTTGATGCTTTGAGAGCAAGAGTCTTCTCCTTTTCTTTGGTCTTCTCCTTCTCCTTCTCTTGAATGGAGGATTCCTCTTGATCCTTCATGTCAAGCTCGTGAGTCATCAGCTTACCCATGAGGGTCTCTAGGTTCATGACGGTTAGATCGTTCCCCTCAATGATTGCGGTAGCTTTAGGACTCCAAGCTTTCGTCAATCCTCTAAGAATCTTCCTTATCTTTTCATGAGCGGGATATTCCTTTCCAAGAGAAGAGAGAGGGTTAATAATATCACCAAAGCGAGTAAACATGCTAGCAATAGATTCATCATGCTTCATTTTAAAAGACTCATATTCTTGCGTGAGTCTACTGATCTTAGATTCCTTCACTTGTAAAGTCCCTTCGTGTGTGACTTCAAGTAACTTCCAGATCTCATTGGAAGTCTTGCAAGTAGAGATTCGATTGAATTCACTACTGTCGAGAGCACAATAAAGAGCGTTCATTGCCTTGGCATCTCGACAAGCAAGCTTCTTGATATTTTCAGTGAGTGTTTCCCGAAGGGTGTCAGAAGCAATATCCTCAATAGCTCTGGAAGGAGTAGGGAGGCCATTTATCACGCAATCCCATAAATCGAAATCTATGGACTTGAGATAAATGCCCATCCTAATCTTCCAATAGTTATAGTTGGTACCATCAAATAGGGGAGGCCTATTTGTGGAGTGTCCCTCATTGTGAAACGTGTTGATGCTAGGGTTAGAGGCCATGGATCACTCAAGGGTGTAAATCCAAATCAAGAGAACGAAGCTCTGATACCAATTGTAGAACCCTAGAGGGGGGGTGAATAGGGAATTAAAATTAAGCTATAACAAATGATGCAATAAAGAGTAAGGAGTAGAAAGATCAAACGCAAACGCAAGGATGTATCCTGGTATCCTCTTTTGAGGCAATCCAGTCCCGGAACTCTCTCCGGCTTTAATCCACTATTATGCAAATAGTACACACGAGTTTGGATCCGAAGAACTCGCCAACTTCAACACGAGTTTGGATCCGAAGAACTCGCCAACTTCTACACACGAGTTTTCTTACGAAGGCTCGCCAACTTCAAAGAAAAGGAAAGGATGCTTTGATCTTCTAAACACTTGAAGATCGAAAGTAAAAGCTCTTGAGACACTCTAGCACTTTGGGTTGGATGACAATTGAAGATTAGGTAGAGTAGTAATGGTGAAGCTCTTTTGGTTGTTGAGAAAATTTAAAGCTTGGAAGAGATAGCCTTTAAGAGGAGAGACAAAGCCTCTTTTATACAAATCCAACATCATAAAGGCAATACAGCCGTCGAGCGGATTATCCGCCGGATTTCCGCGAAAATCCGTCGGATTATCCGTTCAACAGTAACGGTCACAAAAAGAGCCGTTGGATGCATTAAATGCATCTGTCAGATGCCGTTGGATTTGAATTTCAAGTTGCAAAAAGGTCAGGCGGATTATCCGTCGGATTTCAGCGGAAGTCCGGCGGATAATCCGAACTGTGGTCTCACAAACTTGCTGTGAGGGGTTCGGATGATCCGCCGGATTTCTGCGGATTTCCGTCGGATTATCCGAACTTCTCCTCACATACTTGCTGTGAGGGTTTCGGATGATCCGTCGGATTTTCGCGATTTTCCGTCGGATTATCCGAACTTTTCCTCACATACTTGCTGTGAGGGGTTCGGATGATCCGTCGGATTTCCGCGGATTTCCGTCGGATTATCCGAACTTCTCTACACATACTTGCTGTGAGAGATCGGATAATCTGGCGGATTTATCCGGAAATCTGTCGGATTTTCCGTCTCCTCTGAATGACTTCTTCACCATTTCTATCTTTATAAATGTCATCTTAGCAAAGTACGTACATGGATTCCTAGTAGAATATAGACTCTAACAGAGCAGGAACCGCCATCTTCTATGTAGACTTTAAGCAAGGTTTTGCATTGTTTACTCCAACGTCTCTTGTAGTAAAACGTCATCTTGATACTGGAAAAATGTAAGATCGCAAAGGGCGTCTTTTGGGAAGTGCCTGTGAAAATCAGAGACTAAAAGAGATACAGGGGTTAATGTGATCAATGTATCAAAATAGATGTGCCAACACCATCTACATCTACAACTAGGATTACAGGTTCTCTAAGACTTTCCAATAGGATTGCTTTCGCGTTATCTTTTGGACATAATTATTTTTGTGTTCCATCTTTCCTATGACTTGACTAAATCTTCTTTGTTAACCACTAGGGTAATTCTTCTCGTTATGTATCTCGTTGTCTTTGTACCATTCTTGGAGATATTCCAACAAACTTTCCTGTCTTGCTTGACCCTATAACTTGTTTGGACACTGTTATGGATTGCTTGACCCAGTCTTAGGCCTTGTTTCCTTCTATTTTGATAGACGACCGAAATAGCCAAACCTTGTTAACTGATTCTGTAGTTTAACTATAAATGTATTGTGTGATTGTAATAAGTACTTTTCCTAGGGATTAGTTAGATTAAGCTTATGGGACAAGTATGGGTGACTGACTGTAGCAGACTTGGAAACCATTAAGAACGATTGCATTGATGGTATGACTCGAGATAGGGTATCTAAGATAGAGAAATGAGATATTATATTATTGTGACTATGGATTGAGGATTAGAATCTTGTGCTTAGCAGTTTGAGGATTTAGCATTTGTAGAATTTTGGTTGGTTATCTATAGCTAATTACATGTGATTAAAGGGTATATCGATATGTGGAATGATATAGAATAAATTATAATGAGTTATCGTATTGCGTATGAGATCGGAAAGATATCAGTTAAAAAGACAAGGAATGAGGCAAAGACATATGTACATTGGTAATTAATAAATTGGGAATTTGAAATCGAAGATTTATATTCGGAGGACTTGTTGAGTAAAAAGAAGAAGGCTCTACGCCAAGGATAAGAATCGAACGTATAATTTCAAAGAGAAGCTATAGAAAAGGATTGACGACAAATGATGCTAAGGGCCTGTGGATTGGTATAATAAGGATACTTAGGATATGATAAGGAAATCAAGAATTTACAATTGAGGTTGGAAATATGGTTGATGATTAAGCATTTTAGGCTTATAGAAATGTCCAGAGAATGACCTATATTTTAGGGTATACGTTAAGGTTCTATGTTAGTATGAAAGATTCTAAAGGATGTATGACGTAGTTCATGATAGAAGGACTTTGTTGAACCTGAACCAAAAAGGATTGTAAAGAGAAACAGGACAGATGATTACAAGAGTAGCAGATTGAGAATTGTAGCCAGAGCAGCTACATGTTATAGTTTGACCTATTGGATGATTTTTAATTTCGAGGACAAAATTCTTGTAAGGTGGGTAGGATGTAAGCCCCCTGAATTTCAGGGCTATTTTTAAATTTTCTGAATAAATTATTTTCAATAAATATATTATTATTTAATTGTTTTGATCATTAATGTTCCTTTCCATGACTTTGACTTCTGGAACGTCAGGGATGTCAATCTCTGGAAACTCTCTTCACGAGTTTTGTAGTAGACAAGATTATCTTCGTTTTGATATATCATATCCCACTTAAATTCGTTCCCTTGTGCTATTTTTGTATCGCGCAACTTTGGGTCAACTTAGACCAATTAATTATTGAATAATTATTCCCACTTTTATCTTTGATCATCGTTTGCACGTTACCGTGACTTTTAATTTAGGAGCACCCGACCAGTCATTTTCTCAGAACCAACTACTCATGAATGATCTACTCGGGACGCTCTTCACCTATGACCTTCGGGTCCCACTCAGACACTCTATTTTGTGCTTCATTTGCTTCGCACAACTTTCGGGTCAATTTAGGCCGATTAATTATCTACCGTAAAATCTGATTTAATTTTCAATTTAATTTCGGGACTCGACATCGATCCAACCTAGTCGACCCGAAGTATGGTCGTGGCCCACATGAAGCCTACTACCCACATGAAACTTGTGTCCCATTTATTTGAGTTCCCGCATATTATTTATTTTCCCATTATCATAAATACATACTTAATTCAATTATTGCCTCCTGTCCGATTTTGACCTGATCCGGCTCGACCGGACCCGAGCCCAAGCTCCATATTGTTCTTTCATGACTGCCCAAATACCCCACATAATTTTTCAATTTCTCATATTTTGAAAATCTCTCTCTATCTCTCTTTATATATATATATATATTATTATTATTTTTTCTATCTCTCTATCTCTCCTTATATATATATATATATATATATATATATATATATATATATATATATATATATATATTATATATATATATAAACATCTCTCTCTCACTTTCCACCTACACCTACACTCCCTCACTCCCCATAACAGCACACACACACCCCCCTTAGACCGACCTCTCTCTCTCCCTCTTCAATAATATCTCTCACCCTCTCTCCTTCTATATTATTATACACACACACTCATTTAATTATAACTCCCTCTCTCTCTCTCTCTCTCTCTCTCTCTCTCTCTTTACATTCAAAAACACACACACCCCCGCCACTCGGCCGACCTACTCTACCCATGGCCGACCACCACTACAGCCACAACCTCCATCTTCTTCTCCTCCTCTTCTTCATCATCCACATCACAACATCATCATGTTCACCACCATCACCATTGCTATCGTCACCACCACCTTTCACCACCTCCACCCCCGTGCGACGGCCGTCGGGCCACCGCCACCACCGGGGACCGCGCCACCGTCGTGGTCGGCCTGGCCCACCCCCGTGCGTAAGAGCTGCGCAGCAGCACAGCAAAGAAGCAACAGCAGCAGCGACAGCGCATGGCAGCCGCAGCCGCGCCACCACGCGCCGCGCGTGCCATCGCGGCCGACAGCCGCCACCGGCGAGCCCCCTGGCCACGCGCGCACCCCCGGGGAATCCCCCCTGGCCACCACCTTCTTCTCCGACGCGCCGAATAGCCTATTCGTGCATTTTGAACGGAATCCCGTCGGCGCACGCGAGTTTTGAACTCGGAAATGGCGCTCCGTCGCAGCGACTTTGTACGGATTTTCTGGTCAATCCGACCGTTGGATCGACGAACTCTTTGCTCCGTCGCAATCTCAGTATATAGCACTTCACTCTTCTCAATTTTTGTCCGTTAATTTCGTCGTTTGATACTCAAAACTGGCCACCAAGTTGACGTTTTAAATTGAACTATTTTTGGACAGTTTCGTGGAGCCGACTTCGTCAGCTCGTAACTCCGTCGTCGCAGCTCCGGTTGGCACGCTACCAGTTCTTGTGTGCAGTTGGTATAACCGTCTTCCTGCCTCCTTTAAGTTTTGTTTCATTATAAGCACGTTAGGTTGGTCGAATTCGACGCCAAATTTGGCCGTCCAAATTTTTTAATTTACACTTGTTAAATTCTATTTTTGAACCCGGGACTCCGGATTCAATTTCTGACACCACCAGTAGACTCGTGGCGTCGTTCTGGCATGTTTTCATATAAATTTTGCTTGATTTGGAGAACATGGACCCTGGCACGTATTTCGATGCAAAGCGGGTCCCACCTTTCGAGTCAACGGGTCACTTTGAGATCGGCTCATCGGAATCCAATTCCGGATATACGGTTGAGTTCGTATCATCATTCTGGACTCGTTGACATATAATTTGCTGAGTTTTGAAGACATTTGCTCCGGCACGCATTTCGGTGCAAACCGGATACCAAGTGTCCGCGTCAAAGTGTCATTTTAAGATCGGCACATCGAAATCCTATTTCGGATATACCGTTGGGTTCGTATCATCATTCTGGATTCGTGGACATATAATTTGCTAGGTTTTGTAGACTTCTATCCCGACACATTTTTCGGTACAAAGTGTATCCAACGGCGGACATTATTTTGACCCAAAATTACTGTTTTGCCCCTGTGTCTAAATTAGACTTATGGGTAGGCTATCCTAGCTAATTTGACCATTCTGGACACGTTGGTGATATTTATTTTATCATCCGACAACATCTGTAGATTTTGCTTATGTATTATCTTTAATTTGTAATTAATTATTTTTCCAGAAATTGTTACTTTCTGTTTTTAAATTTTTATATATATTTTAATTGCTATAAAAATCTGGAAAAAATTGTATTTAAATACTATGTTAATTTAGCTAGTTTATTATAGTTTTTCTAGTATTTAGTAAGTACTTTTGATACTTTATAAAAATGGGAAAAAAGAACTCATTTTTAGGATACATGTGTTTGCTGATTTTTAATAAATATTTAGGAAGGTTTATAAATTCCAAAAAAATTAGTATAAATTTCTATAATTAATAAGGATTATTTTGGTACTTTATTTTATGTAAAATTGAGCTTTTTGTCTATCTCAAAAATTGTTGGAACTCAGTGTACAGTTTGATTTATTTATTGAATAGTTACGACTTTTAATATTTTGTCTTGTTTAGAGTTATAGACGTATTGGACCTCACCCTACACTAGTGTAAAGACCCTAGAAAATTAGTTTGGATATATTGTCACCCTACATTAGACTTTTATGCTAGGTCCCCACTTGGCTAGTATCCAGTTAGGAGTCGTGTCTCACCACTAGTGTAATCTTAATCATAACTTAGAGGCTGAGTTTGTATATCATTTTTGATAGGACACTGGACATCTATATCTTCGTACTAGTATTATTGCTTTGCTCGAGGTAAGTACATCTGCAAACTCATTTACTGTCTTTTAATGCTAGAACATGTATTAACCCTATTAAAATACTGATCCTTGAGGTAGCAAGTTAAATCTTCACATGTTGTATTACTTTCAGTACCTACCATGCTTAGGACAGTTCTTATATCTTCACCTGCTTCTTACCGGTTCTCAGTACATGTTTCACTATGCTTTATACTACTCAGAGTATTCACATGTTTCATACTGCTTCCAGTACCTGCCATACTTATACTACTCCCAGTATCTCTCACATGTTTTTACTGTTCTCGTATCTCCCACATGTTTTTACTGTTCTCGTATCTCTCACATGTTAGAATATGGGTTATGGAAAAACTGATAGTTGAGTACGTGATCATGCCCCCTCTAGAGTACCGAGCAAAGTTTTATTTTATATGTTACTGCGCCGTAGGCCTTACTCTCAAAGCTATATTTGTGCGTATGTACATCTATCGCCTTTACACTTGTACGAAAGTATATTTCATTATGTGTCCCTGTACATTGTACACCTATTGACGATCACATACCTGCTCCAGTTTTAAACTCTAGATATACATATGGCATCATGATAAATGTATTTCTGACATGATAGATTTGTGATATGACATGATTGTGATTCCAGATATGCCATGTTCCCTATGTTACTATGATACTGTGATCCCAGTTGTACCATGATGCCATGTTTCCAGTATTTCTTGTTTTATAGACTTATCACACCATATTTCTTGTTGTATATCTCTTTCATTATATATTCAGTACTTTAGTTGTAGAGGTTGTACTTGCTCCCGTCCTGACAGGATAACGTTGTAGGTTCACTTTTCGAGAAGAAAAGGCTATGTGATACATACTATGGTACTGATTTTGAGGACCTGGCCTTAGCTCCAGAAGCGGCCCCATCGGGGAACCTTGCTTAGATTTCTTTCATGTGTTTTGAGACTTAGACTTTGTCTATACTTATATTTGGATACTGGACTTTGTCTCCAGTTAGATACTTTGGAAGTGTATTATTATATCTGTACGTTTTACTTTCGCTTATAGATGCTGTGTTGTGATGAACCTTTAAATATGATTTTAGAACTGTTAGCAGCTTAGATCCTTTATTGTCTATTCTTAGAACAGCTTACTACGCTTTAACCAAGCGTAGGCTGGACATGGCTCGGCCCGGCCCAACAATTTGGGTAACCGGTCGTGACACGTACCCACTTCTCGTTCCCTTACTCTAGGGTGCGGGTCGTGACACATTTTTAGTGGTGGCCCATGCAGGTCGTGTTTGTGTGGTGGTATTCGAACTAGAGTATCACTACAGCCTGCAGTAGGATTTGGATATGTTTTTGAAGGTACTCAATCACAGTTAGGATTCCTTGAGAGATTCCTGGGATGACCCTTGAGAATTTCATTATAAAATATCTCAAAATTTGATTTTAACAGTTTATATCTACCTTTCTTGGTTTGTTAATGAATTTGATTTTTGGTATCCATTGTTGATTTAAAGTTTTTTGTCAAGATGAAATTATATGGGCTAGGTCATCTCAGTTATGGAATCTAGTCTTCTACAGTCACATTAGCCAGTATGGTGAGGACATATAGTCTGATTTTGGATATATTTCTCGGGTGTGGGAATTTAAGATTTTTGCAGCCAAGCTAGCGGCATCGCAAAATTTTTAAATACCATGATTCTAAAGGTATGTGCCTTAATCAAGGACTCTGTGATTATCGTAGCCTTGCTTACTAGTATGATGAGGATTTAGAATACCATGATTTTGGATAGACGCATATGATTATCCGATTGTACGTTAAATATTTTTGAACATGTTTTCTCTACTTTTGTGTCATTCTTTCAATTTTTTTAATTATTGTTTGTTTTGTTTGGTTTTGCTTCTCATTATTTAACTTAGGAGTAGGAGTAGGAGTAGCTTTAGCTGTTATTATGAACCATTGTATAACTTCTTGCTATAAATTTCTTCATAATACAATGAATCGATAATTTTTGCTAGACCTCATCTTGGATTGATATTATAGTTCTGGTTTCAAAATGGTTCCTTCTTTTAAACAGATAAGCAGAACAAATTCTATTATCATTTCTCTTCCTGCCAATATTTTATTACCATCATTCCTTATCTTATATAACTGTCCTGATTACATCAATCCCCTGTCTCGTATCTAATTTTATCAGCTATACTTGAAACCCTTGAATCTTTATGTCATTATACCTGAGAAATGCTGAGGAAGTGACGTAAATCATCTAACTCGAAAAAGACTTGATTTGTTATCTTGTAATAATCTTGCTAGGGGTATAATGTGATGGACCTTGATATAGGTTGGGATAGAGATGCGACTGAAATTGAGGATGAAATCAAGAGATTTATATTATCATTTAGGAACAATAATACTTAGAAAAATATTTTGGGTATGAATAATTCCTGGATGTATTTCAAAAAAAAATGAGGATATTCAAGGTCAACCTAGTTTTGAGAACTTGGAAAAAAATTTGGTTATTGATTCTTGAGACGTTACACTTTAAAGCTATGATGCTAAATTTAGGAATTTAGTAATAGAGAAGAGATTTTAACTATATGCAATGATGATACGAAATTGAATAAGGTATTGTAAGAAATGACTAGAGACAGAGATAACACAAGGATTTTAAGTTATAGGAATTATTTTTTTAGATGATTGGGAAAAATTGTAGAATTCAAAAAGGATAATATTTGAAGGTGAACGTTGAAGAAAATACGAAGGTTGATTTATAAATAAGAATAAATTTTGTATGACATAGTGGTATTAGAGTTGAGTAAATACGAGACTTGATTTAAACAAGTTCAAGGATTTCATAAATTGGATTTAGAGGTTTCGGATCTAATTTAGGACGAGGTGAAAGAATTTGAAAATTTGATTATAAGAATAAGTGTTGATTCCTAAATAAGAGGGGTATGCTTCATGGTAAATGTTTTAGAAATTTGGAATTTTGTCTATGGTGATCATGGTAAAGGCTTAGATGACTGAAGGTTATAAAATCTTGGTGGTAGGCATATAAAGGTTAAATTTTCATATCAGAACTTGTGATATGAAGATGCGATTGGCAAATTATAACCAGATAAACTTAATGAAATCAGAGACAGATGATTAACTTGACTTCCCTACGAAATCTTGTCTCTTGTTTTCCTATCAAAAGGAGGAATTTAACTTATTCCATATATTAAATCACCCTTTAAAAGTTTTCAATATCATTGAATTCTAGCTCCCTTAATCACGACCAATCGACCTTGGTCATCTCCTTTACCGTACCAATATCTCTGATCGTACTCGATTGATTGAATTTAATCGCGACCTAAATCTCTACCAATATGTTGCTCGTGCTCAAAACTTCGATTCGTTCTTATCAAACCTAAATTCCATTTTAATCAAGAATTGATTAGCCCTATTCTTCATCGTGTCAATATTTTAATCTCGATCGTGATTAAACATCGATACCAATATCACTCGTGCATAAAACTCTGATTTATTCTTGAAAATAACTAAATTATGTTCCAATTGCGATTAAGCTTCGTATTATTCTTGATCATACCGGAAATTGATGGTAGGTTATGCCTACGCTACCACCATACTCTTTATCATATTTAAACACTATTTGACCAAGGTTAAACTGACTTTATCTTTGATCGTGTCGAACTAACGATTATGATCATGTTCGGATTTTAACACTGGTACCTAAACTCTTTTCTGACCATGATTTACTTCCTGACTATATCTGAACTCCTTGTGATTAGCCATGTCTAGATGACCTGGCATGACTAGACGACTATAAATTCCATGGTTGCGATTTTAACAATCATGACTATACGTACCGATTTTGCCTCTGAATCGTGCTTAAAATTTTTGTCCTTGATCACGACTACCCGATTGATTATGAAATTGTCATAAATTGAGTGATCATATCAGAAATAAATTTTCCATTGTGCCTAAAATCTTGATTTTCGATCACGACTATATATGAACTGAGTCGTGTCCGAATTTGATTTTGATCATGTCTGAACAAATTTTCTGTTAATGCCTAGATTTCAATTCTATAACTGCTCGTGCTATGAGTTCATTCCTAAATCATGCCTAGATTTTAATTTGGGTAACTTTATCCTTGATCGTGCCTAAGTGATTTAAATTATTTTTAAATTTCTAATCACGACCGAGCCCTGATTCACGACTTAATTAATTTTGTCCATCAGATTTTTGATCGTGCCTATAAGACTTTAATTTTGTATCTTGATTGTGCCAAAATTTTATCTTTGGTCATACCAGGTCTTGATTTTGATCGTGCTTGTGCGACTTTAACTCTGATCTTATCGAGCCTAGATGCTGTTGATCGTGATATACTCGAATTTGATCCTATCTTGATAATAACCAAAACAACAATTGATTATATTAGTCGTGACTCAAGTCGTGCCTAATATACTGAATCTTCGTTCTAAATCGTGCCTAGTTGATTCGACCATACTTCGACCTTATTTTTTATCGCGCTAAAACATATCATTCTCCATGATCGTGCCTAAGGTTTTGACTATACTTTCCAACATATTTGAATCTTCGGTTGGCCTGTAAATCTTAAATTTCGAGGATGAAATTTTTTTAAGGAGGGTAGATTTGTAACCTCCGTTAACCAATTTCTTGAATTTTTGAATTTTGTATTTTTTTTAAAACTCTCAATTTTCTGAATCTCGAAAAACGTGCAAATTCTAATTTTTGAGAAAACACTTTCGACCGTAATTGCTATCGGTCCTTGTTGGTTTTGGTTTATTATTTTATGCGATTTTATCCAAATAGAATTTTTCTGTCAATTCCTTAAAATTAATAAGTTTTAAATATTGTTCTATATGGAGAAACGTTTATTGAATTTCAAAATTTTAAAATATATTTATTTACTAAATAAATGGTTGTTAAATATATATATAAATAATTGGTGAATAAATTAGTATTAATTTAGTAATTAGAAAATCTTGGCTAAATTGTAATTAGCCCATTTGTTAAATTAGTGGTAACTAGTAATTAATTTATTAATTTATAGCTAATATTTATTTAGTACTAATTAATCAACAGATGGATAATGTTAGGATTAGCAGTTAGTGGTTAGTATGTTAGTTTTCCACTAAATTTCCTAATTTTCTATTACATATACATTTTCTTAGGGTTTCCCTTCTATCCTGTAAATAGACCCCATTCCCAATGTTTTTACACCCAATCCCAAAACCTAGAATTCCTAAACCTATTTTCTAACTCAGCCGCCACACTTCCAAACTCCCTACACACATCCCTAGGCTACTCAGCCGCCATCCATGTTCCCTCTGTCCGCCCAAGCCAACCCGATCATCTCCTCAGCCATCGTCGGAACTCCCGACTACTCCGACCATCCCGTCATCTCCAGCACCCCAACCCGACCGCGGCCAATGGCCGGACCGACCACCAGCTTCCCCAAGCACCATCACCTTCCCTGCCTCCACCGCCTACCATCACCACCCCGGCCAATCGGCCTAGCTGCCATATTCAACGTTGCCACCCCATCTGACCCGGTCCGGCCACTGCAACCGTAACCATCAACACTAGAAGACCCGACCACAACTACCTGCATAGCCACCAACTCCGTCCCAATGTCGCCGCCCCCTACTCCACATCCATCTCCAACCTCTCGACACAACCACCGCCAATGTCATCATCAAACCACCGCCGCCACCACTGCCAAAATTGCCATCGTCGCCACCACCATTCATCATCCCCACCACAATCCAAATTTAGGGAGAGAGTGAGAGAGCACCTACCTGTTCCCGCTGCGCCTCTCACTGGCGCCGCCCCAGACCGGATCCCCTCCGCCTTGGCGCGTTGCTCTTCCCGAGCCACCGTCGATTCGCCTTCGCTCCGCACTGGCGCACTCCCTCCACCGCCAGGACTCGAGCTCCGGTGCCCGCGTCCTTCCTGTGCCGCTCCTGCCGGTAAGACCCGACTCCGACACCGTGCCCTAGCTCCGTCCACCGCCGTATGTCTCTGGACGCCGAACCCCTTGATCCGGTGGACAGCGCCACCCTGGCGCCTTGCTCGCCGCCGGCCATCTCCTGCCGGCGTTGCTCTGCACCGGAACTCCTCTGTCGGTTGCCACCACCGAGCTTCCCCCATGTGAGCTTTCTTCCCCCTTTCCAATGGTGTCCCTGTTCGATTTTAAAGAAGGATGAGATTTGGGATTTTTATTTCTTGGAAGTCAGCAACTACAAGCTTTGTGTATAGATTTTTTTTTATTTTTTATTTTTTATTTTTATATGTTTGAGTATTGGGCTATGTTTTATGATTGGGGTATACTTTATCATATCTGGGCTCAACTGTGTGGGCCCTAACACCTGAATGTTGGACTGGATTTTAAACCATTAGAATTTTGTTGTAATTTAATTAATTTAGCTTATGATTTCGAGTTTTAAGCTTATATATATATTGGGTTAATAAAATCTTTTAGGCCAAATATTAATTGGCTTATATTCCATTTAAGATGTTTCGGGCTTTGGAGAAGTGCTTTTCATTAATAAAGGATTGGGCCCATAAGTGCCTACATTGGGCCTATAGGCATAAAATAGACTTTTAAGGGGATTAGGAAACTTTTATTGAAGATTGTTTACTTGGACTTTTACTTGGACTTTATTTCTAAAATAGATTATAAATATTTTCTAAAGATTATTTTATTTTAACTATTGGAATTATTATGATCTATAACCTACATGCCTTAATTTGGGGTTCTAATATAGTTTTAATAATTTCTAAATATGGGATCATTTATATTTAATTTTTTTTTTACTAAATTATTTAGTTTTCCGATCATGGCTAATCGAATCATTTGTTCTTTTCCTTTTCAACGCGGATATCCATCTCGATAATCATGCCAACTTCCATATCTGGACTTCTATAGGTCGAACTAGGCTGTTTGGATTATTCTGGACTCATTGGGACTGCCCGTGTCGTCGTCTGGGACCATCTGTAGAGCATAGCATTGTACCTACCTCGTGTCAACACGTTCGTGTCGCGTACGTCGACTCCAACCAAATCGAGGCGAGTACATTCTCTGACCGTTTCATACTTGATAGGATTTACATTTACGCTCTAGATTACTTTACTTGATGCTGTCACATTGTTAACACGGATTGGTACTATATGGATCCCTTTATGAGATGTTATCCCCCTCGGGAGCATCGGTTACATCATGTCATGTGCGTTTCACTTTTATCATATATTCCTGTGCTTTCACCATTCATGTGCACTCTCGTGATTCATGTATTCCCATGTTAACGGAGCCCCCATGTTTACATTCATGTGCACCCATTTATGGACCCCCATGTGATATCATGTGAAATAACATAATATGTCTGGATCCTTGTGTATTGATTAGGGTACGGGAGAGTATAAATAGTCATGTGGACAATTTCTAAAGTAGTGTAGTCATGTGCAAACTCTCATATTTATTATCAAGCCGGTCACATGTCTAGCTTGTACTCTAAATCACTAGTTCACTGTAGCTCTTTACTTATAGTAGATATTTCATTACAGTCTTCTCTTTTACTCATGTATATTCTCAGCATTTCATGTATCTTACTCTATTGCATATTTATATATTCTGTCATATTATGAACTGCGTGAGATGTACTGTGCTCGCTCCCGTCATGACTGGACATGTTGATAAATTTTACAGATAGCTTGGAGGTTACCTGCTAGCCTAGAGGAGACACAGTAGAGGTTGGAGTAGATAGCTAGAGTTTTTCTTATTTTATTTTCAGTTGTCTTGAGTTGTATTTACTTTATGGATTACTGTATTTGAGATTTGAGAGGTTTTTTCCGGATTTGTGATATCTTAGACACTTAGACTTCTATCTGCTGTATCTCTTTGTGGATTTCAGTTTTATCTATCTTTTTAACGTATTCTACCTTAGATGTGATTAAGACTGTATTTGCTATGTCACCTCCACTCGGAGTGTATATACTGTACAGGTAGCTTATATATTGTTAGATGATTGACCTAAGATGACGTTTCTACCGCCGAAACTGCGGCGTAGGCTGGACGTACCCACTTCTCGTGCCCTTACTCTAGATGATTGATCTATGGAGGACTCTCTGTCAGTCATACAGCAAGATGGCCCATGCCAAGAACGTATGGAAATCTTTAGAGAATCTCTACAAGGCAGATGAAAACAGAAACAAGATCCAAGTGACTGAAAAGGTCTGGAGGATGCGATTTGAGGATGACAAGATCATGATGTCTCAAGTCAAGGAGTTCCTGTAGTTACTTCAGAAGCTAGCGGATGGCAGAATGCCCTTGGTCGTTGCATTTATCGTCGGGGGCTTTATCGCCAAGCTCCTACCTGGATGGAGCAATTTTATCGCGGACATGCACCGCAAGAAGATGAAGGTGGATCTTGAAAGCCTTTTGCAGTTGATTCATGTTGAAGAAGAGCTAAGCACTCTCACCAGCTGAAGGTGAAGTCAGCTCAGTTTAAGCTAAAGCCTAAGGGCGATGGGGCTAGCTTCAACTGTGGCAAGAAGGGCCACTTCAAGAAGGATTGTAGGGCCAAGCCCAAACCAAAATAGCAGGTATGGCTAAACTTGGTTGTTTTGATTACTTAACTTGGTTGTTATTATCACCCCCACTATCCGAGATAGGGACATTATAGTCATTTATATTTTTTTTAATTATTATTATTTAAATATTTATTTAAGTTATTAATATTAGTGTAATTATTTTATGGTTAAATAATTAATTTTTAAAGATAAGTATTTGTGTACTATTGAGTTTTTACTTATAAAAACTTTTAATATATTAAATAAATATAGATACGGAATATTTATTTTTAATTCTAGAAATAATTTTAGAATTTTTTGGTATTTATTTTAGGCATTTTATGAGATATGTATATATAATATTTATTTATAAAAAAGGGAAAAGATTTTTAAATAAAAAATAATATGTGGTTGGTTTTTATATAATAAATAAATATATAATAAATATGTATGTATGTATGTATGTATGTATGTATGTATATATGTATTTATACATATAAATTATTATATATATAAAGTATTAAGTATAAAGAAAGAAAAAGTCAAAATAGAAAAAAGGAAGTCAAAATCAAAGCAAATCACACAAATGCACACACACACACACACACACACACAATGTTAAACATACCAGCAGCAAACCGAGCCCACCTTTGCAAACCACCCGACCCCCCTTTTCATATATATATATATATATATTTTTTTCTTTTCCCCCCTTTTTCATATATATATATATATATATATATATATATATATATATATATATATATATATATATGTTAGAGATATATATATATATATATATGTTAGAGAGAGAGAGAGAGAGAGATTTATTTTTAGCAAAACCCCAACCCTAGCCGCCAACACCAGGACCCCGACCTTTCCGACTCCCTGCGCGCCGCCATAGCTGCCAGGAACGGCCGCCCATCGCCGATCAAACTCGCGCGGGACAGAGTATTGTAGCAAAAATACCGATGTAAAGATCCAACATCGGAAATACATTTCATCTTTCTCGCTCAGTCGTTTTACGAACCACTTGGTCAGGTATGATCCTAACATATACACCTTTATTTTTTTTCAAATAGTTCGTGCCGATTCGCATCATGTGCGACGAAAAACAAGTTCCAAAGTCGAGAAAAACTTGATTTATTGGACGTTAGAAAATGTCCCGAAACTCCAACTTTGTGTCCGATTTACGACCAGCGTGTTACGAGTTTTAAAAATCGGTTTGAAGAGACTTGTAGACAACCTATAGGGCTTTAAAACCCTTTTTGTATAATCAAATTTTATGCACTGTACAGAACGTTATTTGTTGGTGAAGTTGGAGAAAAAACTTTTTTCAAAAACTGAATTTTTAGAAAAAAATGTTCCGATACGCCGCCCGTCTCGTCAATCCGGGCGACGTGGTCACGAACCGAAAGTATCGAAAGGTGCGTATCGACTTCGTGGATGAAATTAGTCGCGTGTGCGCCACGAATTTGATGCGTATCCGTCAAAATTTACCGTATCGACCTTTTTTGTAAATTTATCAATTACTTTGTGCATGTTCGTCATATCGAGACAAAATTTGCATCAACATGACCGTATCATTTTTCTGGTCATGTATGCCAAGTTTGGTCTGATTCTGAGAATGTCGACCGGAACACTATTTTGGCGGGCCCGCAACCCGATCCAACGGACGTATTTGTACACGGTCCACCGAAATCCAACTTTGGACATACGGTTGGGTTTGTCTCGTCAAACCGGATCTGTAGACATATAGTTTGATGACTTTAGAGACTGTAGGTTCTGGCACATTTTTTGATACAAAGTGGGTCCAACGGCGGACACCATTTTGACCCAAAATTACCGTTTTGCTCCTGTGTCCAAAATTGGACTTATGGGTAGACGTTTCTAGCTATTTTGACCATTTTGCGAATGTTGGTAATGTTTGTTTCAACATTAGGAGATTGTTGTGCGAGTTGACCGCTCGTGGCTTATTTGAGTGGTTTGTAGTTCGATTTTCTCAGCTCAGGATCTCAGGCAAGTACATTCTCTGATAGTTTTTATTATTTTGATATCTACTATATCCGATTCATTTGTTGTATTATACTTGATTCTCGACACGAGGATACACGAACTAGTATGCATTGAATCTCGTCATGAGATGTCATTCCCGGTTTACCTGTATATGAGTACATTATTCGTTATTGTTTCCTGTACTTGTATAGACACCGATTTGGGAGTGGGCTGGCCCCCTGCTCTTCAAATCCCGTATCATGACCTGTCATGTCTGGATTCATTATACTACTCGGGGATGGGGAGTTATTAGAGGTTATGTGATCATTACCCCTACTTGTTTATTACTTGTGCATAGCTCCACCCTCACCACACGTAGGGTGTAGCCTGCCTTATACTACATATACATAGCTTTTCATTTTGGCCAGCCTAATCCCTATACTAGTATACTACCTGTGCATAGCCGGTCAAATGGAACAGCCTGATCTTGACCCAAGCCGATCACATAACGCTCTAATATCTCATGGCACTTATTTTTATGTTTACATCATACCTCAGATTACTTTCCATTGTTTATATTTCAGTTTTATCTTATATCTCACACATGACATGATATCCAGTTCTCTTGTACTGCTTTACTTTCAGTCTTGACATTTCATCTTGTATTTTATTATGATTGTCTCTTATAGTATTTTTTTAATTCATATGGAACTGTTGTTGGTGTTTGTACTTGCTCATATCCTGACAGGATAACCTCCGTTGTTTTTAGAGGATTTAGATACAGATTGCCCGACCTACTACGGGTTTGACATAGATGGAGCCTACGACCAGGACCAGCCTGTGGACCCGGTGCTCGTAGAGGACGCACAGCCAGTAGTGACATAGTTTACCTAGATTTTTTCTTGATTACATTCCAGTTTGATACTTTGAGACTTGTAGTATTTATTTTGGGATATTGTTTTATGTCTTGGTTTCTGAACTTGTGATTGTGACTCAGCGTTGTTTCAGACTATTTATCTCATCTATATCTTTATCTTTATCATCGTGTTTATCTTCCTTAGAATTATGTGATTGAATTATGGTTATATTCCTCCGTACGGAGATGATAGGTTATATTATTGTGTCTTAGATTCTATATATTCTAGATGACCTTTACAGCATTCTACCGCCGATACTGCGGCATAGGCTGGACGTACCCACGTGCTCGTGCCCCTAAACAGGGTGCGGGTCGTGACACGTTTTTGTGGTGGCCCATGCAGGTCAGAGTCACAACTAGTGCGATTTCGTAATGGTGTCCGAGATCAATTTTATGGCCCGAGTTAAGATATCTTTTGATAACATATGTTGACGGAATAATGGGAAAGGTAAAACGTCTACTTGGTTATGGAACCTGGAGTTTATCGCAGCTATATTAGCCGGCGTGGCAGAAACGTAGAGACCTAACTTCGGATTTACATATCTTGGTCATGAGATTTAAGATTTATCACAGCTATACTAGTCGACGTGGCAAGGATTCCAAATGATATGATTATAGAGGTGCATACCCAGTTAGGGAATATACCGTTTATCGCAACCTTGCTTACTGGCGTGACGAGAATTCTGAGTATCATGATTTAGGATAGACGTGTATGATTATCATATTGTATCTTGAGATGGGTCCTAACATGTCATCTCTATCATTCACTTCTATTATTATAGATTTTGTTCCCACCTCAATTAGCTTAGGAGTAAGGATACTCTCGGTTCTTTAGTCCAGGTCCTTCTAGATTCTCATTTCATTATAGGTTCTTCGTAGTGTGATGGCTTGGTGACTTGCAATTGGTCTGTATCCTTAAGTAATTGTGTTAATAGTTTAGAGTATGGTTAGGAAGTATTGTATATGATTGTTGATAATTAAATATAGAAGAGAACCTTAGAGTGATTAATGAGTGTTAAGGTAGGAGTTGCACCAGGTGCCAGAATAGGAGGAGTACCCTAGTAGCAATAGCCAGAGTATTTCAAGTGTTATAGAGGTTTAGTCACCAACATTTTAAGTGACTAGTTAGAGGAGGGACATAAGTAACCTAGTATAGAAGTATCATCCAAGTATTATATAGATGAGTTAGTGTTTTGTGTAGACAGCGTCAAGACTTGGGTAGACACCCTAGAGAGAGTATCCTAGATAGACGAATGTTCTTTCGGGACTTTGATTTCTGTAGCGTCAGAGATGTCAATCTCTGGAAACTTTCTTCATGAATTCGTAGTAGACAAGATTATCTTCATTTTGATATATCATGTCCCACTCAAACTCGTTCTCTTATACTACCTTTGGATCGCACAACTTTGGATTAATTTAGGCCATTGACCAGTCCCACTTTTATTTATGATTATCATATGCACATTGCCATTAATTTTAATTTAGGAGCACAAGACTAGTTGTTTTCTCAAAACCAACTTCATATGCATGATCTAAACAAGACACCTTACGCCCATGACCTTCGTGTCCCACTCAGGTACACCATCTTGTGGTTCATTTTATCACACGACTTTTCTGACACAAGGCTCAATCTTGATTCGCCCCACGAAGTCAGTTTTATTTCCGACTCGAATTGGGGACACCATTTTGACCCAAACTTGTTGACCCAAAATATGGACATGACCCACATTAAGCCTACTACTCATATGACACTTGTGTCCCATTCAACTGAGCCCCGTATGCTACTTATTTACCTGCATTCATTTGAGGAAGACAATAGAAGGTAGTATCCCATAAGTGTAGTATAGTATCCTGGATAGAGTGTGCCAGTAAGTTGAGATCTTTACGGATCACAAGAGCTTGAAGTACGTGTACACCCAGAAGGAATTGAAAATGAGGCAGAGGCGCTGGCTTGAACTGATTAAGGACTTCGATATCTAGTTGCAGTACCATCCAGGGAAGGCTAACGTAGTTGCAGATGCCTTGAGCAGGTATCCAGTCGCTATGTATTTGGCGACAGATCGTCATCTATTGGCTGATCTGGAAAGGTTGGGTATCGAGGTGATCATTCTGAGTATGTAGGTTCAGATGTCGGATTTACAGATTCAGTCTGCGTTGATGGACAGAGTCATATCAGCACAGTTTGATGATGTGACCTTGAGGAGCATCAGGGAGCAGGTGCATGCCGGATTGTTAGACGATTTCTCTATAGCCGAAGATGGGTCGCTGAGGCACGGTTCTAGATTGTGAATTCCGAGTGGAGAGCTTCGGAAGGAGATTCTGCAGGAAGCGGGTCGTTTCCAGTACTCTATGTATCCTGGAGCCAACAAGATATACAGAGACCTGAGAGAGCACGTATGGTGGTATGGCATGAAGCAAGAGGTAGCTCAGTTTGTATCTCAATGCTTAGTGTGCCAGCAGGTGAAAGCCGAGAGACAGAGGCCAGGTGGTCTTCTTCAGCCACTACCCATTCCAGAGTGGAAGTATGAGCACATCACTATGGACTTTGTATCTGGACATCCACGATCTTCAGGAGAGAAAGACGCAATTTGGGTCATCGTTGATAGATTGACCAAATCGGCCCACTTTTTTCCTTTCAAGGTGGAACTATCTACGGAGAAGCTGGCAGAGATGTATGTGCGGCAGATAGTCAGATTGTACAGAGTTTCGGTGAGCATAGTCTCGAATTGGGATAGTCATTTTACTTCCCACTTCTGGAGGAGTTTGCATACTAGTTTGGGCACCCAGCTCAAGTTCAGTACCGCGTATCACCCCCAGACAGACAGGCAGTCGGAGAGGACCATCCAGACACTCGAGGATATGCTTCGCACTTGTGTGTTAGATTTTGGGGGATCTTGGGAGGACCATCTTCACCTGGTAGAGTTTGCTTACAACAATAGCTATCAGGCCATGTCATGACCCGCACCCTAGAGTAAGGGCACGAGAAATGGGTACGTCCAGCCTACGTCGCAGTGTCGGTAGTAGAACGCTGTCCTAGGTCAATCATCTAACAATATATAAAGTACCTATACAGTATATACACTTCGAATGGAGGTGACATAGCAAATACAGTCTCAATCATATCTAAGGTAGAATACGATAAAAAGATAGACAAATATGAAATAAAATGAAACCACAGAGATACAACCAGATAGAGTTCTAAGTGTCTAAGATAACACAAATCCAGAAACATTCCAAATCTCAAATACAGAAATCCAGAGAATAAATACAAGTGAAAATGACTAATCTAAACTAATGGTGTCTCATCCACTGCTAATAGATCCTGCTGGAGATCCAGGGGTAATGTCTCATCAAACACTATCCTGGCCATACCCGTAAAAGGTAGAGCAATCAGCTAACATGTACTCTGTAAACATCAACGGTTATCCTGTCAGAAAAATGAGCAAGTACAAATACTAACAGCAGTTCCATATGAATTGACAAATTCTATAAGAGAGTATAATAAAATACAAGACAAAGATGTAGGATGACTTGGAAACTATTCGAAAGCCGAATTACAATCTTTAAACCAAACAAGGACCGGGGTTGTAACCCTTCTTCCGAACAGAACTTAGCCTCCAATCAAGGTATAGCATAAGAGCATGTAGAACATGTGAAATACAAGACAAAAACCAACAGAAAATATATAACAGGATGTGAGTACTGAATAGGACGATAATTTATAGGATGACTTGGGAACTATTCGGAAACTAAGTTACAACCCGTAAACCAAATAAGGACCGAGGTTGTAACCCTTTTTTCTGAACAAAACTTAGCCTCCTATGATAAATAAATATAAAATGTGCCTTGAGTTATTAGTGTGTTATGTGATCGGCTTGGGAAACATGGTCAGGCTTTCCATCTGACCGGCTATTAACAAGTGTACAACGGAGCAGGATCAGACCGACCACCATGGAAAGCTATGAACAAGTGGGGTCAGGCTTTACCCGTCGTGAGCGAGGGTATAGCTATGAACAAGTAACAAGTACAAGTGTGAAGAACAAGTAGGGATTTTGATCACACAACCGCTAATAACTCCCCATTCCCGAATAGTATAAAGGATTCAGACATGACACGTCATGACACGGGATTCCGTAAGCGGGTAGCAAGTCCTCTTAGGAATCAGTGTCTATACAAGTACAGGGAACAAGACAGGAAATGTACCAATATACCAAGAAATCTAGGAACAACATCTCATGTCATGATCCAACATATACTAGTCCGTGAACTATCGTGTCTCAAAATCAAGTAAGATACTACAAATGAATCGGATATAGCATATATCAAGACAATGAAAACTATCAGTGAATGTACTCGCCTGCGGTCCTGAGCTATCAAATGGGGTCGATGCTCAGAGTGATGCCACAAACCTAAAGATGAGATATATATATAAGCTAATTAGGGTTTAATAGTGTTAGGCAAGATTATATAGTATAAGCTATGTAATCTAGGTCAATCTCAGTCCAACTAAGTCAAAGTAGGTCACACTAAGTCACACTAGGTCAAACTAGGTCACAGGAAGTCAAACCAAGTCAAACTAGGTCAAAGGTTGACTTGTAGTTAACTTTTGGTCAACTGGTCAACCTTGATCAACTCTAAGTCAACCCTAGGTCAAACTAGGCTAATGTTGACCAACTATTGACTTTCAGTCAACTGGTCAACTCTGGTTTGGTTTCGGGTCAATTCTAGTCACTTTTAGGCTAAGTTTGACTTTCGGTTGACTTTCGTTAACTTTTGGTCAAAACGGTCAACCGAGGTCAAAATTAGTCTAAGAGCACTAATCCTAACCATTCCCAACCAAGATACCATATATCTTGGTCAAACAGGATCAACTCTAATCTAAGAATTAAAATATCAAGTTGTACCTCGTTATTCGTACATCAAAACCTATGACACACAAATCGAGATAAGATAATCAACGGTAAGGTTAATAATCTTATCACAGTGATCCACATGATCATCTTGTCAATTTCAGCGATGTGAGATCACTAGAATCGACTGATCTCAGTTTCGTTGTACTAATTCCAAAATATAAACTTAATAAAAATTAATTATAATAAAAGGTAATACACAGAGAAAATATCTACAAACATTGTCGAATGATGAAACAAACATCACCAACGTGTCCAGAATAGTCAAATCAGCTAGGATAGCCTATCCATAAGTCCAATTTGGACACATGGGCAAAAAGGTAATTTAGGATCAAAACGGTATCCATTACGGACCCGCTTTGCACCAAAAAATGTACAAGAATACTAGTCCACTAAACCTAACAAATTATATGTCCACGAATTCAGAATAATGATACGAACCCAACGGTATATCCAGAATTGGATACCGTTGACCCGATCTCAAATTGGTCCGTTCACCAGGATATTAAAATTCTGATTTACACGGAAAAGCGTGTCCGAGCCAATGTCCTCAAAACTCAGCAAATTATATGTTAACGAGTCCAGAATGACGATACGAACTCAACGGTATATCCAGAATTGGATTCTGATGAGACGATCTCAAAATGACCTGTTGACCCAGATATTGGTATCCGATTTGCACCGAAATGCGTGTCAGAATCAATGTCCACTAAAACCTAGCAAATTATATGTCAACGAGTCAAGAATGACGATACGAACTCAACGGTATATCCAAAATTGGATTCCGATGAGCCGGCATCAAAAAGTTCCGTTGACCCGGACCATGGGGCCTGCTTTGCACCAAAATACGTGTCAGGGCCCACGTCCTCGAAATCTAACAAACTTTATATGAAAATATGCCAGAACGATGCCACGAGTCTACTGGTGGTGTCAGAAATTAAATTCGGAGTCCCGGGTTCAAAAATAGAATTTTACAACTTGAAAATTATAAATTCGGACGGCCAACTTTGGCGTCGAATTCAATCAATCAAACGTGCTCACAATGAAACCAAACTTAAGGGGTAGGAAGAGGGTTATACCAGCTGCGCATAGGAACCAGTGGCACGCCAGACAGAGTTACGATGGACTAGATATGAACCGACGAAGTTGGCTCCGAAAAACTGTCCAAAAATAATACAATTTAAACGGTCAACTTGGTGGCCGATTTTGATGTATCAAACAATAAAATTAACGAACAAAAATTGAGAAAAGTGAAGAGCTATATACCGAGAATGAGACGGAGCAAAGAAATTGCTGATCCAATGGTCGAATTTCTCGAAGAATATGTGCGAAGTCGCTGCGACGGAACGCCATTTCTGAATCTCGTTCGCGCGTGCGTCGACGGGATTCCGTGCAAAATTCACGAATCGCCTATGCGGTACGTCGAAGAAGAGGGTGGTGGCCTAGGGAAGTTCGTCGAAGACTTGTCGATGGCTCGCCGGAGGGGGTGGCCGTGCGGCGGCGCCACGTACGATGGTGGCGCGACGGTGGCTGCTGCCACCCAGCGCCGCTACTGCTTATGCGCGTGGCTGCTGCTTGCTGCAGCTGCTGCTTGCTGCAGCTGCGGCTGCTGCTGCGTGCTGGCGCATACGCACACGGCGATGACGGTCGCTGGCGGTGGCCGACGGCTGCGATGGAGGTGGCGGTTGAGGGTATGGTTCAGGTTGGTGGTGATGGTGTGTGGTGAAGATGGTGATGGAGTGGTGTTGATGGTGGTGATGATGTAGATGAGGAAGATAATGATGAAGAATGGAGAAGGAGGAGGCTGGAGTGGTGGAAGAGGGGGTCGGCCATGGAGGTGGTGGTCGATCGGCCATGGGGGAAAATGGTGAGTCGGCCATGAATGAAGGGGAGGAGCTGTGGAAAAAAAAGAGAATGAGTTGTGTGTGTGTGTGTTATTAAATAAGAGAGGGAGAGAGAGAATAAGAATTCCCTACCTAGATTTTAGGGCCGGCTAACTTTGGGTTTATGTATGTGTGATTTAGTGTAAGAGAAATGGAGGGTTGGGATTGAATGAGAGAAAACCCATGGCTAGGATTAATATAGGAAATAGATCATTCTTTAGGAAATTAAATCAAGGGTTATCCATGAATATTTTAAAAATAGGTAGAGTAGGTACTTAATATTTTTGGTAGGAAAAAATGTGTGTGTGTGTGTGTGTGTGTATTAATGAAGGGGTAACATGGAGCTTGGGTTTGTTTCAATTGAGCCGGGTCGGGTCAAAATCGGACATGGTGCAATAATTGAATCTAAAATAGGTATTTATGTTCATGGGTAAATAAGTAGCATGTGGGGGCTCAAGTAAATGGGACACAAGTGTCATGCAGGTAGTAGGCTTCGTGTGGACCATGTCCATATTTTGGGTCGACTAGGTTGGATCGATGTCGGATCCCGAAATTAAATTGGGAGTCAGGTCACATTCTACGGTGGATAATTAATTAGCCTAAATTGACCCAAAAGTTGTGTGAAGCAAATGAAGCACAAGATGGTGTGTCTGAGTGGGACACGAAGGTCATGGGTGTAGGGCATCTCGAGTAGATAATGCATGAGAAGTTAGTTTCAAAAAAATGACTAGCCTTGTGCTTCTAAATTAAAAGTCACGGTAACGTACATATGATGATCAAAGATAAAAGTGGGAAAATTAATTAATAATTAATTAATGATCAAATGGTCTAAATTGACCCGAAGTTGTGTGAAGCAAAAAGAGTATAAGGGAACAAGTTTGATGGGACATGATATATCAACATGAAGGTAATCTTGTCTACTACACACTGATGAAGAGAGTTTCCAGAGATTGGCATCCCTGACATTCCAGAAGTCAAAGTCACGGTAAAGAGCATTTAATCAAATAATAATTAAATAATAATATCTATTGCAAATAATTAATTTATAAAATTGAAAAAAATAAGCCCTAAATTCAGGGGGCTTACAGGCCAGTATAGAGATGTCGCCATTCGAGACTCTATACGGACGGAGATGTCGCACTCCTTTATCATGGGACGATGTCGGTGAGAGAGTTTTGCTTGGCCCGGAGATGGTGGTGGATGCAGCAGCGAAGGTTAAGTTGATCAAGGATAGACTTCGGGTGGCTCGGGATAGACAGCGGCATTGGACCGATAGCCACCGGAGACCGTTATAGGTCGAGGTTAGTATCAGTTTTTTTGTTTGTACTTTCTTGTGATTGTTTGCTTTAGGGTCTTGTATTGAGTCTTGTCTTGTGTCTAGGTTGGCGATATGGTGTTCCTGAGGATTTCTTCAATACGGGACACGATTCGTTTTGGCCGAGACGGGAAGCTTAGTCTGCGCTTCATCGGACCTTTCACTATTCTTGAAAGGGTCGGTGCAGTGGCCTATCAACTAGACTTGCTGGCTACGCTCGAGGGATTTCATAACGTGTTTCATGTGTCACAGTTGAGGCAGTACATGGCAGACCCTAGTCACGTATTGGACCACTCCGAGTTAGAGGTGGGGCCTACTCTCCGCTATCCAGAGCAGCCTATGGAGATTCTGGATCGTCGGAAGAAGGTGCTCTGGAACCAAGATTATTTCTTTGGTTCGTGTCGCATGGAGGCATCACTCTCCAGGTGAGTCTACCTGGGAGAGAGAGGACGAGATGCGAGAGCGCTATCCTTATCTTTTCGAGCCGTGAGGTATTTTCGCTTTTGTTCTTGCTTGTGTTACTTGTTCTAGTTTGTTCTAATTTCGAGGACGAAATTTTTTTAGGATGGTAGATTTGTCACCCCCACTATCCGAGATAGGGACATTATAGTCATTTATATTTTTTTAATTATTATTATTATTTAAATATTTATTTAAGTTATTAATATTAGTGAAATTATTTTGTGGTTAAATAATTAATTTTTAAACATAAGTATTTGTGTACTATTGAGTTTTTACTTATAAAAACTTTTAATATATTAAATAAATATAGATACGGAATATTTATTTTTAATAGAAATAATTTTAGAATTGTTTGGTATTTATTTTATTTTATGAGATATGTATATATAATATTTATTTATAAAAAAAGGAAAAAGATTTTTTAAATAAAAAATAATATGTGGTTTGTTTTTATATAATAAAAAAATATATATGCATGTATGTATTTTATGTATGTATGTATGTATGTATGTATGTATACATATAAATTATTATATATATAAAGTATTAAGTATAAAGAAAGAAAAAGTCAAAATAGAAAAAAGGAAGTCAAAATCAAAGCAAATCACACAAATGCACACACACACACACACACACACAATGTTAAACATACCAGCAACAAACCGAGCCCCCCTTTGTGTAATGCCCAAGTCCCAAAATACGTATAGGACCAGGATACGATACATGCCAGCAATACTTCACCAATGGGCCAAATTTCAAAGCCCATTAGCGAAATGCTTAAGCTATAAATCATGATAATCAACCCAGCAATACAATACAAGTCACAGGTCACAGCTAATCTCATCCACGCAGAAAATATGACACGATATATCAGGTCCAATAAAATAATACTAATAAAGAAATCTGTCCAACATGAAATATGAAAGTAACTGTGCGGGTAAGACATCCCGAAACTACAGTAAAAGAAATCAATAATCCACTACATGTCCACTAAAAAGAAAGAAAATAAAATAGCAAGTCTATGAATGAAGAGACATATCTCAAGAGAAGTCTTCAGCCACTATCTCGTCCTCCTGCGAAGGTGCATCACCAGTCTCCACTCCAGAACCATAAACCTCCGGGTAGTCCTCGTCTCTAACTAAGCCTGGAGAGATCACCATGTCCTCAGAGGACTAGCAAGATACATAATATACAAGCCAACTGTACAGTGAATAACATGCAGAAAGAAAGTGAAATAAACAATGATCAATAAGGATGTCTCAATATCGTAATGCCGTGGGACGCTCCCGACCTCGAGACAAAAGATGAGTCTCTACTACCGTAATGCCATGGGACACTTCCAATCCTAGAGACGGGATAACAGGTCGATAAGAAGTCTCTAATACCGTAACGCCATTGGACGCTCCCAATCCTAGAGATAACAGGGCCAATGTCTAGCGATCAATCGTAACTATAGGTCAAGTCAAATCAAGCTCAAGGGCGAAGGTAGAAGACTAGTCAATATCGTCAAAAGACTCACATGGAACAATAATGGCATAAGATGTCCAAATAAGAAACGTGCACGTAAAATAATAAAGTAACTGCAATATGAACACGAATGACAGACAATAAAATATAACTGAAAATAAATAACAGTATAGAAATGTATGAAAATAAACTGTACAATTTGGCAAGATATACTTGCCTGGTGTAGACTCAACCACGTCTAAATAACCTGTCAAATCAATTGTCCGCAAAAGCTGAAATCCTGCAACTGTCCTCGGATGCTGAAACAGACATTGCCAACATTCCCAAAATAAGCAAAATAGCTAGGATAGGCTACCCATAAGTCCAATTCTGGACACAGGGGAAAAACGGTAATTTTGGGTCAAAATGGTATCCGCCGTTGGACCCGCTATGCACAGAAAAGCATGCCAAAGTCAATGGTATCTAAACTCATTAAACTACATGTCTACAAATTTATTTTGATAATACGAATCCAACGGTATGTCCAATTTTGGATTCCGATGAGCCGTGCACAAAATTGCCTGTTAAATCGGATCGTGGGGCCCGCAAAACAGCGATCCGACCAACTGTCTCAGAATTGGACCAAACTTGGCATACAAGACCAAAAAATAATACGATCCTGTTGGCATAAGTTTTGTCTCGATCTGACGAACATGTACAAAATAATTGGAGAATTTCAAAAAAGGTCGATACGGTGATTTTCGACGGATACGCATCAAATTCGTAGCGCACACACGACCAATTTGAATTCCGTCAAAGCCCACACGTCCACGAAGTCGATACGCACCTTTTGATGCTTTCGGTTCATGACCACGTCGCCCGGATTGGTAGGACACACGTTGGATCGAAAGAATTTCAAAGTTTTGAAAACTACTTTTAATGATAAATTCTTGATTTTGAAATCTGTTTTCTCTGCGTATAATTCATGAAAATTAAATGTATAAAATATGTTAGGAAGCCCTACATGTTGTCTCTAAATTGGTTTAATTAGATTTCCAAAATTCTTCGTGAGTTAGCAGAAATCATTCTTCAATAATAGGGTTTCAGTCCTCGGGTCTGTCACAGAGATTCGTGATTTTCCTCGGACTTCGACCAAATTTTTCGTCGCGATCAGACCGATCAAACCCAAACTAGTCTGTAGGGGTTCTAGTTTGTTAGGTTAGCTTCTAAACCAATCAAGTAGGTCGAGGTTTGGTCGAGTAACGAGGGAGAAATCAGAGTACGAAAATGGGTACCTGCGACAGTTTACTGCTGCTGCTGTCCCCTATTTTCGCGCGCGGGCGGCTGTCTCCGGCGGCGTACGGTGGTGCAGGCGGTCGAACACACGCGCAGGAAGGTGGGGCGAAGTCTAAGTCAAGGGGTCGAGCGTTTAGGTAGAGATTTTCGTAGGTTTTCCAAGAAACCCGATAAGTATTCATTATATATAGAGTTTTTAAGATTCGATTCCTAATCGAATCTAATTCTTGATTTGAACTGGATTCGAACCTAGATTCAGGGAGATCTCATAGAGAATTCGATTAGGATTAGATGGAAATTTATTTGGATCGATTCGGCCGAGATTTTATCAAGGTTTGATCAAATCAAATAACAAAAAAAATTTAACACTACTCTCGGCTGGACACAGGCACGGGGAGGAGGATGCGTGAACAGTACAAGCACTGTTCACGAATTATTATTATTATTATTATTATTATTATTATTATTATTATTATTATTATTATTATTATTATTATTATTATTATTATTATTATTATTATTTTATCTCCTTTTTCTAATATATATAGAGATATATCCTAATATACATACATATATATATATATACTAGTCATAACCCGTGCCCATCGGGCACGGTTCATTTAAGGTATTCCCCCTCAAAATCTTGGACCCCCAATTTTAAACGAACAATAATAATTATGAGGCCCCATCAAGATATTAAATCTCAACCACTGCTGGATGTGAATTTGCTTTGGATTTTCCATAAAATCTCACTCTCAATAATGCTCATCCACAACCATTATGAGTGCAAACCCCACTCTTTGGATTCCCCATAAAATCCCACTCTCAATAATGCTCATTTTTCATAAAATCCTACTCTCAATAATGCTCATCCACAACCATTATAAGTGCAAACCCCACTCTCAATAATGCTACTCTCAATAATCCTACTCTCAATAATGCTCATTCAAAATTTAGCCGAAGTCTAAAGGCTAAAAAAACTCTTGCTTTTTGGCCAAGTCTAATGGTTAGAAACCTAACCTTGCTTTTTATAGCCAAGTCTAATGGCTAGAATCTAAACTTTTTCGCCAGGTCAATGGGCTTGAAAATGAATTTCGCAAAACCACTTGCTGAAGTTTTCTCCGCCGTTGGGCCCCACAGCACCTTAGCCAAGTCACTTGGCTTGGAAAATATTTTCAGAAAATGATTTGGCATGATTCTTTCCACCAGTGAAAGTCACAAATTGAAGTACAATGCCAACTAAAATAGAAACTCAATTTTAGAAATCACCATTAGAGATAGCCTTGGCCTTTTATTCGTGAAGGTGGGACAGTAGCATATCATATAATTAAATTTTATAAAAAAATGGATGCAGCCTTCTAGATATATTTTTTTGCTCAATAACCATAACACCAGTAGTTTTTGTGCTAAGTATGTCACCCACATAATTTTTCCTCACTAAACATATCAGCATCATACCAACAGAGTCCACCACAACAAAAATGGAATAAATAGAATAAAGCAACGTTACCAATAATTTAAAATCTGACGAATTCGCTTTGAATCAAGGTTGTATCAATATTTCCTTATCCTTTTAGTATAATCAATTGCACGATGTAATAGCAGATGACTCTTAAAGAGAAATTTGTCACAGATTCATAGACATCTAACACTTAAAGAGTAGGAAATCATTTACGAACCTTTACTCTTAAAGAGTAATTTCCACAAACAGTAGTTGATCAACTACTACAAAGCTAACACTAATAGAACAGATCAGAACATAAAAGAAATAGAAACACCACAAATATCCCCATCACTCCACCAAAGGAGGACAATGGCCGAGATCTAGCCTCCGAAGCCATAAAGGGTTCTTCCCTGTCTCTTGAGCGCATAGACAACGTCCATGGCGGTGACCGTCTTCCTCCTGGCATGCTCAGTATAGGTGACGGCGTCGCGGATGACGTTCTCGAGGAAGATCTTGAGGACGCCCCTGGTCTCCTCGTAGATCAGCCCGCTGATCCTCTTGACTCCGCCCCTCCTGGCGAGGCGTCTCGGAGCACCTTGCGGTGGCGCTTCGCCCCTCCCTTGCCGAGACCCTTTCCTCCCTTTCCTCGCCCGGACATTCTTGCTGATGATCGATTGATTGGTGGAGATTGATTTGTTGGTGTTTGTAGTGGAGAGAGCAGTTGAGGAATTGAGGAACCTTATATAAGGAGAATGGGTGGGATTGGCGATCCGCGTGCAGGGAGCCGAGAGCATACTGGCCTTTGGATGGAATTTGATTGACGGATGGGATTTGAGGGGTTTGTATTTATTATTATTTTTAGCTTTCCTCTTCCCATCAGCTTTTCTCTTCCCAATGCCTTGATTAAAGTATGTATTTATTATTATTTTTAGCTTTCCAATGCTCATCCACAACCGTTGATTCACCAAGATTAAATCCCAACCACTCTTTATCTTGACACAGTCAGCCCTAGAATTCAAAAACCTTTGTGTTTTGTATAATATATATATATATATATATATATATATATATATATATATATTGATATGTATATATCTAAATACACCTAATAAAATCTCAAAACTCCCAATATTATCTATCCATATATTTAATTTATTTAAATATCTATACATATATATAACAACTCAATTGGCGGTAAATCAATTAATAATAACGAATAATAATAATAATAATAATAATTTAATCACAAAAGATCACTTTAATAATAATAAAATAATAAAAAAAATCACCCAGTGGTTATTTTTAGTGAACTTATACTACACTCCTTATTCGGGTCTAGAAAATGTTACAAATATTGTCAAACACCTATTTACTAATATTAATACCAATATTGTACATTATTTAAATTAGAAATACAATATCAAATTCTAAAATAATTTAAAAAATATTTGCACACATAAAATATGACTACATTGTCGTCTTTGGTCCACTACATGCCTACATGGGCTTGGAATTGGTTTGGGTCTGGTTCGGGCTGACTAGGCACAACCAGGTCATCTAAAAATCAACATATTAAATAATAACTAATTAAATGATTTAAATGAGTCTTTTCACAACTTGACCTGGTTTTTCTAGTTCGGGCATCACTATGGCTAGACCTCCCTTAGCATGGCTAATACACTAGTCAAGGCTCACTGCTACATCATCTCTGCTACCATTCCTAGACGTCTTATGCTCCAAAACTCAACTAGGGGTGAGCGTCGGTATAATCGGTCGGTATTTGGTTCGATTTTTTGGTTTTTTTAATCGGTATTTGAAACATCAATACCAATATCGTACCATTTAGAATCTGTTTTTCCGGTTTCGGTTAAATCGGTATTCGGTCGGTTTTTGTTCGGTATCGGTATTTTACCATTTAACGTTTGATCATTCAACACACTTAATATGAACCTCTTAAACTAGAAAAATATTTTTTTTACTTTTTTTGGAAGCATTAAATTTCAAAGCCAAGCCTCTACCAAACAAGCAATTAATCAAGTTTATTAGAATAATATGTAACAAGTCGCAAACACCTAAAAAAGAGCTTAAAAGATCAAACACGATCACTAAGTTTAATACTTATTGTAAGTTTAAGTACACCAAAATTCATTTCAAAATTATATGAAAACACAAAAATATAAGCTCAAAAGATCAAAAATTCAATTCTTACATTCTTAACATAATTTCATGTCCACCAAAATCCATTCTAAGTTCTAACAAACTAATTTTCAACTAAAACAAAGATAAAAATGAAAAAGAGTAATATAAAATTAATCACGAACAATATTCTAAGGGGAAAAAAAAATGTGTGTGTGTGTGTGTGTGTGTGTATATATATATATATATATATATATATATATCTATATATATATATATATATATATATATATATATATATATATATATATATATATAATCGGTTCGGTATTTTCGGTATGGTATTACATTCAAACCGTTACCAATACCATTACACCATATTTTAATCGGTTTGGTAATTCGGTATCGGTACATAATTTTGGTTCAGTTTTTCGGGATATTTTTAATCGGTATTCGGTCGCTTTTTCAGTAGCGGTCGGTATTTTCTCACCCCTAAACTCAACAATGGCTAAGGTCATATTTAATAATAATTTAATTTTAAAAAAATACTCATAAAATCAATAAAATCGTATTTAAATCAAATAAATAATAAAAATAATAATTCAAAAATTTAGGGGCGTTACATCCTACTCTCCTTTAAAGAATTTCGTCCTCGAAATTAAAATCACTCACTACAGAAAAAAAAAAGGTCTATGGTTCTAAGATCTCTAAGGTGTGCTATGTTTCTATTGTTAATATATATATATATATATATATATATAACCGGCTCGGTTCGGTATTTTCGGTATGGTATTACATTCAAACCGTTACCACTACCATTATACCATATTTTAATCGGTTTGGTAATTCGGTATCGGTACATAATTTTGCTTCAGTTTTTCGGGATATTTTTAATCGGTATTCGGTCGCTTTTTCAGTAGCGGTCGGTATTTTCTCACCCCTAAACTCAACAATGGCTAAGGTCATATTTAATAATAATTTAATTTTAAAAAATACTCATAAAATCCATAAAATCGTATTTAAATCAAATAAATAAAAAAATAATAATTCAAAAATTTAGGGGCGTTACATCCTACTCTCCTTTAAAGAATTTCGTCCTCGAAATTAAAATCACTCACTACAGAAAAAAGAAAAAAAAAAGGTCTATGGTTCTAAGATCTCTAAGGTGTGCTATGTTTCTATTGTTATTCCTGTAACAAGCAAGCATAACTAATATTCTACTCTCTATCATTATCATAAAAGCCTTAAGTTGTTACCTTCTCTTGCTCCTTATGTTGTCGTACCGTCTTCAATCCTCATAGCAAAGGCATGTCCTTGTCGTGGTGCTTCCGCCTGTTGTCTCACCCGTTTGAACTGCGTTGCCTGGTTGGAAAGTGGTCCTCGTGGATATTCTCCTTGTGTTGCGGGTTGAGTGGGTCGTTGCGGTGGTTGCATCCCGGGTCGTGGATTCGGACAGTCTCGTGCAAAATGCTGGGTGGATCCACAATTCAAGCATTGGTTCAGTCTTCAGCAACAGTCTCTCTGAAGATGTCATTTTCTTCCGCAAAACTCACAAGTTGGCAGTTCTAGATTTGGATATGGGGCTGCTCCTGGTTGCTGGTGTACTACGACGCGTCTTTCAGGTCCTCTTGACGATGCTTTTGCTGATGGTGTTGTTGGATGTGGTCGTTTCTCGCTTGTTCCCTTTCGATGGACTCACTCTAAACATCGTGCTGCAGTAAGAACTTCGGAGTAAGTGGTAGGTGCTACTGCCCCAATAAGCTCCTGCAGTCTATAGCTCAGTCCTTCGTAGAATTTCTCGGCCTTCTCTTCTTCAGTCTGGATCAAAGTAGGTACAAAGCAGCTCAGTCGTAGAAACTCGGCGTTGTATTCTTCCACGGTCCTGCTGCCTTGCTCGAGGTACAAGAATTTTCTTTGAAGCTCTGCTTTGAAAGTGGCAGGGATGAACATCTCTTGGAAGAGTTTGGAGAACTCCTCCCAAGTGACCTTATCATGCCCAAGTCTTTCCTCCTCCGTAAGCCACCAGTGGTGCGTATTAAATGTCAACTGCATCCTGACGGCAATCATCCAACGATCTCTCCGTAACTCGGCTGCCTCCAACTGCTGCTCAATGTTGGTGAGCCATTCATGAACTTCGGTAGGCTCTTCAGTGCCCGAAAACTTGTCTGGCTTCAACTGGCAAAAGTTTGCGATGGTTCCCGTCGTCGTCTGGGGAACTGGTGGAGTGGCTCTCTCTAGTGCTGACACGATGCGATCCTCGATGTGCTCCGTCTGTCTCTGCTGGGCCTCCATCTGAACTTGTTGTTGCGCTTGCATCATCACATAATAGTCTGGAAAAGCTGCTGGGGATCTATCGTTTGTCCAAGATGGGGAAACATCATTGGTGGCATCGGTAGAAGTGCTGGCATAGATGGGATGTCGTCTCTCCTGACCCTCGGTGGGTGCAAAGCTGCTGGATCGTCTGGTTGGGTAAAAGAACCTTCAACCGGTGGCGGGGTCGTGTCGACATGAGTCACTATAGCGCACTGCAGGGTGACGGCGGGGTTCTCATCACTGGCTTGCGGGTCCATTTCACTGCACTCAAACGAAACTTATAAGCTTAAAGGGAAATTGATATCAAGCAAGATGCATATCAAAGAAATAATTTTGGAGTCAAAATATAGAGTTCAAGGACGCAAAACAATATAAAGATGTGGATAAGATCCAAGGGATCTTTCTATCCTATTCTCAGGCTTGCTTGGCACGGTAAAGTAACCAAACAATTTATCTTGACCTACATGGGCCACCACAAAAATATGTAGCGCCCCAGTCCCAAAATACGTATAGAACCAGGATACGATACATGCTAGCAACACTTCACCAATGGGCCAAATCTCGAAGTAAGCCCATTAGCGAAATGCTTAAGCTGTAAATCATGATAATCAACCCAGCAATACAATACAAGTCACAGGTCACAGCTAATCTCATCCACGCAGAAAATATGACACGATATATCAGGTCCAATAAAATGATACTAATAAAGAAATCTGTCCAACATGAAACATGAAAGTAGCTGTGCAGGTAAGACATCCCGAAACCACAGTAAAAGAAATCAATAATCCACTACATGTCCACTAAAAAGAAAAAAAAATAGCAAGTCTATGAATGAAGAGATGTCTCAAGAGAAGTCTTCAGCCACTATCTCGTCCTCCTACGAAGGTGCGTCACCAGTCTCCACTCCAGAACCATAAACCTTCGGGTAGTCCTCGTCTCTAACTAAGCCTGGAGAGATCACCAGGTCCTCAGAAGACTAGCAAGATACATAATATACAAGCCTACTGTACAATGAATAACATGCAGAAAGAAAGTGAAATAAACAATGATCAATAAGGACGTCTCAATATCGTAACGCCATGGGACGCTCCCGACCTCAAGACAAAAGATGAGTCTCTACTACCGTAATGCCATGGGACACTACCGGCCCTAGAGACGGGATAACAGGTCGATAAGAAGTCTCTAATACCGTAACGCCATTGGATGCTCCCAGTCCTAGAGATAACAGGGCCAATGTCTAGCGATCAATCGCAACTATAGGTCAAGTCAAATCAAGCTCAAGGGCGAAGGTAGAAGACTAGTCAATATCGTCAGAAGACTCACATGGAACAACAATGGCATAAGATGTCCAAATAAGAAACGTGCACGTGAAATAATAAAGTAACTGCAATATGAATATGAATGACAGACAATGAAATATAACTGGAAAGAAATAACAGTATAGAAATGCATGAAAATAAATTGTACAATTTGGCAAGGTATACTTGCCTGGTGTAGACTCAACCACGTCTAAATAAACTGTCAAATCAATTGTCCGCGAAAGTTGAACTCCTGCAACTGTCCTCGGATGCTGAAACAGATATTACCAACATTTCCATAATAAGCAAAATAGCTAGGATAGGCTACCCATAAGTCCAATTCTGGACACAGGGGCAAAACGATATTCGTCGTTGGATCTGCTTTGTACCGAAAAGCGTACCAAAGTCAATGATCTCTAAAGTCGTCAAACTACATGTCTATGGATTTGTTTTGATGATATGAACCCAACGGTATGTCCAATTTTGGATTCCGATGAGCCGTACACAAAATCGCCCGTTGAATCGGATCGTGGGGCCCGCAAAACGACGATCCGACCAATTGTCTCAGAATTGGACCAAACTTGGCATACAGGACCAAAAAATGATACGGTCCTGTTGGCGCAAGTTTTGACTCGATCTGACGAACGTGCACAAAGTAATTGGAGAATTTCGAAAAAGGCCGATACAGTGATTTTCGACGGATATGTATCAAATTCGTCGTGCACACACGACCAATTTTAATTCCGTCAAAGCCCACACGTCCACGAAGTCGATACGCACCTTTCGATGCTTTCGGTTCGCGACCACGTCATCCGGATTGGCGGGACGCACGTTGGATCGGAAGAATTTTTAAGTTTTGAAAACTATTTTTAATGATAAATTCTTGATTTTGAAATCTGTTTTCTCTGCGTATAATTCATGAAAATTAAATATACAAAATATGTTAGGAAGTCCTACATGTTGTCTCTAAATTAGTTTATTTAGATTTCTAAAATTCTTCGTGAGTTAGCAGAAAACATTCTTCAAAAATAGGGTTTTAATTCTCGGGTCTTTCACAGAGATTCGTAATTTTCCTCGGATTTCGACCAAATTTTCCGTCGCGATTAGACCGATCCAACCCAAACTAGTCTGTAGGGGTTCTCGTTGGTTAGGTTAGCTTCTAAACCAATCAAGTAGGTCAAGGTTTGGTCGAATAACGAGGGAGAAATCGGAGTATGAAAATGGGTACCTGCGACAGTTTACTACTGCTGCTGTCCCCTGTTTTTGCGCGCGGGCGGCTGTCTCCGGCAGCGTACGGCGGTACAGGCGGTCGGACACACGGGCAGAAAGGTAGGGCGGAGTCTAGGTCGAGGGTTCGAGCATTTAGGTAGAGATTTTCGTAGGTTTTTCAAGAAACCCGATAAGTATTCATTATATATATAGAGTTTTTAAGATTCGATTCCTAATCGAATCTAATTCTTGATTTGAACTGGATTCGAACCTAGATTCAGGGAGATATCGTAGAGAATTTGATTAGGATTAGATGGAAATTTATTTGGATCGATTCGGCCGAGATTTGATCAAGGTTTGATCAAATCAAATAATAAAAAAAATTTAACACTACTCTCGGCTGGACACAGGCGCGGGAAGGAGGATGCGTGAATAGTGCAAGCACTGTTCACGAATTATTATTATTATTATTATTATTATTTTAATCTCCTTTTTCTAATATATATAGAGATATATCCTAATATACATTTATATATTGATAAGTATATATCTAAATACACCCAATAAAATCTCAAAACTCCCAATATTATCTATCCATATATTTAATTTATTTAAATATCTATACATATGTATAACAACTCAATTGGAGATAAAATCAATTAATAATATCTAATAATAATGATGATTATTTAATCACAAAAAATTACTTTAATAATAATAAAATAATAAAAAAATCACCCAATGGTTATTTTTAGTGAACTTATACTACACTCCTGATTCGGGTCCAGAAAATGGTACAAATATTGTCAAACACCTATTTACTAATATTAATACCAATATTGTACAATATTTAAATTAGAAATACAATATCAAATTCTAAAATAATTTAAGAAATACTTGCACACATAAAATATGCCTATATGGTCGTCTTTGGTCCACTACATGCCTACATGGGCTTGGAATTGGTTTGGGTCCGGTTCGGGCTGACTGGGTACAACCGGGTCATCTAAAAAATAATATATTAAATAATAACTAATTAAATGATTTAAATGAGTCTTTTCACAACTTGTCCTGGTTTTCCTAGTTCGGGCATCACTATGGCTAGACCTCCCTTAGTATGGCTAATACACTAGTCAAGGCTCACTGCTACATCATCTGTGCTACAATTCCTAGACGTCTTGTGCTCCAAAACTCAACAATGGCTAAGGTCATATTTAATAATAATTTAATTTAAAAAAATACTCATAAAATCCATAAAATCCTATTTAAATCAAATAAATAATAAAAATAATAATTCAAAAATTCAGGGATGTTACACTTTGAAAACCACCCGACCCCTTTTCAACAAAGCTGAAACCCAACCCCCCTTTTCATATATATATATATATATATATATATATATATATATATATATATATATATATATATATATGTTAGAGAGAGAGAGAGAGAGATTTATTTTTAGCAAAATCCCAACCCTAGCCGCCATCACCAGGACCCCGACCTTCCCGACTACCTGCGCGCCGCCATAGCTGCCAGGAACGGCCGCCCATCGCCGGTCAAACTCGCGCGGGACAGAGTATTGCAGCAACAATACTGCTGTAAAGAGCCAACTTCGGAAATAGATTTCTCCTTCCTCGCTCAGTCACTTTGCGAACCACTTGGTCAGGTATGATCCTAACATATATACCTTTAATTTCCTTCAAATAGTTCGTGCCGATTCGCATCATGTGCAACGAAAAACGAGTTCTAAAATCGAGAAAAACTTGATTTATTGGACGTTAGAAACTGTCCCGAAACTCCAACTTTGTGTCCGATTTGCGACCAGCGTGTTGCAAATTTTTAAAATCGGTTTGAAGAGACTTGTAGACAACCTATAGGGCTTTAAAATCCTTTTTGTAAAATTAAATTTCATGCATTGTACAGAAAGTTATTGGTTGGTGAAGTTGGAGAAAAAATTGTTTTCAAAAACTGAATTTTTAGAAAAAAATGTCCAGATACGTCGTCCGTCCCATCAATCCGGGCGACGTGATCACGAACCGAAAGTATCTAAAGGTGTGTATCGACTTCGTGGATGTGTGGGATATGACGAAATTCAAATTGGTCGCGTGTGCGCGACGAATTTGAGGCGTATCCGTCAAAATTTAACGTATCGGTCTTTTTGCAAATTTGTCAATTACTTTGTGCACGTTCGTCATATCGAGACGAAACTTATGCCAACAGGACCGTATCATTTTTCAGGTCCTGTATGCCAAGTTTGGTCCGATTCTGAGAATGTCGATCGGAACGCTATTTTGGCGGGTCCGCGACCCGATCCAACGGGCGAATTTGTGCACGGCCCACCGAAATCCAACTTTGGACATACGGTTGGATTTGTCTCGTCAAAACGGACCTGTAGACATATAGTTTGATGACTTTAGAGACTGTAGGTTCTAGCACATTTTTTGATACAAAGTGGGTCCAACGGCGGACACCATTTTGACCCGAAATTACCGTTTTGCCCCTGTGTCCAAAATTGGACTTATGGGTAGACGTTTCTATCTATTTTGACCATTTTGAGAATGTTGGTAATGTTTGTTTCAGCATTAGGATATTTTTGTGCGAGTTGATCGCTCGTGGCTTATTTGAGTGGTTTGCAGTTCGATTTTCTCAGCTCAGGATCTCAGGATAGTACATTCTCTGATAGTTTTTATTGCTTTGATATCTACTATATCCGATTTAGTTATAGTATTATACTTGATTCTCGACATGAGGATACACGGACTAGTATACATTAAATCTCGTCATGAGATGTCATTCCCGGTTTACTTGGTATATGAGTACATTATTCGATATTGTTTCCTGTACTTGTATGGACACCGATTCGGGAGTGGGCTGGCCCCCTGCTTTTCAAAGCCCATATCATGACCTGTCATGTCTAGATTCATTATACTACTCGAGGATGGAGAGTTATTAGAGGTTATGTGATCATTACCCATATTTGTTTATTAATTGTGCATAGCTCCAACCTCACCACACGTAGGATATAGCCTGACCTTATACTACTTGTGCATAGCTTTTCATTTTGGACGGCCTGATCCCTATACTAGTATACTACCTGTGCATAGTCGGTCAAATAGAACAACCTGATCTTGACCCAAGTCGATCACATAACGCTCTAATATCTCATGGCACTTATTTTTATGTTTACATCATACCTCAGATTACTTTCCATTGTTTATATTTCAGTTTTATCTTATATCCCACACATGACATGATATCCAGTTCTCTTGTACTATTTTACTTTCAGTCTTGACATTTTATCTTGTATTTTATTATGATTGTCTCTTATAGTATTTGACAATTCAAATGGAACTGCTGTTGGTGTTTATACTTGCTCATATCCTGACAGGATAATCCTCGATATTTTTTAGAGGATTTAGATGCAGATTGCCCGACCTACTATGGGTTTGGCATAGATGGAGCCTACGACCAGGACCAGCCTGTGAACCCGGTGCTCGTAGAGGACGCACCGCCAGTAGAGACCTAGTTTACCTAGATTTTGTCTTGATTACATTCCAGTTTGATACTTTGAGACTTATAGTATTTATTTTGGGATATTGTTTTATGTCTTGGTTTCTGAACTTGTGATTGCGGCTCAGCGTTGTTTCAGACTATTTATCTCATCTTTATCTTTATCTTTATCATCGTGTTTATCTTCCATAGAATTATGTAATTGAGTTGTGGTTATATTCCTCCGTACGGAGATGACATGTTATATTATTGTGTCTTAGATTCTATATATTCTAGATGACCTTTACAGCATTCTACCGTCGATACTGCGGCGTAGGTTGGACGTACCCACGTGCTCGTGTCCCTAAAAAGGGTGCGGGTCGTGACAGTAAAAATGTTGCTACAATCTCAAAAAGATATGGTCGTGCCCCTAAACAGCGTTCCAACAATCTCATAAGTTTGAAATGTTGCTACGACCCAACTTGGAATCAACTAATTCTTCCTATATGATCATACATCAAGAAGATATGGTCCTTTGATTCTTACAGTAAAAATGTCTTTATAACTCTAATATGATCTCTAATGCATGCTAACTGCCAATGAAATCTTCCAAGCTATGTGTTTGACCTATGAACATATACTTGGGTACTCATCTTCCTAACGGTCGGTAAGCATGAAATAAGAGGTAAAGTTTATGGTAGGAGAGATCAAGCAGGATGTAAGGAAGTCGAACGAGAGTTCAGAGATTTGAATCAAAGAAGGTGATCAAGTAAGTGGATGAGATTTCCAGACTCTAATCCTAGATGCAGGCTCACATCGGTACAGTAACTTAACCGAAGTGATAAACTTGACCTGCTTGGGCCACCACAAAAACATGTAATGCCCCAGTCCCAAAATACGTAGGACTAAGTACGTAGACATGCCAGCTGTATACATACGAAGTACAGGGACCTTGTATGTATACATAAGCTGTAAAATGCAGTAATCCAAAACAAACTAAATCTCATCCACAATGAAAAGAATAATAATATGAAATCAACTTGAATATTTATGGTACAATCGTTGGGCGGAGACAAAGTCCACTACCAACTATCTCAATGAAAGAAATGTACAAGAATAGATCCATAAAATAGCAAGACGAACCAAGCGCAATCATCTTCGAAGGATTGGAGAGAATCACGGCCTTGGCTAGAACACCTGCAGTAAATCATGAAAGCATACACCTGGGGAATAACCAGGTCCTCAGACGGACGTAGCAAGATATAGGAAGAACAAGCTAATATGAACTGTCAGAATAATAAAATAATATATAAAAGACTATCCTAGACACAAATATGTAAAGAAGATTCTAACCGCCTAATGTGCAATTTAGAGGACAACTTTCATGCGCATGGGTGGGATTTTGGGCTATGTGTACGTAACTGGCATCCAGTCATCCGTATCCGTCCGTAACGTCCAAAACGTCAGAGGACATCTGCAAATAAATCGCCACAGTTCCATCCGGAGACTGTGGTTTATCTGTTTGGATTCTCATACACACTAGCGACTGTCCTTTCCCAATATTTCCTATACTATTCAAGTCATGTTCATGGCTCGTCCAGATTTGTAACTGCTTGAGTCTCTAAAATCCTAGTCATAGCAGTTACGATCATCTATCCGTCACACGACTTTAGAGAGGGCCAGTCCATAAGTCGTGCCCCTAGCAACATGTCTCCAACCGTGTAGTGTGTGTGTCATGGCCAAGGGAGATATAAGGATATCCTCCAACAAGAAGGTAGTCCGCTAACACTAAGTTAACATGCATATAGTAAAGTAAAACGACTAATAGAGTCGCTTGCACCCAAGTGTGGCTTGGACGCGCAGTTTATAACAAAGGAAACTAACAATATGAAACAAAATAAATAATACAAAAAATAAATAATTTGACAGTTAACTAGCAAGGTATACTTGCCTGGTGAGACGCCTGGTGTGGTGCGAGGATCTGACAGGTCCCAATTAGTCCAATAGCCATGTTCGATGTGTAAAGGTCCGAAGTTATGAGGAAATAGGGAAGCAAGATTTAGTCATGATGGGTGACTATAATCGAAGAGAGTTTGAGTGAGAGATACGTCTATTATTTTAAAGAAATAATTTATACTATTTAAAAATAGGTTTTACTTAATCTAAATATAACTACAAAATCTAAGAAAATTATTTTAACAAAAAAATAATTCTAGGTTTGTCAACATCTATTTTATATATAAAATATACCTTTTTACTAAAAATAGTTTAGACATATATTAATAATCTGGAAAATTATATTGTTTAAAAAGACCAAGCCAAATATAATATTTATATAAATGTGTATATATATTTATACAAGAAAACTTAAAAATATATATATATATTTATACAAGGAAACTTTAAAAGATGTATATATAAAGATAACCACAAAAAATAATTTTTAGTATCATAATAATTAATACAAATTTGAGATATCAGTAATACTGATATTATTTGTAATAATATATATACTAAATAAAATAATATTAATAATTTAATACTGATCCTTGATCCTAGTTAATCTGTTGTAAAAATAATAATAATAATAATAATAATAATAATAATAATAATAATAATAATAGTAATAATAACATAATAATAAATAATGAAAAAATAGAAATAGAAAATGTATACTGTATGTGCTCCTTTCGAAGGACAGCACATCACAGTAGTGAAAGAAAAAAAAAGAAAAAAATTGAAAGGAGGAGAGATAAAGAAAGGAAAGGGGAAATCGAGAAAGGGAAGAGGAAAAAATAGGCAGACGGAGTCGGCATCGCTCGGTCGGCGGGGGCGATGGCTGGAGATCAGTCGGGGCACGGTGGAGATCGGCAAGGAGGAGCGGCGGCACGGAAGAAGGGAGCTGGGAGAAGGAGAGCGGAGGGGAAAGGCGGCGGAGATGTGTCTGCCGCGGGAGAACGGCGCGACGGAGAGCGGGGCACGCGCGGCATTGGCATGATGCCGCTCCAGCGCACGGTGGCGGACACGCTGGTGGCAGCACCCAGGTACGGCCAACGACAAGAAGGTTAGGGCTTTCTCTTATGTTCTGGGTGTGCGGTGGTTGCCCTTGCGCCGACGGCGGAGGGTTTCGACGGGGGCCTCTCGGGGGTAAGGACGGTGGCAGCATAGGTGGTGTTGGTGATGTGGTGACGCTGGTGATGGCGTGAACATGGTAGCTTCGGTGATGGACGCAGCGGGATGATTTGGTGGGACTGGCCGGAGCTGAGGGGTGCGGCAAAGTTGGGTGTGGTGGCCGCGACGGGGGTGGCCGCGGCGGGGGTGGCCGCTTGGGTTCTGGCGACGAAAGAGGTGGCTGTGTGTTTGGAAGGTGGTGCCGGCTTCCGCGGAGGTAGCCACAGCGGTGGTCCAGGAGTGGTTCGCCGGGTCGGGTCGGGTCGGGGTCAGGTGAGGGCTCTTCCCCTTAAGGTTTTTCTTTAATCAGGTGTGAGTTTTTGGAGAATCGCCGGCGTAGCGATGGTGTGTTTGGTGGTGATGGTTGTCGGGGTTAAATTCTGGTGGTGGTCCGTGGGTGATGGCAGCCTGGGACAGGGAGGATGGCCGGAATGGCAATGGTGGTGGTTGTCGGGATTGAATTATGGTGGTGGTTTAGATGTGCTGGGCTGCGGGGATGAGGAGGAGGTCGAGGTAAAGGACGGGGTAGGTCCATGGTAATGGGTCGACTCCGCGGCAGTGGGGCTCGGCCAGGAGTAGGATTTAGGGCGGGTTCGGGTTTGATGATTCGTGTCGGGAGGTGTCCGACACGGGGAATTGATGTAATTGTAAAAATGGAATAAGAATATGGATGGTGGAACCTGGAAACGGTGCATGCACTTGTATTTGTGGAGAATTTTGTTGTGTGGAATAGTAATTGTGGAAGAAACATTAGGGAGTCTCCCCTATTTATCGGGTGGAGAGATTCCAGTTTGATAAGGAATAGGAATCATTTAAAACTCCCTTTGATAATTCCCTATTTATTTAAATCAATTTAAAACCAATCCAAATCTATATCTAGATATATCATATCTAAAATACATTCAATAAATCTAGTCTTAATTTAGATTATCCTAACCAATTAAACATTAAATAAAATTATCAAAATAATAATAAATAATAATAGTCATTAATTTCAAAAATCATAATATTTATTTTTAAATATTAATAGAAAATACTTGGAACTACCCTTTGTATAATAATTAATTATAATTTCAAAAATTATGATAAATACTTCAAAAATAACTTTTTAGGAAAATTAAGATGAATAATAAAATAAATTTCGAAAATTTAAATCATCTACACGAATCAAATTTTGTGTACTTCGCATTCAACTAGTACAAATTATCTAGGTATATATTATTTTTGAAATTGGTATAATTAAATAAAAATTGCCACTTGTGCGACAAAATTTATATACCTTTAACCAAAATAAAATACTTAATTATTCTATATTGAAATAAAATATATGTCTTCTATATTAATAAATTCCATAAATAAAATGTTTTCAAAATATGTACCTCGCGCGAAATTCACACTCGTCGAGCAAATATGAAAAAAAGCAAATTTGCGCGTGACGTACAATACGACTATGCGACGTATAGATACAAAACAAAAAAATCAGTACTAAAATATAGTAGAAATTTAGGAGTTTTACATCCTACCCAACTTACAAGAATTTCGTCCTCGAAATTAAGAATAAGTAGGGGGTAAGAAGGCACAAGGGGTATATTGGTAATGACAACTCGACGAGTCCTTGGACGAGGCAAGAAACAACATAAACAAGCATTAGAAAATCGTGATTTAGATAATAAATCATGGACATGGCTAATAAACATAAAAGAAAAAGATTAAGAGTTTTAAGTGGATCCATATGAATAATTTAGAGACTTAAGATATGGGTTCTTGGATGTAGGTTGATGGCACGATTAGGAGAACGATTAGATTCACTCCTTAATTTAAGTGATTAGGAGGTTATGATAGAAGGTCGAGGAAGGGACGAGCAGTTAAGACAAAGATATAGTCACATTGAGTGTTAATGGTCACAAGAGATGGATAGCTAGAGAAAATTCAAGTACAGTGCTTTTGTCCTTCTAAAATAGGTGAAGGCGAAAGTAACAAAGGGTTCGAAGAAGCGATTATCGAATATGAATACGAATACGTAGTTCAAAGGAGACCGAATAATTCAAAAAGAATTGTCAAGGCAATAGTGGATGAGATTCTAAGGGTAAGTTTAACTATATCTCAACCACGTAGAATAATCGTGTGAAAGGCGAACCCAAGTGCACTAGGTTGATCAGACCATCATGTACCGGTTCTGAGTAGACAATATGTTAGTGGGAGCTCTTCCAACAACATATGTCATGAACAAGCTTGATAAAGGGTGAGCTTGCAAAACTAGGCTATATTTGTGGCGTTAGTCAAGTTAGTCAAAATATACGTACGCTAGATAATGAAGAAAGGAAATACAAACAGTCTAAGTTCCTCAAAAGGTCATAAAGTCAATGGAAATACTAGACCGTGAGGCATTCTACCCAACTTAAAAGAGTTAAGTTAGTAGTGTGGTGTGGCAATGGGTCTAACATTCGAGATAAACCACAAGTTAAGTATTTAAGGAATTAAATAGATCACAAGCACTCATCGGGTCGAAAGAATTGAGTCGAGGTTGAGTAAGTCAAGATTGGGATATAATCACATGTTTGGTAGATAACTAACTATATTTGAGTATATACAACTATCATGGCATGCATGATATGGCAACTAGTGTGGAATACTTCTAAAAAATTTAAACTCGAGTTTTCCTCAAAAAGTTTCTTATCCATCATGACTTTAAATCTTAAATTCTTTAAACCAATCTCAAGAAGTGAACCTTAGCATATCACTAATCAATCTACCAAGATTGTTAATGTTCATAATCAAAACTTATAACTCTAAATAAATTCATAGACCATAATTCATGAACCACTATTTGAAATTTCTCTCAAAGTCCATTTCACATCTTTCGAAATATTTTAAACCTTTTTTTTTACTTCAAACTTAAAAACTCGTAATCATATTGCAATATTTAAAATCCTCTTTAAACTAATTTTTTTTATATTTTTTTCAAGGATGAGTAATCATAACTCCATAACTCAAGACTTTCAAAACTCAAAATCAAATATCTATTTGTTTTCCTCATTTGTATATAGATTCTAGCTATCTTCTTGTAGTAATGAAATTCCAACAATCTCATAAGTTTGAAATGTTGCTACTACCCAACTTGGAATCAACTAATTCTTCCTACATGATCATACATCAAGAAGATATGGTCCTTTGATTCTTACAGTAAAAATGTCTTTATAACTCCAATATGATCTCTAATGCATGCTAACTGCCAATGAAATCTTCCAAGCTATGTGTTTGACTTATGAACATATACTAGGGTAGTCATCTTCCTAACGGTCGGTAAGCATGAAATAAGAGGTAAATTTTATGGTAGGTGAGATCAAGCAGGATGCAAGAAAGTCGAATAAGAGTTCAGAGATTTGAATCAAAGAAGGTGATCAAGTAAGTGGATGAGATTTCCAGACTCCAATCCTAGATGCAGGCTCACATCGGTATAGTAACGTAACCGAAGTAATAAACTTGACTTGCATGGGCCACCACAAAAATATGTAACGCCCCAATCCCAAAATACGTAGGACTAAGTACGTAGACATGCTATATGTATACATACGAAGTACAGGGGCCTTGTATGTATACATAAGCTATAAAATACAGTAATCCAAGATAAACTAAATCTCATCCACAATAAAAAGAATAATAATACGAAATCAACTTGAATATTTATGGTACAATCGTTGGGCGGAGACAAAGTCCACTACCAACTATCTCAATGAAAGAAATGTACAAGAATCGATCCATAAAATGGCAAGACGAACCAAGCGCAATCGTCTTCGAAGGAATGGAGAGAATCACGGCCTTGGCTAGAACACCTGCAGTGAATCATGAAAGCACACACGTGGGGAATAACCAGGTCCTCAGACGGACGTAGCAAGATACAGGAAGAACAAGCTAATATGAACTGTCAAAGTAATAAAATAATATATAAAAGACTATCCTAGACACAAATATGCAAAAGAGATTCTAACCGCCTAATGTACAATTTAGAGGACAACTTTCATGCGCATGGGTGAGATTTTAGGCTATGTGTACATAACTGGCATCCAGTCATCCGTATCCGTCCGTAACGTCCAAAACGTCAGACGGCATCTGCAAATAAATTGCCACAGTTCCATCCGGAGACTGTGGTTTACCTGTTTAGATTCCCATATGCACTAGCGACTGTCCTCCCCCAATATTTCCTACACTGTTCAAGTCATGTTCATGGCTCGTCCAGTTTTGTAACTGCTTGAGTCTCTAAAACCCTAGTCATAGCAGTTACGATCATATATCCGTCATATGACTTTAGAGAGGGCCAGTCCATAAGTCGTGCCCCTAGTAACATGTCTCCAACCGTGTAGTGTATGTGTCATGGCCAAGAGAGATATAAGGATAACCCCCAATAAGAAGGTAGTCCGCTAACACTAAGTTAACATGCATATAGTAAAGTAAAATGACTAATAGAGTCGCTTGCACCCAAGTGTGGCTTGGACGCGCAGTTTATAACAAGGAAAACTAACAATATGAAACAAAATAAAAAATACAGAAAATAAATAATTTGACAGTTAATTAGCAAGGTATACTTGCCTGGTGAGACACCTGGTATGGTGCGAGGATCTGACAGGTCCCAATTAGTCCAATAGCCATGTTCGATGTATAAAGGTCCGAAGTTATGAGAAAATTGGGAAGCAAGATTTAGTCATGATGGGTGACGATAATCGAAGAGAGTTTGAGTGAGAGATACGTCTATTATTTTAAAAAATAATTTATACTATTTAAAAATAGGTTTTAGTTAATCTAAATATAACTACAAAATCTAAGAAAATTATTTTAACAAAAAAATAATTCTAAGTTTGTCAACATCTATTTTATAGAAAAATATACCTTTTTACTAAAAATATTTTAGACATATATTTGTAGGACCGATTGTAGGAACAAGTTGTAAAACGCAATACTCTAGAGGGGGGTGAATAGAGTAGGCAGCAGAAATTAGCTATTTAAAAATATTAGTAACAAGATCACAGATAATATATCACAGATATGTAAATAAAAAGTAGAGAGTAGAGAGCAAACGCAAACACAAAGATGTATACTGGTTTCTCTCTTGTGAGGACTAGTCCAGTCGGAAGAACTCTAGCTTCCAGTTGAATCCACTATGGAAAATCACCACAAGTTTTCATCCGAAGTTCTTGCAACTTCTACAACGCGAGCTTTGATCCGAAGTACTCGACCAACTTCAATTGTGAAGTGTGTAACTTCAATCAAGCCTCTGATTACAACCACTCTGAAACTTCTAGACCGTACCGCACTGGCAAATCGACTAGAGGATTGTAACTGGCTTGGGATTTGAAAATGAATAGCTCAGAATACTTTGGAAGAAGTAGTAGGCTTATAGAGAAGAGATATGAAAGTAAAAGAGTGAATTGAAATGATCGAAATCCTTCTCTATTTATAGTTTTTCCAAAGGCAGAATTCTGACAGAATTCGGGCAGAATTCAGACAGAACTCGATGAAGAAATCTCGTTGGGATCCGTAACTGCAGGAAGACCAAGTTCAAAAAGCAACGTTCACTAACCGAACTCTGACCGAATTCGGGCCAAATTCTGTCCGAGTTCTGTTGGAGTTCTGTCAGGATTTTTGCAAATTGGTTTTGAACTTTTTGAAAAGTCAAACAGTTAGGAAGTAGTTTGGGCTTTTGTAAGTGGGCTTGTTTTCAAAAAGATAGGGTATTTTGAAAACGTTTCTTGGGTAGCCTATTTGCCAGTACGATGCAGAGTACATCGTATTCCTAGACTCAATAAATATGAAAAATATATTGATAAAAATAGGAAAACCAAGAGCCCTTTGATGACGCCTTTCTTCAAATATTTGAGCAGACTTGAAGACGCCTTTTTTTTTACTTGTCGACAGTTGTCCAAAGATAAACAGATATAGAAATCTGAATACCTTTCGGGGGCTTCGCCCCCGAACCCCTGACGGGGGACGCTGCCCCCTCGACCCCTGTCCGCTGACCGGGCAGCGGAACCCCCGATGCGAGGCCCCGGATAGGTCGTTAGGCGGTTCAGAGAAATCTTCTTGTATAACGCCGTCTTTGGTCCATCAATAATTCTCTATTGCATATGTCCTGGTTTGACAAAGCTTGATCATGCTTACTGCATGTCTACAAATACATGTTAGACAAACAAAACCAATATGATACAAGCATTGCAATATGTTATAGAACATTTAGGACAATGCTAAGTTTAAGTAGCAACATGATAGTAATTATATGAATATTAGTGATGTCATTATGTTAAACTTAATTGATTAGCCATATTCAAAAATATGATATAATCATTGGGCTAACAATCTCCCCCTTTTTGATTATGGTAAATCCTTTAAGTTTAATACATATACAATAGATGCATGTATCACTAATAAACACATAATACTAAAAGATTGTATGCAGACTTAAACTTATTTCTCCCCCTTTGACATGATCAAAAATAAGCTCCCCCGTAATTAGAGCTAAAATAAACTCAAGCATAAGTAAAGGAGGAAAAAAAATAATCATGATCAAGGATTAGGAGAACAGTGTAATGACAAGTTTAGAAAATTGCATAACTATAGTAGAAAAACTTTATCAAAACACAACATAGTTGGTTGAATTTAAAAACATTGAAATCAAGCAATACATAGTTTACCAACTAGAAATCAAAAAAATGACATATGTTTTGAAAAAGACAAAAAAAATATCAATATAGTTGGAATCAATCATTGGTCATAAATAAATCATGAGGAATAGAAATTCGCAGATCTAGTATATAAAAAAATCAAAAATATAATGAGACTTTTAACAATTATCACAAAAAAATAGTTCATAATTTGCCCATACAAATTAGTGAATCAATTCCATAAATAATATAATCATTTAAAAAGAAATCAAAATAAGTATACTAGAATCTATGCAAAATCTATACCAAAGTTCATGCATTTGAATTCAATTACCATAGCATGATATATATCCATCAGATAAATATGAAGGTAATGAAGACAAAATACTTGAGAAGGAGAAATTCAGTCGACTTGAATGCTCCCCTGCAAAGTATGATCAGTCTAAATATATATAATCATGAACTTTGAGATAAAACCTCAATAAGAAATGTCAAATCAGTTTAAACTCAAAAGGATTTTCAATAAATTAAATTACTTTTGGCAGGATACCTTTTAGAAACAAAAAAATGAGAGAATTAAAAAAATAAATATTAAAATCATATATTCTCTCATAAACTCAATACAAATCCAAATATCATAAACAACTCAACAAAATATTTTAAGTAAAAGAATATATGTCCATGATGAACTAGGTATACCACATATTAAGGACATAAAATAATTGAAACAATTAATTTGCTCCCCCTTAAAATATGCGTATATAGTTCAAAAATAATTTATATGCATAAAATAGATAAAATAAATAATTACAAGATCTAAGGGATTTCCAAGATATGCATCTTTTCTTTTTTTTGATCAAATGCATATAAAATTCCAAACTCAAAACAAATATCATCTTTAGGCAAAAAAAGAAATCCAATAAATGCTTAAAGATGAACAAACAAAATATATCTCCAATATATATATATATAAAAGAAATATTTTAATATATAAAAAGATTTTGAAAACTGTCTTTAATAATAACATTTGAGTACCGGACAGATTCAATAAATCAAAAAGACATCAAAAAGACTTTTCAAAAATATGGAATTTATTACGAAAAATTGTCTTAGTAAATGTTCGAATGCATCCATTTAGTCCTCAGACTGAAAGCTGGCAATTCGAATCACGGAAACAATTTCAAATAAAAGAATCCATAAAAAAAATCTATTTGAACAAATAAACATAACCTGATAAATGTTCAAAGAAAAGTGTATTCTAGATATATGGCATGTCAAGGGGATAATTGACTTAAAACAATTAACTGTTCCACCTTTACATGGCTATATCCAAAAATAATAATATTGACAAAAAAAATTTAAAATAAAATTCAGAGACATATTTTCGGAAGTAGGAAACTAATTCAAAATATTAGGTCTTCTTATCAAAGTTTATTTTTTCCCTTTTAAAGCCTTAGCACGGTGTCCACCTGACAACCGTAAGGTTTAATGAAAAGAAATGCTTTGAGAGAGAGACATTCAATATGCATGACTTTTCCCCTGCAAAGAGTTACTGTTGTAGACAGTAAGTAACTTGAATAAGAAGATAAAAATATAAAGCTCAAAAACATGAATATTACGAATATTACACAAGCTAAAGATGAAATCACAAGATCATAATATTCAATGAGTAGTCATGAATATGAAAAACAATCATCTTTAGACAAAAGAAGAAACATCCATTACATTTAAAAATAAAACAATCAAAAGATATTTCAAATTAGCATGATAAATAATTGTATAAGTCAAAAGATGACATAAATTGATCTATGCTATAGAATCTCGCAATCGACAAGATAGATCAACATATGCTACCTTTTGTGAAAATAAATCATTAAATAATATTATTCATCAAATCTAAAATCTAAAATCTATCAGATAACAATTGTAACTAGATCTCAATAAATCTTTAGTTTATAAAGCGTTGATCAATCTTGGGTTAGCTGTAGGGGTACTGTCCCAGCTAACGGAGGTTCACCGGGGAACACTTAAGTACCGCTTCGCTTCGACCGTAGTCGTGGTGACATACAGACCCTTTGTAAGCTTGTACCCAAAACAAATCTCTTCTTTAATAACCGAGGATTTAAGAAGAATTAGTGCAATATAAAAAAATATTATATTATATGGACTTAAAAATCTTAAAACAATGTAGCATACGGTATAAGATGTATCAATTACATTTATCCATATGTGCTACAAAATCATTGGATAATAATGAAATATAAAACATTTGTAAATCAAAATGTAGGACCTAGATACGTCGATGTATTCTGGAATCTAGGAGATTTGACAGCACCTTGGATCCAGAACTAGATAATAGTTGCAAGTACACCTTAATAAATCTTAAGTCTATAAAGTATTGATCACTTCGGGTTAGCTGTAGGGGCCGGTTTCCAGCTAGCGGTAGTCCGAAGACTAGTGCACCGTGTCGCTTCAGGCTATTTACACCTGTATGACAGAAGGACCCTTTTGGCTTGTTTCTAAAATGATTTCTACTCTTAAGAACTTAGATTCAAAGGAATATATACAGTATCATCGAACAACATCAAAATCCAGAATTCCTAAAAGTAAATACCCAAGGAATGGTTTATCAAGATCTAGATATTAAAAATATCATGTATCAAAAATGTCAACCAAAAAGCCAAGAAAATAAAAACATCATTAAAAGAGGCTTTGAGGAAGAAGCTAATGAAGAGAAGAACATAAATTTGTTCAAAGTAATCAATAGCTGAAGTATGAGATAAGCACAAGTTTAAAAACTACTTTTTAAAATAATATAGAACTTGAACTTAACTCATATATCCCCATAAAGATATTTATACAAAAATATAAGAAACATATCAGCTATATATAAATGAAAATGAATTATTCATGTATCTTTAACAATCATGAAAAAAAAAGTATCACAAGATCAAAAACATGCATAAATATGCTTTGTCAGACAAAGATGTAATTGATTCATAAGAAGCTAATCAAAATAATTAAAATATGAGAATCAATAGTAAAGTATATTATGCAAGCACAAGGTTAACATAAAAATATATGTATATACTTTTCAAGTAAATAGCAGACTTGTGCTAAACATACATACTCACAAAATACTGATCAAAGTAAATATGACATGTTAAAGACAAATCGGTAAGAAGTGACCATTAAAAAATATTAAAAGCGAAGAGACAAAAACATATTCACCAAAACAAAATTAAGCTCCTATGCATGCTTCAAGAACAATAAATAGCATACATAGACAAATGTGTCACACTAATAGAAAATAAAAAAAAAAACTATATAGTGTGAACTGATCATTTAAGCTAGACAATGGTCATGCTAAGATTATATCTCACATTGATTCAAATAATAAATAATGTAAAAGATATCAATGAAAGCTAATAGCAAGACATCAAAAAGAACATGCTAGATATTAGAAACTATTTAGTAAGCATGTTACCGAAGTGGTTCTAGTGACCACACTTTTGTTGGTGCAATTGCATGGAAGATGACCTTTGTAGCTTTGCAATCACCAACATGTTCCATGGTTCTATTTGATATGAGAAGCTTCACCTGCAATATTAGGTGAAGACTTTGGTATCCAATACTTGGATCCACATTTGTTAGCTTTGGGAACCCATTTGCACAAGTTCATATCAACTAGTTTTCTAATCTGACAATGATTAGAAACATGTCCATTCATACCACAATAATGACAGAAAGAATTAATATTAGTACTATGTGTAGTAGTATGAAAATGTGCAGTAGTGTGATATGATGTGAGTGGATACTTGTAATAGCAAGCATGGTTATGTGAAGCTTTAGCTTTGTTTGCTTCCTTAGTAAAAGATCTAACGTGTGTGACTTTGTGATGTGCTAAGTGTCTTGTGTTAGACTGAGTCGTAGGTTGTACTACCTGCTTTCCCAGTCTAATCTCTAACTTTTTAGAGTTAGCACAGATCTTATCATACTTAGCAGAGAGAGCATCAATTCTATATGAAGCAATAGAATACTTCTTCTTTTCTGATTCTAATTCCTCCTTAAGTTTAGCATTTTCTTGAGTGCTTTTCTCAATGCATTCAAGCGCCTCATGCAATCTAAACTCAAGTGTGGATATCTCAATAGAATTATCAGAAGTAGAAGTATCTCTAGCATCATTCAATAAGCAAGTAAGCTTTTTAATCTCACGCTTATAGGATAGAATATCCTTTCTAGCTTGCTTATATTTATCTAATACTTTCTTGTGTTCTTCTAACAGATCACTGAAAGCATCAGATAAATTATCATAAGAAAATTCACTCTCTTCAGAAAAAGAATTATTTTGTACCTCGTTAGATAATACCATTGTGCATAAATTTGTAGCTTGATGAGGTTTTGCTTCTTCTCTTCTTCTTCTTCTTCTTTTTCTTCAGACTCTCTTGCTTCGCTTTCACACCATATACCCGATGATCTTCCTTCATTTGATTGTTCATAGTGACTCTCCTTTCTTGTAGTAGTACAATCTTCTTGGATGTGGTCTATCTTCTTGTAATTGTCACATACAAGCTCTTCTTCGTATAAGGGATTATGCTGTACCTTAAATCCTAATTTCGTCATGTACATATTTGCATCATTATGAAGACTATCCTTCTCTCTGGAGTTGCTAGCTTTACTTTCATACCTGCACTCATAAGTAACTTCAAGAACTTTCCAAATTTTATGAGATGTTGTACAAGTAGAAATAAGATTGAATACATTTGTGTCTACAGCACAATAAAACATATGCATAGCTTTTGCATCAAGGCTAGCTAACTTCTTCTCTTCATCCGTGTAACTATAATAAGGCTTATTGATTATAGAGGATGTAAGAATAGAAGTGATAGTAGGCTTTTTGTAGCCGGTGAGAACAATTGACCATAAGTCAAAATCTAGAGACTTCAAGTAGAAGCTCATCCGTGTCTTCCAATAGCTATAGTTTGTTCCATCAAATAGTGGGAGTCTATTTGAGGATTGCTCTTCAGTTGTGAAGTACATACTTGCTATATGTGATACAGTGATCTATGTAACAACAGTTACATAATAACAATATTACCTCGCTTTACCTGTATAACCCGCTTTGATAATAAGGATCTGCTCCAAGGATGTTAAGCCAAATAATAAAGTCCTTGCTAGGATACCAATTGAAGGAGCAATTGGTATAAGCAATAATATCTATATAAGGAGCACCTGCAATAATATCTCTAGAAAGAGCACCTGCTCTGATACCAATTGTAGGAACAATTGGGATCAGAATATATTACCTCTAGTTGGAGAACCTGCTCTGATACCAATTGTAGGACCGATTGTAGGAATGAGTTGTAAAGCGTAATACTCTAGAGGGGGGGTGAATAGAGTAGGCAGCGGAAATTAGCTATTTAAAAATGTTAGTAACAAGATCACAGATAATATATCACAGATATGTAAATAAAAAGTAGAGAGTAGAGAGCAAACGCAAACACAAGGATATATACTGGTTTCCCTCTTGTGAGGACTAGTCCAGTCGGAAGAACTCTAGCTTCCAGTTGAATCCACTATGGAAAATCACCACAAGTTTTCATCCAAAGTTCTTGCAACTTCTACAACGCGAGCTTTGATCCGAAGTACTCGACCAACTTCAATTATGAAGTGTGTAACTTCAATCAAGCCTCTGATTACAACCACTCTGAAACTTCTAGACCGTACCGCACTGGCAAATCGACTAGAGGATTGTAACTGGCTTGGGATTTGAAAATAAATAGCTCAGAATACTTTGGAAGAAGTAATAGGCTTATAGAGAAGAGATATGAAAGTGAATGAGTGAATTGAAATGATCGAAATCCTTCTCTATTTATAGTTTTTCCAAAGGCAGAATTCTGACAGAATTCGGGCAGAATTCGGACAGAACTCGATGAGGAAATCTCGTTGGGATCCGTAACTGCAGGAAGACCAAGTTCAAAAAGCAACGTTCACTAACCGAACTCTGACCGAACTCTAGCCGAATTCGGGCCGAATTCTGTCCGAGTTCTGTTGGAGTTCTGTCAGGGTTTTTGCAAATTGGTTTTGGGCTTTTTAAAAAGTCAAACAGTTAGAAAGTAGTTTGGGCTTTTGTAAGTGGGCTTGTTTTCAAAAAGATAGGGTATTTCGAAAACGTTTCTTGGGTAGCCTATTTGCCAGTACGATACAGTGTACATCGTATTCCTAGACTCAATAAATATGAAAAATATATTGATAAAAATAGGAAAACCAAGAGCCCTTTGATGACGCCTTTCTTCAAATATTTGAGCAGACTTGAAGACGTCTTTTTTTTTTACTTGACGGCAGTTGTCCAAAGATAAACAGATCTGGAAATCTGATCGGGCAGCGGAACCCCCGATGCGAGGCTCCGGATAGGTCGTTAGGCGGTTCAGAGAAATCTTCTTGTATAACGCCGTCTTTGGCCCATCAATAATTCTCTATTGCATATGTCCTGGTTTGACAAAGCTTGATCATGCTTACTGTATGTCTACAAATACATGTTAGACAAACAAAACCAATATGATACAAGCATAGCAATATGTTATAGAACATTTAGGACAATGCTAAGTCTAAGTAGCAACATGATAGTAATTATATGAATATTAGTGATGTCATTATGTTAAACTTAATTGATTAGCCATATTCAAAAATATGATATAATCATTGGGCTAACAATATTAATAATATGGAAAATTATATTGTTTAAAAAGACAAAGCCAAATATAATATTTATATAAATGTGTATATATATTTATACAAGAAAACTTAAAAAAAAAATATTTATACAAGAAAACTTTAAAAGATGTATATATAAAGATAACCACAAAAAATAATTTTTAGTATCATAATAATTAATACAAATTTGAGATATCAGTAATACTGAGATTATTTGTTATAATATATACTAAATAAAATAATATTAATAATTAATACTGATCCTTAATCCTAGTTAATCTGTTGTAATAATAATAATAATAATAATAATAATAATAATAATAATAATAATAATAATAATAATAATAGTAGTAGTAGTAATAATAACATAATAATAAATAATAATAATAAAATAGAAAATAAAAAATAAAAAATGTATATTGTATGTGCTCCTTTCGAAGGAGAGCACATCACAGTAGTGAAAGAAAAAAAAAAAAAAATTGAAAGGAGGAGAGATAAAGAAAGGAAAGGGGAAATCGAGAGAAGGAAGGAGAAAAATAGGCAGACGGAGTCGGCATCACTCGGTCGGCGGGGGCGATGGCTGGAGATCAGTCGGGGCACGGTGGAGATCGGCATGGAGGAGCAGCGGCGCGGAAGAAGGGAGCTGGGAGAAGGAGAGCGGAGGGGAAAGGCGGCGGAGATGTGTCGGTCGTGGGAGAACGGCACGGCGGAGAGCGGGGCACGCGCTGCGTTGGCGTAGTGCCGCTCCAGCGCACGGTAGCGGACACGTCGGTGGCAGCGGCCAGGTACGGCCAACGACAAGAAGGACAGGGATTCTCTTATGTTCTGGGTGTACGGTGGTTGTCCTTGCGCCGGCGTAGGAGGGTTTCGGCGGGAGGCCTCTCGGAGGTAAGGGCGGTGGCGGCATAGGTGGTGTTGGTAATGTGGTGATGCTGGTGATGGCATGAAGATGGTGGCTACGGTGATGGATGCAGTGGGATGATTTGGTGGGACTGGCCGGAGCTGAGGGGTGCGACGAACTTGGGTGTGGTGGCCGCGACGGGGGTGGCCGCTTGGGTTCCGACAACGAAAGAGGTGGCTGTGTGTTTGGAAGGTGGGGCCGGCTGCCGCGGAGGTAGCCACAGTGGTGGTGCAGGAGTGGTTCGCCGGGTCGGGTCGGGTCGGGGTCAGGTGAAGGCTCTTCCCCTTAAGGTTTTTCTTTACTCTGGTGTAAGTTTTTGGAGAATCATCGGCGTGGCGATGGTGTGTTCGGTGGTGGTGGCTGTCGGTGTTAAATTCTGGTGGTGGTCCATGGATGATGGCGGCCTGGGACAGGGAGGATGGCCGGAATGGCAATGGTGGTGGTTGTCGAGATTGAATTATGGTGGTGTTTTGGATGTGCTGGGCTGAGGGGATGAGGAGGAGGTCGAGGTAAAGGACGGGGTTGATCCGTGGTGATAGGTCGGCTTCGCGGCAGTGGGGCTCGGCCAGGAGTAGGATTTAGGGCGGGCTCGGGTTTGATGATTCGTGTCGGAAGGTGTCCGACACGAGGAATTGATGTAATTGTAAAATTAGAATAAGAATATGGATTGTGGAACATGGACACGGTGCACGCACTTGTATTTGTGGAGAATTTTGTAGTATGGAATAGTAATTGTGGAAGAAACAATGGGAGTCTCCCCTATTTATAGGGTGGAGAAATTCCAGTTTGATAAGGAATAGGAATCATTTAAAACTCCCTTTGATAATTCCCTATTTATTTAAATCAATTTAAAACCAATCCAAATCTACATCTAGATATATCATATCTAAAATACATTCAATAAATCTAATCTTAATTTAGATTATCCTAACCAATTAAACATTAAATAAAATTATCAAAATAATAATAAATAATAATAGTCATTAATTTTGAAAATCATAATATATATTTTTAAATATTAATAGGAAATACTTGGAACTACCCTTTGCATAATAATTAATTATAATTTCAAAATTTATGATAAATAATTCAAAAATAACTTTTTAGGAAAATTAAGATGAATAATAAAATAAATTTCAAAATTTTAAACCATCTACACGAATCAAATTTCGTGTACTTCGCATTCAACTAGTACAAATTATCTAGGTATATATTATTTTTGAAATTGGTATAATTAAATAAAAATTGCCACTTGTGCGACGAAATTTATACACCTTTAACCAAAATAAAATATTTAATTATGCTATATTGAAATAAAATATATGTCTTCTATATTAATAAATTCCATAAATAAAATGTTTTCAAAATATGTACCTCGCGCGAAATTCACACTCGACGAGCAAATATGAAAAAAGCAAATTTGTGCGTGAGGTACAATATGACGTATAAATAGAAAACAAAAATTAGTACTAAAGTATAGTAGAAATTTAGGAGTTTTACATGTGCTCTCGAAGGAGTTGTTCACCGAGGACGAGCCTTGTTATGACGAAGGTCTCGATGGTGAACATATATCTAGCAGTAGTTCTGAAGATCGAGACAGTAGTTATGAACTACCGACAAGGACACTGGAATGCGTATTGCATGTACCAGAGATTTTTGGAAATCTGATCTCAGAAAGTCTGTTGTCTGATACAGACTTGAAAGATGGACATTCGTACTAGCCAGATGGTAATTTCTTGGCGAGGAACATGCTTCGAAAAGATGTTCGGTACTAAAAGGATGTTCGAACTTCTGCTGATGGTGATGAAGTTGCTTCATTGAATAGACAGAGAGTTGGTCTATGATAGAAGCAGACTCAAGATGTCCTATTTGGGCCTTATCTCCATAATGTGGGGGTAAGGAGGTGGAGGGATTTAAAATATGTACAGAGACAAAACTGTCAGAAAGCTGCTCAGACAATTGAACTAAAGTACGGATCTTCTGGAGTTAGTACACTCAGATATCTGTGACTTTTATCAATTCTCCACGGAGGTCGGTACGAAGTGTTTCTCGAAATTCAAATTCAAATGTCTTCTCAAGTCAAAGGATGAAGCATTCGAGAAGTTCAGGGACTTTAGGCTGAAGCTGAACATTAAACCGGTCTTCAACTTCTCAGAAGGGATCATGGCAGAAAGTGTCATTTTTTTTAGATTTGTATCGTTCTGTTATGAACATCGAATTGGCTATGAAATGACTGCTCTGTATATACACTCAGGATTGATCAAGACGGAAAGTATTATTTTTTGGATTCGCATCATTCTGTTATGGACAAGGAATTGGCTATGAAACGACGGCTCCGTAGTATATATAATCCATGGAGTGTTAAAAAAGAAGATCAGGATGCTGTCAAAGATGATGATATCCATACTACAGATCTTCCAATATGCTTCTAGGGATAGATTGTATGTATGGCTATGTTTATTGCTGAATAAAGTACTATTCGTATATTTGACTATGATTCTCATCAGCATTGGTTCAAGATTAGACCTAACTTGAATATCATTCAAGTATGGGGGTATATGGTGTACGTAAAGCTTCCGGATATCAAGATTCAGAAGTCAGGGACGAAGACCAAAAAGACAGTATTTTTGGAATTAGATGTTGTAAGCTAAGCTCGAAGATCACTTGATATTGTATCAATCATATCATTGAGTCTCGCGAGGCAGAATTCTTTGAAGACAAAATTGCTAGGGACAAGAACATTATTCTCGCAGAAGTTCCGGAGAATATTGTTGGTACCGAATGAGCAAGTACTTTTAAAGATGTAGTAGTCTAAAAGGTGGTTATCATTGATGAAAACACTTGAACCAGTATTCGCTAAGCAGTAAATAAAGCGAGTGAGAAGGATGAAAGATTTTGGAGATAAACTTTATCATCCATCATGTGGAGGCTGATGAGGTGATGAAGTCCAGAGATGCGATCTTCTGGAGGAAAGAGTCAATGAAGAGGTTGACTCTGTTACATCCAATATAAGTGGATGTTAGTTAATCTGCCTGAAGGAGCTAAACCTATTGACTCTTAGAGAAGAAAAAGACAAAAGCCAAAGGAACTGAAGATGAGTTCAATGCTAGAGGATTTTCTCAAGAACATGAGATTGATGAAGTTGACGCATATGCTCTACTAGCTAAGATGTCAACTATCAGGATGACGATGGTCGTGGCTGCTATTCATAAGATGTTCTATCCTCAGATGGATGTCAAGACAGTAGTTTTGGATAGAGAAATGACAGAAGAGATTCACATACAACAACCAGATAGATTTGTCGTTCAGGATATTGAAGACAATATCTGTAAGTTGGTGAATTCTATATACAATTTGAAGTACACTCCCAAGCTGTGGCTCAAGAAGTTTGACCAGGTTATTAGGTCAAAAGGCTACAGTGTCAGCGAGACTGTTAAAGTATGTTTACACGAAGTTCACTAAAGAGAGAGGAGTCATCATTTGTCTCTATATGGATGACATAATAATGTGTCACTAGAACAAAGATGTTCCTCACGTCCAGATTCAGTATGAAGGACTTGAGAGACGCGGATGTCATCCTCGGGATTTAAATAATCCAAACGGAAGTTGAGCTTGCCCTATCACAAGCTCACTATGTTAAAATTTGCTTATATACTATGGATATCAGGATCTTCCAGGGATCGATATTCCTTACATATGTGATCAAAGGTTGATGCCAAATCCTGGAGAAGCGTCAGACAGTTGGTGTACTCGAACATCATTTAGAGTTTGATGTAGGCTACAAGTACCACCAGGCCTGACATAGCTTTTGTTATAGGCATGACGAGTCGATTCACGAGCAAGCCATGTGTTGATATTTGGAAGCTGTGAAGAGAGTAATTGAATATCTCTTAGGGACTCAGAAAGATGCACTACATCGGTTACTCTGCAGGGGTAGAAGGCTTGAATGATGCCAGTCAGTGCTCAGAAGGAGAGAAAAAAGAGGTTATATCTTCTACATGGATAAGGCTGTTATATCGAGAAAGTCAAAAAAGTAGATCCACGGGTAATGGTGCTATATCGAAGAAGTCGAAGAAGCAGACATTTCTCTCACTATGGCATCTGAGTTCTATTAGCTACAATAGATGAAGCAGAATTACTTCGGGAGCTCATGAAGGATCTTTCTGTGGTTGGTACGCAAATTCGGGTAATACCGATCTATTGCGAAAACTTGACACGATCTCCCTGTGGGTGGTGCACATATTCTGGCAATGTCGATTTATTGTGACAACCAGGCGACTACAGCGGTGACATCAAATGATATCTTCAATGGCAAGAAGAGGGTTGTGCGATTAAGGCACAGGTCGGTGAATGATCTCATTAAAAGAGGAGCCATTGTCGTAGTAGATGTTCAGAGCCAAAAGAATCTGGCGGATCCGTTCACCAAAGGTCTCAAGTGCCAGCTGGTTGAGGACTCAGCAAGAAAAATGGGCTTGAAGACGTTCTGATATTGTGTCTCTGCAATCCTACCATAAAGTTTTATGCTATTAGTTCAAAGAAAAATCTATTAATCATCTAGCTTTTGGTTCAAGGGAGGACCATGGACTGGAAGAATATTAGGTGCAGTGGACAATCCTTTGGTATATTATGGGGTCACGGACCTAGAACCACTGTTAGTGGGCAGTCCTCTGGATATTGCAGGGTCACGTACCTAGAACCACTGTTAGTGGATAATCCTTTTGGATATTGTAGGGTTTCAAACCTAGAACTATTTTAAGTAGGCAATCCTTTGGACTTTATGGGGTTATGAACTCAGAACCACTGTTGGCTACTATTTGTTCTTTGTATAGCACAACATCCTGTGAGTGGATGGCTAGGAAGCCTTAATGAGTTCTCGGACATTTGAGATGTCCGACGTGCTTTACAAGAAGCACGGGTAGTACAGCACTACAAAGGAGCGTAGTACTCCATGCTACAGTGGGGTTACACCACATGAGATGTCTAGTGAGGGTAAAGCCTCGGCTTTGGACCAAGTCACAGCGACTTAGCACCGCACATAGGCAAGTAGGCCTAATGCTGTAGAATGAAGAGTGGTAGGCAGCACTACAAAGAGGATGGGCCTCATGTTACAGTGGTGTGACACCACATGAGGCAGTGCCTCAACTTTGCAAGCTATGTCACGGCGGCATAACACCGCAAGGAAGCAAAAGCTTTATGCTGGATAGTTTGGCACTACAAAGAGGTTGGGCCTCATGCTACAAGTGGTATGACACCATATGAGACAGTGCCTCGGCTTTGGGCCATGTCATAGCGGTGTAGCACCGCAAGGAAGCGAAAGGCTCATGCCAAGACTCTTTAAAATAACTTACCTAGAGTGTCTGGATAGAGATGTAGGCCGTCTCTTGAGGGAAACTTTATAGACACCCAATATACATACACCGAAATCAGGCTGGCACAAGGCCTTTAAGGTGCAGTCAGAAGCACAGTTGATGTCATTATGTGAGTGAAAAGAATTATAGTTATGGTGCAAAATTCAAGGCTTAGTCCATTCTTGTATCATACTGTTATTTAACCCATGCAGGAAGATTCAAGTCGTAGCGACATCTCTCCTAATGCATGATGGATAGTCACAGTGGGGAACGCTCAACCCATATATTGAGATATGTAGGGGATTGTTGGTATTTTTGTCTTTAGACTAGGAAAGATAGTTCCACATCGGCTATACCAAATGGTGAGTATCTTAATATAATACATTGCTTGTATTAAGGTGTGCACAAGAGGCGTGGTGGGGCACAAGTGTGTGTCATGTGGGAGTATTTTCCTAGAAGGAAAAAAAGATTAATTCCAACAAGGATACAAGTTGATTTTTATTGTAAGGACTCGAACTCAGACACTGACTCCAAGATGTCTCGTACATGTACGTGAGTGTTCGTGGGATAGGCGTGGACTGGCACACTACTATACTGATTGTAGGATGATCTAAAATAGCAAACTCTATTTTTGAGTATTGGTATTTTAGTTCCACATCGAATAGAAGAAAAGGTGAAGTCTCACTCCACTCTATAAATAGAGCCCTTTGGCCTCCTTTGAAAGATGCACCAAAAAAGAGAGTTAAGGGAGTCCGTAAAGTTCAGGAAGCTCGTTCAAGTCTCAAAAATTGACTGACGAGCATTTCAGAAGTTCTCTAAGAACTTGCTGGTTCCTGGACGCGGATCGTATATAGACGAATCTTGCTTTGAGCAACGGTGATCTGATCACCCCAACAAAGCTGCCTTTTCCTTTCTTCTTTCCTTCTCTTCTTCTCTCATCTAATCAGAAACCACTTGTGGGCTTTCGTCGCTGTTGCTACTATCAATTCGATTTGTACCTTATTTTTAGAAGTATTACATTCATTTGCTGCTGTAACGAAATCTTTTTAGATTTTCGTTACCCAGAATCTTCCAAGGATCTCTGTCGTGCACCTTCTTTGAAGTGTTGCTACGAAACGTTATTTTTATGATGGTTTTATTTCTCGTTTTTTCATCGAAAATTATGCCTCGGGAATAACAGTCTCCACACACCGTTTTAAATCTTTCGGTTACATGTATATTTCTCTCGAAATTACCAAAAATAGTTAACAAAGAATAAAATTGTTTGATATTGTAGTACAATACATGTATTGCACCTCTATATATTAAATCACTTTCCACATGAGCTTTAGCTGGTACAGTTTGAGCGGTTTGAAATTAGCTCCACGGTACAAATGAAAAATAATAATAATAACCCACCTTTAACCAAATAATGTGTTAGGGCCACATTCGGTATAAAAAAATAAAAAGATAAATGACACATAAACAGTAAGATCAGAATACTCGTAAACACAAGAGAGTTAGGTAAAATTTTAAATGGAAGAAAAAAACCTATAAAGTGAACTTTTTTTTACTATTGTTGAGAAAAGTACATATATATATTACCCTCTATAATATTATATGGGGGTAATTTATAGCCTCCAATAATGAAACAACGATTGTTATTCCTTATACGCTAAGGACGTTCTTCAAACCGACTTATAATGAAGTTGGTGTTTATACGAGATTCAATACGTCCCCAAATAATTCTTCACCTTGAATTGAATATCTGACATGAATATCAGATTCTGCTTCTACCTAGACAACCTCCACAAGGCTAGATCTACCTGTTAACATTGAGCAAGTCCAAAAAATATTTGAACTTGAGAGTGGGTGTCGACTTTGTGAGTATACTAGTTGGATTGGCCTTGGTGTCGACCTTCTTGATCTTGATCCTCTTCGCCAAACAGATGAAGTGGTATCATACATTAATATATTTCGTTCGAACATGAAACACATGATCATTCACAAAATAAATCGTACTTTGACTATCGCGACAAAACGACCTACTTCTGATGAAATCCGACATCTTTTACCAACCCTTTTACCCATGCCTTCCTTCCTTGCTTTGATCATTGCTTTTACTTATCTTCCATGGTGGACAAGGCAACTTAAGACTGCAGTATAGCCTTCTAAATGACAGTAAAACCTGCCAAAGTAAAGATGTAGCTGAAAGTATCGACTTATGAATGAAGTACGTATGCTTGAAAGATGAAAGTGCGTGGCTAGTAAAGTACTCATAGGCTTCATAACTGACATGTTGAATCTCTCCAACATCCTACCAATATAAAACTCCTGTGATAATAAGAGTCTATGCTTCTTGTGATTCCTCATGATCTTCATCCAAGAATATTTTGAGCTACCCCAAAAAAGATAATCACATAGCATTCTGAACACCGTTGGGGGTATACTGCTACCTTGTCTTGCCATTTGGTCTAGAAAATTCTAGTACAACATACCAACGTGCCATGAGAATATTTTTTTGCAAACATTCACAAAAAATAATGGAATGCTATGTAGATGACATGGCTATCAAAATTCATCGCAAAGAAGACCACTACAAGATCTAAGAATGATGTTCGACTTAATGCATGCTCATTAGCTCAAAATGAACCCAACGAAGACTTTTATGGGAGTCTCTAGCAGCAAATTTCTGGGATTCGTGATTACATCCAAAGGAACTCATCTTGATCCTGACAAGGTAAAGGCTATTCTGAATATATATGTAACCACTTAAAAACCTCAAAGAGTTACAAGAATTACAGGGAAGGCTAGACTACCTCTGTAGATATATCGTTAATTTGTTTGGTCATTGTCAGTCATTCACTAAGCTTATGAAGAAAGACATTTCATCTTTATGGGATGAAGCCCGCCAACAAGCTTTTGAGAGTATCAAGAAATACCTCACTAGTCCTCCGATTTTAGTTGCGCCTATCATGGAAAGGGCCTTTTTCTATATGCCTGAACTATGAACCATGCTTTAGGGGTGTTTCTAGTCCAGAAGATCAATGAAGGTCATGAACATGTTATTTTTGCTTTCTCAGTCGAATGATGATCAGAGCCGAGTATCGGAACAATCCAATTGAAAAGGAATGCCTCACCTTGATCTTTGTGATCCAGAAGATGCAACATTATGTGATAGACAAAACAATCCATGCCATCTCTCGGGTCAACCTTTTGCGAGTTCTTATGACGAAGCCAAGCGCATTAAACTTTTATCTCACAATTGGGCTATGTTGATATCTCAGAATGACATATTATTCATTCCCTAAAAGGCGGTAAAAGGCCAAGCATTGGCAAACTTTCTTGATGCACATCCAACCTCTGAAAGTTCTAAACTATATGAAGATATACCGGGCAAAGTAATAGAGTCTAATATGACCTTCGGTGAACTCAGTTGGCAGTTATTCTTTGATGGTGCTTCGAGAACAGGTTCCAAAGGCCAAATGAGGATAGTAGTGACAATTTGGTTATCCATAGTGCATATTCCTTAACAAAGATATATACTAACAATATAGCATAGTATAATGCTTCACTAATCAGTCTAGAACTTTCTCAATAGTTGGGGATCGAGTATCTGGAAGCTTATGGAGACTCTAAGTTGATCATTTGCCATGTCCGAAAAGAGTATGAAGTTTGGCATGAATACTTAATACCCTACCATCAAGTTTAACTCGTCCTTAGGGCGAGCAACATTGAGATTGCGAAAGTCGATACATACTCAGATCTTGTCATTCTTCTTCAGTACTGGAACAATATTAGCAACCCATTCAGGCTGTTGTTCCTCTTGGATGAAGGTGCAAGCGATAACTTTTTGACTTCAGCTTCAATGGCCTCCATGATGTTGGGTCGAAAGCATCTTTAGTGTTGCTTTACTAGCTTAGCATTTGGGCGAATGTTTAACCGATGTGTTTCTATCTTTGGATCAAGACCTGACATGTCTTCATAACTCCAAGTGAAGACAAGATATATTTTTGAATGAGCGTTATTAAATCTTGACTTTCATCTTCTGACAAACTTTTACTGATGAATATTAGCTTAAGATGTGCTTCATCATTACTAAGATCAATAAACAACTTCATCTTCAGTATGTCGGGGGTTTCTTTCTACTCAAATTGTATTTCCTATATATTATTCTTCCTTTTTTGAGCCCAAAAGTCATATTCAAAGGGCTCGTTATCTTGCTCATCATCCTGGTGTTCAGCTAGGAACGTAGACATGTCCTGCTTACTTGGGGATGACTATGTGATGTCATATTTGTTGATATAAGCTTCATAAATATTGTACCTAAACTGGTGTCGGAATACCAAGTTGAAGAATATGAAGAATGGAAAGGTAAGTTATCTTCTGCAAAGTCCATCGATTCGTCTGAGGAGGAAGTTGGAGTGACATAGTCTGTTAGTCCCGAGGCAAAAAATTAGTTGGAAAATAGGTACGAACGAGATCAGAGGGTGTGAGCAAAAAAAACTTTTATACGAAACAACCTCAAGATCCACGAAAAACAAAATAACAATAGTAACCAGATTACAACTGCAGAAAAGAGAGAAAAGAATATCTCTCATTCTTCCTTGCAAACGTGTTGCAATTGGGACAGAACGAGATACAATAATCTAACGAAAGATAAAATTGAGAAAAGTTGTTGGGGTATAAAAATAATGTTGCTCAAAGCAAGATTCGCCCCACACGATCTGCTTCCAGGAACCAGCAAGTTCGGAGAACTTCTGGAACGCTCGAAGTCACCTCTATTCTGACTCCTCAGACTTTCTGAACTTGAAATGGCAGTAGCAGCTCTCTCTCTCTCTCTCTCTTCTGATTTCTATTTTTCGGATTACTCCTCAAAGGAGGCCAGAAGAGAGTATATATAGAGAGAAAGAGGAAGCCCTAGCCGCTCAATCAGTTCTAGAAATATCCCACAAAGATAGCCACAAATTAATTTCAAATCCCACAAAATTAGGATCTGAATCAAATTTGAATCAAACTTTCCAGTAACCGACTCAAGGTCATAACTGCCTGCGTGATTAGTGGAACCAATCACGCAACAGCAGCATGGCCACTTAGCCGAATGGACATATGGCCGCATGAGCCGTATGGACTGTATGAGCCGCATGGACCACATGACCGTATAAGCCGCATGAGCGCATGGCCGCATGAGCCGCATGAGCGCATGGCCGCATGGCCGTATAAGCCGCATGAGGCTGCATGGACCTCATGGGCCGCATGGACCACATGCGGACCGCATATGCGTCTGCATGTATGCGACCGTGCATCAAGAAGCGCACAAAGCGCCTTACGACGATGCTAACGTGCTACATGCTAAGTGCAAAGTACGCTAACAAATGCCACATTACGCCTCATGAGCCCATGAGCCCGAGTCCGAGTTCGAGTCGCTAAGCCCCTTTGGGGCTTAGCACCAAAGGGAATAAATCCAAGAGAGTGACAAAATCATTAATGCTTTCTTCATGAAATCTTAACCTTACCTCCTAGTAAAATATCCCACATGGTTCCCTTCTTAGGGTCACCACCCCATGTGCATATCTCAACACCTCACTTGGTATTATATTGAGATACTCACTTGGATGCTTTTCCAATATGGGACTATCTTTCTAGGCTTGAAAGAGAGCAAGCTCTTCTCAAGTCAAGAAAAAGATCCAACAATCCCCCACATATCTCAATATATGGGTTTGAGCGTTCTCCACAGTAACTGTCCATTATGCATTAGGATAGATGTTGCTGACGACTTGAATCTTCCCGTATGGGTTAAACAACAGTATGATACAAGAATGGACTAAACCTTGAATTTTGTACCAGAGCTGCAATTCTTCCCACTCACACAATGTATTCATCTGTGCTTCTGGATGCACATTAAAGGCCTTTGCCAGTCTGGTTTTGGTGTATATATTTTGGGTGTCTACAAGTTTACCCTCAAGAGACGGCCTGTATCTCTATCCATACACTCTAGGTGAGTTCTTTTAAAGAGTCCTTGACATGAAGCCTTGCGCTTCCGTACGGTGCTACGCCGCTATGACATAGCTTAAAGCTGAGGCTTTATCCCTGACTGGATACCTCCTCGTAGAGTCATACTATTGTAGCATGAGGTCACAAGCCTTTTCGTAGTGCCAAACTACCCAGCGTGAAGCCTTGCGCTTCTGTGCGGTGTTACGTCGCTATGACATGGCTTGCGAAACCGAGGCGTTACCATACCTGGTACCTCTTCGTGGTGTCATGCCACTGTAACATGAGGACACTGGCCTCTTTGTAGTGCTGTCTACCACTCTTTATTTATACTATACAACATTAGGCTACTTGCCTATAAGCGGTGCTACACCGCAGTGACATGGCTCGCTAAGTGTCACGACCCGTTACCCAAATTGTTGGGCCGGGCTGAGCCATGTCCAGCCTATGCTTGGTTAAATCATAGTAAGCTATTCTAAGAATAGAAAATAAATGATCTAAGCTGCTAACAGTTCTAATATCACATTTAAAGGTTCATCACAACACAGCATCTATAAGCGAAAGTAAAATAAGCACAGACTTAATAATACACTTCCAAAGTATCTAACTGGAGACAAAGTCCAGTATCCAAATATAAGATCAAACCAAAGTCTAAGACTCAAAACACATGAAAGATATCTAAGCAAGGTTTTCCGCTGGGACCTCTTCTGGAGCTAAGGCCAGGTCCTCAATGCAGTACCATAATATGTATCATATAGCATTTTCTCCTCGGAAAGTGAACCTACAACGTTATCTTGTCAGGACGGGAGCAAGTACTTGTACTACAAACATATAATTTTGATCATTTGATAGAAAAGATGAAATAACGTAATCATGGCATATCTTGATTTATCCAGTTGTAGAAACATTTCATCATGGCAATATATATTCATTTTAAAGTTTAAAACTGTAGCATGTACGTGATCGGTCAATAGGTAAATAGGATGTACAGTGGTACATATCAATTTTTTTCTGGAATGCACATACGTGCACTAACGTCATCAGTATATATCCATACACAAACGCGGGATCAGAACCTACGGCAAAGTTACATATAGAATGTTACCGTGCACAGTAAATACATACGGAGAAGGGGGTATGATCACGTACTCTACTAACAGTTTCTCCATTATCCGTTTTATAACATTTGAGTGATACGAGAACAATATAAAACATATGAAAGATACTGGGAGTAGTATAAGCATGGTAGGTACTGAGAGCAGTATAAAACATGGTGGATACTCAGAGCAGTATAAAGCATGGTAAGTACTGAGAACCGGTGAGAAGCATGTGAAGATATGACTTGTAGTTAACCAGAAAGCAGTATTTTAACATGATTTAATCACAGTTTATTGTTATACGCAGTAAATAAGCTTGTAGGGGTACTTGCCTTGAGCAAAGCAAGAATAAGAATATGAAGATACAGATGTCCAGTGTCCTGTCAATAATGATATACAAACTCAGCCTCTAAGTTATGATTAAGATTTTATACTAGTGGTGTGACACAACTCCTAACTAGACACTAGCTAAGTGGGGACCTAGCATAAAAGTCTAATGTAAGGTGATAATATATCTAAACCAACACTTAGGGTCCTTAGAAACACAAGGATCACTTTAGAGTTTTACAAAATCCAAACATGAAAATATATACACTAATAATAGTAATTAATTAGAAATTAAGGATGATACATAAGCAAAATATACAGATGTCGTCGAATGACAAAACAAATATCACCAACGTGTCCAGAATGGTCAAATTAGCTGGGATAGCCTATCCATAAGTCCAATTTGGATACAGGGGCAAAATGATAATTTCGGGTCAAAATGATGTCCGCCGTTGGACACACTTTGCACCGAAAAATGTGTCAGGATAGAAGTCTACAAATCCTAGCAAATTATATATCCACGAATCCAGAATGATGATACGAACCCAATCGTATATTCGAAATGGAATTCCGATGACCCGATCACAAAATGGTCCGTTGACCTGGATATTGGTATCCGATTTACACGAAAATGCGTGTCGAAGCCAAAGTCCACAAAATCTAACAAAGTATATGTCAATAAGTCCAGAATGACGATACGAACTCAACGGTGTATCCGAAATTGGATTTCGATGAGCCGATCTCAAAATGACATGTTGTCGCGGACATTTGGAATCTAGTTTGTACCGAAATGCGTGCCGGAGCAAATGTCTTCAAAACTCAAAAAATTATATGTCAACGAGTCCAGAATGACGATACGAACTCAATGGTATATCCGAAATTGGATTCCGATGAGCCGATCTCAAAGTGACCCGTTGCCTCGGACTGTGGGACCCGCTTTGCACCGAAATACGTGCCAGGACTCACGTTCTCCAAATCAAGCAAATTTTATATGAAAACGTGCCAGAATGACGCCACGAGTCTACTGGTGGTATCAGAAATTGAATTCGGAGTCCTGGGTTCAAAAATAGAATTTAACAAGTGTAATATTTAGAATTTGGACGACCAACTTTGGCGTCGTATTCGACCAACCAAACGTGTTCACAATGAAACATAACTTAAGGGGCAGGAAGAGGGTTATACCAGCTACGCACAAGAACTGGTAGCGTGCCAACCGGAGCTGCAACAGCGTAGTTACGAGCTGACGAAGTCGGCTCCACAAAATTGTCCAAAAATAGTACAATTTAAAGTGTCAACTTAGTGGCCAGTTTTGATATATCAAACGACGAAATTAACGGACGAACTTGATAGGAGTGAAGTGCTATATACCAAGATTGTGACGGAGAAAAGAGTCCGCCGATCCAACGGTCGGATCTCTCAAAAAATGTGCGCAAAGTCGTTGTCCCGAAACACAATTTCTGAGTTCAAAACGCGTGCGTCACGGCGGGATTTCGTTCAAAACGCACGAATAGCCTATGCGGCGCGTCGGAGAAGTGGACGGTGGCCTGGGGGAGTTCGCCGGGGGCTCGTCTGGTCAAGGGGGGTCATGGTGGCGGTGTGCGACAGCGGCGGCGCCGCCGTGCGGCTGCGGTGGCGGCCGTTGCTGCCGCTCCTGCTGCTGTTGCAGCTGCTTGCTGCAGCTGCGGATGCTGCTGCAAGCTGCTGTGCTCGTGCGCGGACAGTGGTGGCGACAACACGACATGGCGGCATACGGCGGTCGTCGGCGGGGATGAAGGTGCGGATGATGTTGATGGTGTGGTGGTTGTAGTGATGGTGGTGAAGAGAATGGTGGTAGAGTTGTGTTGATGGTGATGATGATGTTGATGATGAAGAGGAGGAGGAGGAGAAGAAGATGGAGGTGGTGGCTGCAGTGGTGTTCGGCATGGGTGGTGGAGGTCGGCCGAGTGGAGTAGGGGTGGGGTGTGCGTGTATGTGTAAGGAGAGAGGGAGAGAGAGTTATATTTGTGTGTGGGTGTGTGTGTAATATATATAAAGAGAGAGTGTGGGAATAGTAGAGAGAGAGAGGAAGATATTATGAAAGATATTATAGGAAGAGAGAGAGAAGTCGGTTGGGGGGGATGTGTATGCTGGTAGAGAGAGGGGAGGGGGGATGTGTATGTGTAAGGAGAGAGAGAGTTATATATATATATATTTTATATATATATATATATATATATATATATATATATATATATATATATATATATATATATATATATATATATTTATATAATATATATATTTATATATATTTTTTTATGCTGGTAGAGAGAGGGGAGGGGGGATGTGTATGTGTAAGGAGAGAGAGAGTTATATATATATATATATATATATATATATATATATATATATATATATATATATATATATATATATATATATATATGGGAGGGGGGATGTGTATGTGTAAGGAGAGAGAGTTATATATATAAATATATATATATATATTTATATTTATATATATATATATATATATATATATATATATATATATATGGGAGGGGGGATGTGTATGTGTAAGGAGAGAGAGTTATATATATATATATATATATATATATATATATATATATATATATATATATATATATATATATATATATATATATATATATATATATATATATATATATATATATCAGAACACTAGATTTTATTGATATTCATGATGAGTCCCAACTCAGGTTACAAAATTCATTACAATGCATATTACTGCAGATCAACAGGAATGGGAGCATGTGTACATTGAGACATAACCTTCCTAATTTGCCTTTTCACTTCAAAACTCAGTTGCTGTTCATCATAAGCATAGCCTTCATACCTCCATTTATTCCTATTTTTCCATAAGACCCAGCAGATAGCGCCAGCAATGATTTGTTTAACATGTTTGTTTCTCTTAGTCCACATCAATTTAAGTCTCATAAGAATTGGGCAGGTTCTTCTCGACACTTGTAGGATAGAAGTGAATCTCCTCCATATTGTATCAGCAAGCATTCCTTCTGAAAGAATGTGACTACAAATCTCAGTATCAGGGATCGTGCAACAATGACATGATGAAGCCAAATGAAAACCCAGTTTTTGAATTATGTCATCAGTAGGAAGCTTAAGCCAAAGAATACGCCACAGCAAGATCGACCATTTAGCAGGGATACAAGAGTTCCATATATGTTTAAACCTAGGATCAATAGCTTGATGTTGTCTAACACTGTCCCAGGCAAAAGTAATAGAAAACATCCCTGATCTCCCTGGAGTCCAAATATAGTTTTCCAGCCCCTCATAAGTAATCACACTGTCAATGTGATCATCCCCCAAATCCCTACCCTGTAGGATACGCTTCCAAATATGAGATGAAAAAGATAAATAATAAAGTAGAGAGAAAAAGATATTTTAGATAGGGAAAAGAATGATGTATTTGTAGGGTATTCATGTGTAGACAACATGGAGCTTGGGTTCGGGTTCGGTCGAGCCGGATCGGGTCAAAATCGGATACGGTGCAATAACTGAGTTTAAATGGGTATTTATAATCATGGGTAAATAAGTAACATGTAGGAACTCAAATAAATGTGACACAAGTATCATGTGGGTAGTAGGCTTCATGTGGGCTATGTCCATACTTTGGGTCGACTAGGTTGGATCGATGTCGGGTCCCGAAATTAAATTGGAAGTTAAATCAGGTTTTACGGTAGATAATTAATTGGCCTAAATTGACCCGAAAGTGGTGCGAAGCAAATGAAGCACAAAATGAAGTGTCTGAGTGGGACATGAACGTCATGGGTGTAGAACGTCTCGAGTAGATCATGCATGAGAAGTTGGTTCTAAGAAAACGACTGGTCTTGTGCTCCTAAATTAAAAGTCACGGCGACGTGCATACGATGAACAAAGATAAAAGTGGGAATAATTATTCAACGATTAATTGGTCTAAGTTTACCCGAAGTTGCGCGATGTAAAAAGAGCACAAGAAAATAAGTTTAAGTGGGACACAATATATCAAAATGAAGATAATCTTGTCTACTACAAACTCATGAAGAGAGTTTCCAGAGATTGGCATCTCTGACGCTCCAGAAATCAAAGTCACAGAAAGTACATTAATGATCAAAACAATTAAATAAGAAAATATTTATCGAAAATAATTCATTCAGAAAATTTAAAATAAACCCTAAAATTCAGGGGGCTTACATCCTACCTACCTTATAAGAATTTCGTCCTCGAAATTAAAAATCATCCAATAGGTCAAACTATAACATGTAGATGCTCTGGCTAGAGTACTCAATCTGCTACCTTTGTAATCATCTCTTCCGTTTCTCTTTACAATCTTTTTGGTTTATGTTCAACAAAGGTCCTTCTATCATAAACTACGTCATATATCCTCTAGAATCTTCCATACTAACATGGAACCTTTATGTATACCCTAAACTATAGGTCATTCTCTGGGTATGTTTATAAGCCTACAATGCTTGATCATCAACCATATTTCCAACCTCAAATGTAAATACTTGGTTTCCTTATCATATCCCAAGTATCCTTATTCTATCAATCCACAGGCCCTTTGCATTATTTGACGTCAATCCTTTCCTACAGCTTCTTCTTGAAATCATACGTTCAATACTTATACCTGGTTTTGAGCCTTCTTCTTTTTACTTAATAACTCCTCCGAATATAAATCCTCGATTTCAAAACTCCCGATTTATTAATTACCAATGTACCTATGTCTCTGTCTTGTTCCTTGTCTTTTTAACTGATATCTTTTCGATCTCGTACGCAATATTATATCTCGTTCTAACTTATTCTATATCATTCCACATATCGATCTACCCTCTAATCACATGTAATTAGCTTATAGATAACCAATAATTACTTGGTCATCAAAGTCCTACGAATACTCAATCCTCAAACTCTAAGCACAAGATTTTTAATCCTCAATCCATAGTCACAACATTATACTATCTCATTTCTCCATCTTAGATACCCTATCATCGAGTTATAATATCAATACAATCGTTCTTAATGCTTTCCAAGTCTACTATAGTCAGTCACTCATATTTGTCCCATAAGCTTAATCTAATCAATCCCTAGGAAAAGTATTTATCACAATTACACAATACATTTATAGTTATACTATGGAATCAGTTAACAAGGTTTGGCTAGTTCGGTCGTCTATCAAATAGAAGGTAACAAGGCCTAAGACTGGGTCAAGCAATCCATAACAGTGTCCAAACAAGTTAAAGGGTCAAACAAGACAGAAAAGTTCGTCAGAATATCTCCAAAAATGGTACGAAGACAACGAGATGCATAACGAGAAGAATTACCCAAGAGGTTAACGAAGAAGAGTTTAGTCAAGTCATAGGAAAGATGGAACATAAAAATAATTATGTCCAAAAAGATAACATGAAAACAATCCTGTTGAAGAGTCATAAAGAACCTATAATCCAAATTGTAGATGTAGATAGGATAGAGTTAATTAAGATAGGAAAGAATGATGATAAGAATTTATTATTGCTCATTCGGTCATAACGAAGTGAACCAAGTTGAGATATGATATGATAACCATACACGTCTTCCTGAAATTATGTTGCCAGAATTTTTGCCATACCAGTAAGCTTAGATGCAATAAACGATAGAGTCATAACTATGGTATACACCCTATAATTATGTCAGCTAGAATTCTTACCACGCCAACCGGTATGGCTGCGAAAAAATCTAAATTCCATAAATAAGATAAGTATATCCAAAATTAGGCCCTATGTTTTTGTCATACCAGCTAATATGGCTACGATAAATTCTAAACTCCATAAATAAAGAAGACGTTTACCTTATCAGGATATATCACAATTCAATCCACAAATTTATCACGATGCAAGATCAAAGTCAACAACGAAAATCAAAAATCAATTTCAACAGCGAATTAAGGAAGAGCAAATGAAAACAAGTAGAAACAGATTTCTAGGTAAGATTAGAGTGAGATCCTCAGGGGTCATCCCAAGGGTACTAAATTGGTCAAAATTGTAACCCACTGAATTTCAAACAAGAGACTAAATATAGTAAACGGTCCTATGCTGATGAGTTTTTCTATGTTGCAATCCTAGAAATCCTCTAGGTGTTCTAATTGTTGTCCCTAGTGTTAACAAGTTGTCCTAAGATCCTAATTGCAGGCATGCTTGGTACAATAACGTAACCAAACAACTTAAGTCTGGACCTGCATGGGCCGCCACTAAAAACATGTCAACACCCGTTACCCAAATTGTTGGGCCGGGCCGAGCCATGTCCAGCCTACGCTTGGTTAAAGCGTAGTAAGCTATTCTAAGAATAGATAATAAAGGATCAAAGCTGCTAACAGTTCTAATATCACATTTAAAGGTTCATCACAACACAGCATCTATAAGCGAAAATAAAATAAGCACAGACTTAATAATACACTTCCAAAGTATCTAACTGGAGACAAAGTCCAGTATCCAAATATAAGATCAAACCAAAGTCTAAGTCTCAAAATACATGAAAGATATCTAAGCAAGGTTCCCCGCTGGGGCCTCTTCTGATGCTAAGGCCAGGTCCTCAATGCAGTACCATAATATATATCACATAGCATTTTCTCCTCGAAAAGTGAACTTATAACGTTATCCTGTCAGGACGGGAGCAAGTACTTGTACTACAAACATATAATATTGATCATGTGATGGAAAAAAAAATGAAATAACGTAATCATGGCATATCTTGATTTATCTAGTTTTAGAAACATTTCATCATGGCAATACATATTCGTTTTAAAGTTTAAAACTGTAGCATGTACGTGATCGGTCAATAGGTAAATAGGATGTACAGTGGTACATATCATTTTTTTGGAATGCACATACGTGCACTAACGGCATCGGTGTATATCCATATACAAACGTGGGATCATAACCTACGGCAAAGTTACATATAGAATGTTACCGTGCACGGCAAATACATACGGAGAAGGGGAGCATTATTACGTACTCTACTAACAGTTTCTCCATTACCCGTTTTATAACATGTGAGTGATACGAAAACAGTATAAAACATGTGAAAGATACTGGGAGTAGTATAAGCATGGTAGGTACTGAGAGCAGTATAAAATATGGTGGACACTCAGAGCAGTATAAAGCATGGTAAGTACTGAGAACCGGTAAGAAGCATGTGAAGATATGACTTGTAGTTAACCAGAAAGCAGTATTTTAACATGATTTAATTACAGTTTATTGTTATACACAGTAAATAAGCTTGTAGGGGTACTTGCCTCGAGCAAAGTAAGAATAAGAATATGAAGATACAGATGTCCAGTGTCCTGTCAATAATGATATACAAACTCAGCCTCTAAGTTATGATTAAGATTTTACACTATTGGTGTGACACAACTCCTAACTAGACACTAGCTAAGTGGGGACCTAGCATAAAAGTCTAATGTGGGGTGATACTATATCTAAACCAACACTTAGGGTCCTTAGAAACACAAGGATCACTTTAGAGTTTTACAAAATCCAAACATGAAAATATATACACTAATAATAATAATTAATTACAAATTAAGGATGATATATAAGCAAAATCTACAGATGTCGTCAGATGAGAAAACAAATATCACCAACGTGTCCAGAATGGTCAAATTAGCTAAGATAGCCTATCCATAAGTCCAATTTAGATACAGGGGCAAAATGATAATTTTGGATCAAAATGTTGTCCGCCGTTGGACATACTTTGTACCGAAAAACTGTTAGGGTTATATACTAAAAGCATCACTTTTTTTGTAACCTTATTTCCTTAAATTTTGAATGAAAATCATATGGTCAAGTGTTAATGCAAATGTCTGATATTCTATATTGTAGATAATATGGTGTGTGGTGTCACACAGAAGATCATATTATCAGTTCCCTATGGAGTATATAAATAGTTCACAATCTAGATGGACTTGGACAATCTATTGGAAAGGTTGTAGTGTAATCTGGTATTAGTCTATCTTAACTATAGGTTTACACTAGTACACTTTGTGTGTATTGAACAGGACCACTTGAGGTTGTTCTCTTTGTACTAACTACATAAGAGAACAAACACCTTTGTTATTATGGATGCTTGTGCTCTTAACCCGGATATAATAACGGACATGTATATGCATTGTGTATTATTTTGACTCATAAAAGAGTGAGATTCATTATGGATTAACAACCTATATGAATTGGGTAATAACATTGTATGTATGATGAGCTGTTGATTATAAATAGAATCCATGTCCCGATACATCGGGTTGATGATGTTCCCTTAAGGAGCTCATAAGGATTGTCATGTAAATCCTACCGGTGGATTATATCCGACATGACAAATAAAGTTGAGTGGTACTACTTAAGGATAAAAGATGTCGAATTAATATAGTTGTCAGTAACTTAATTTGATCGACGGACATACGATATCTTAACATGGGGAGCCAAATGAGCATATAATAAAAGAAGCCCACAAACATAATTTGGGATTAGGGAGGTAGTGCAACAATAGCTCATTAGTGGACCGAGCTATTATTAATGGGCCTGGATTGTGTGTTCGGGCTGAACACGGGATATCCAGATCCGTTAGGAGACCTAACCCTAATTTCTCCTCATGGTCCCTGCCGTAGCCTATATATATCCTCTATTCTCTGGCTGCCATATTACCGATCAGAAATCTGAAACTTTCTCTAAATTCGTGATTTACGTAAGGAGATAAAGAGAGGGCTGGCAAGGAGAAAAAAAGGTTGGGAGATCGTCGCCCACACGACGTCCAACTCGAAGAAGGAATACGTGCAGAAGATCTTGGGGTCGTCCGCTCGAGATTGCTAGGAATTACTTATCTCCTTTCCGCCGCAGGTATAATTCGTGAGCCCTAGTTTCTGCCTATGAAGGGTTAAAACACGTATTAGATCTGTTTAACTTTCTATCGATCAATACGCACACCAAAGGAAGGGTCCTGGGAATCCCCAGTTCAATCAATTGGTATCAGAGCCACTTTGGATCTACGTATTGATTGATACGTCCATGTTGTCCAATAAAACATGTGTTGTGTAATAGTCGGTAGATGTAGATCTGTTCTAACTCGATTTTGCAGGCATCTTAGATCCAACTATTATGGTCCAATGCATGTTTTTGATTGTGTTGTTTAAACCACGGACATGTCGTGGATGTTGTTGTTGCTGTGGATATAATTAAAATCACGAGGGTTGATCGTGCTTATTATTTTAATTTTGTAATCTAGATTATGTGTAAACTCCTTCGGGAGGCATCGGATTGATGTAATTTTAATTATTTTTGATCAATCGTGATGGTGGTGGTGGCTGTTTCTGACGTCGAACGAGATGCTGGTTTTAAGCAGTCCAGAGGTAGACAGATGATTTTCGATGAAGGAATCGACAGCCAAAACCTTTTTTTTAAAATCGGGGCGCTGCCCCGAACCCCGCGACCTGACCGGGCAGGTCGAACCCCGAATAGATCTGCACAACGCCAGATTTTGGATTCGGATAGTTGAGGACAGAGCAGCGAAGATGACCATAATAGTTGGATATTTTCTCTTATTTTTGTCATTTTGCTTTTTCTAATTATGCATGTTTATTATTGTGTGGTTGTTTTTTTGAAAAACCAAGCCTACATTAATAATGGACAACATGGACTCCATTACTGATTATGTATGTTTATTATTGTGTGGTTGTTAAATAACTGAGTAGGAGAGGATATTTATTTAGTTTAAATCCTATGGTCTCCATTACTGGTTTGTAGGTGATGTAATTATACTTGCGTGTTGGCTATAGTGCTTTCCTCCATATCGGATGAATATAATTATGGATCACCAGTACAAACTTTCTTAGGGATAATTGTAGAAAGTTACCGAGTATGTGTTCACTTCTCCATCTGAAGGAACTCATTACAAGGTAATGGACTTAGTATTAAGTAATGGTATACACTTAGATACAAATAATGGTATCCTTCCCATTGGAGTCACTGCTATTATTTGTATGACCAGAGTAAGACCAGCATATTAATTTTATTTGTCATAAAGTTATGTTGACATGATAGTAAAATTAATAAGAAAAACTTACTTGAACAAAGTTGAATTTGTATACGTCCACACTATCGTGGCATGCCAAATTCATGGTGTTCAAGGTGTTGGTGAATTTCTTATTATTGTTTTGAGGAAATTAATATTTAGTTAATTCAAAAAGTTTTTTTTTGCCCTACATAATTTTATTTATGTGATTCTCAGAATTTCAAAAATGGGTTCTTTCAGTCCACTTATGGTGATTCTTAAAGAAAACAAAATTACTGGACCTAATTATATTGACTGGAAACGTAATTTAGATATTGTTCTGACTGCTGAGGAGTACAAATATGTACTTATTGAGGAATGCCCACCTAAGCCGGATGCTAACTCTGATGAAGAGGTCAAAGAGGCTTATAAGAAGTGGAAAAAGGCAGATGAGATGGCACGGTGTTACATTCTGGCATCTATGTCAAATGTACTGCAACATCAGCATCAGGCCATGGCCACTGCTTATGACATGATGTATAACCTCAAGGAACTCTTCGGACATCAGAGTAGAGCAGCTAGGCAGTTTGCTATGAAATGTTTGATAAATATAAAAATGGCTGAGGGTACACCAGTAAGGGATCATGTTCTCAAGATGATGGGTCATCTAAATGAGATGGAGATCCTTGGAGCTGAAATCGATGGGGAATCCCAGGTCGATATCATTCTCGGGACTCTGTCTAAAAGTTTTAACAATTTCTGCCTTAATTACAACATGAACAAAAGGTTGTATAGTTTGGCAGAACTTGCAAAAGAGCTACAGGATGTTAAATCTCTCTTTAGGCAGAGTGGTCATGTTTTTGTTTCTGAAAAGGCTTCTACTTCTAAGCCAAAAGGCGGTAAGAAGAAGAATAACATTCAGAAACAGGCAAACTCGGTAAAGAAAGGCATGGGACCTCAAGGCGCGGTGAAAAAGTCGAAAGGTAAATATTTCAAGTGCAAAGGGTCAGGACATTGGAAGACTGATTGTCCACTTCTCAAACAAGAGAACAAAGAAGGTATATCTCATTTACTAGTAGTTGAAACATGTTTAGCGGTGTTATCTACCGGCACCTGGTGTGTAGATACAGGAGCCACTAATCATGTCTGCAATACATTGCAGGAGTTCCAGGAAACCAGACGGCTCAGTGATGGAGAGATATGCTTGTTCATGGGTGATGCTATAAAAGTATCGGTCGTTGCATTAGGAGATGTTACTTTATCTTTTGGTAGAAATAAGTCTTTGACATTAAGAGATTGTCTTTATGCACCTTCACTTAGAAGGAATTTAGTTTCTGTTTCTATGTTACTTAAGGATGGATATTCAGTTTATTTTAATGACAATATTGTTATTAGAAAGAATAAACATTTTATCTGTTCTGGTGCATTGGTTGATAATTTGTATGTCATTAATCCTATTTCGCCCACAATGCAACTTATGGAAATGAATAATATGTCATCTAACTTAAATAAGAGAAAAGAATCTTCTTGTATGAACCAAACATATCTTTGGTACTTGCGATTGGGGCATATTAACCTTAGAAGGATTCAAAGACTAGTTGAAGATGGACCTTTGAGTTCATTGGAAGTGGAGGCACTACCAGTCTGTGAATCCTGCTTGGAAGGTAAAATGACCAAAAGGCCTTTTACGGCAAAGGGGTATAGGGCCAAAGATGTGTTGGAATTGGTTCATTCTGATTTGTGTGGACCCATGACTTTCCAAGCTAGAGGTGGCTTTGAATATTTTGTCATATTTATTAACGATTATTCAAGGTATGGATACATTTATTTGATGCGCCGTAAGTCTGAGTGCTTTGAGAAATTCAAAGAGTACAAGGCTGAAACGGAGAAACGTCATAGAAAATGTATCAAGTTATTACGATCAGATCGTGGTGGCGAGTACCTCTTTGGAGAGTTTAGGGATTATTTATCAGAGGCTGGGATTGCATCCCAATTGACTGCACCTGGAATGCCCCAGCAGAATGGTGTAGCCGAAAGAAGGAATAGAACTCTTATGGAGATGGTTAGATCAATGATGAGTTATTCGAATTTGCCAGATTCGTTTTGGGGATATGCCTTAGAGACTGCAGCTTATATTTTGAACTTGGTTCCTTCTAAGTCAGTACCTCTTACTCCCACAGAGCTGTGGATTGGGCATAAGCCTAGTCTGAAACATGTTCGCATTTGGGGTAGTCCAGCACATGTGCTAAATGGAAAAGCAGATAAGTTGGAATCTCGTACAGAAGTATGCTTGTTTGTAGACTATCTAAGAGGAACGAAAGGAGGTTTATTTTATAGTCCTAAGGATCAGAAGGTCATTGTTAGCACCAATGCCCGATTCTTAGAGGAAGACTATGTGATGAACCATAAACCCACAAGTAGAGTTATTCTAGAAGAACTGAGACGTGAGACACCAAGTACTTCAGTACCAACAGTACAAGAGGATGAACCACAAATAACTGCACAACGTGTCACAAATGTTATACCACAACCGATAGTGCCTCGTCGTAGTGGAAGGGTTGTGATACAACCTGATAGACATATATTCTTGGGAGAGTCGTCAGACTTCGTCCCTGAGGAACAAGATTATGATTCCTGTACCTACAATGAAGCACTCCAAGATAAAGATACAGAGTCTTGGCAAAAAGCAATGATATCTGAAATAGAATCTATGGATTCTAATCAGGACTGAGAGCTTGTAGAACCACCCGTTGGTGTAAAAGCCATTAGATGCAAGTGGGTCTATAAGAGAAAAAGAGGATCAGACGGTAAGGTTGAAACCTTTAAAGCTCGGCTTGTAGCAAAAGGTTTTACTCAAAGAGAGGGTATCGATTATGAGAAAACATTTTCTCCTGTAGCCATGCTTAAGTCTATCCGGATTCTTTTATCTATTGCAGCTCATCTCGATTATGAGATTTGGCAAATGGATGTCAAGACAGCTTTCCTTAATGAAAGTCTTGAGGAAGACATCTATATGAAGCAACCAGACGGGTTCATTGAAAAGGGCCAGGAGCATCTTGTTTGTAAGCTCAAGAAGTCCATTTATGGACTTAAGCAAGCTTCCAGATCTTGGAACATATGTTTTGATCAGGTGATAAAATCCTATAAATTTGATTAAGTCAGGATGAATCATGTGTATACAGAAAATGTGACAGAAAAGTGGTTGTGTTCCTTGTACTTTATGTGGATGACATCTTGCTCATTGGAAACAATGTGAAGGTGTTATCCGATGTAAGGTTATGGTTATCCAAACAGTTTGATATGAAGGACTTGGGAGAAGTATGTCACATCCTTGGGATCAAAGTTCTACGAGATCGCAAGAAAAGGATGTTGGGCTTATCCCAAACTTCCTATATCGATACTGTACTAACTCGTTTTAGTATGCAAAATTCTAAGAAAGATTTCTTACCTTTTAGACATAGAATTGCTCTATCAAAGGAGCAGTGTCCGAGGACACCTAAAGAGATAGAGAACATGAAGGAGGTTCCTTATGCTTCAGCAGTAGGAAGCTTAATGTATGCAATGCTATGTACGAGACTAGACATCTGCTTTGCCGTAGGCATAGTCAACAGATATCAGTCTAACCCAGGACAAGAGCACTGGACTGCCGTAAAGCATATTTTGAAGTACCTGAAAAGGACTAAAGAGTTTATGCTAGTTTACCAGGCAGATAGTTCAGTTCCTTTGGGGTATACAGACTCAGATTTTCAGTCAGATAGGGATTCCAGGAAATCTACCTCAGGTTATGTGTTTACTTTGGGAGGTGGAGCCATTGTGTGGAGGAGTATCAAGCAAAAATGTATTGCTGATTCCACCATGGAAGACGAGTATGTGGCAGCCTCTGAGGCAGCCAAAGAAGCGGTTTGGCTCAGAAACTTTCTGTTGGACTTGGATGTGGTACCTAGTTTGCCTAAGTCTATTACACTTTATTGTGATAATAGTGGTGCAGTTGCAAACTCGAAGGAACCACGAGCCCATAAGACTGGAAAACACATTGAGCGCAAGTACCACCTGATACGAGATTTCCTAAAGAAAGAAAAAGTTGCTGTGATCAAGATAGCATCAGCCGACAACCTAGCTGATCCCTTTACAAAGAGCTTACCAGCTAAGGCTTTTGATAGTCATGTTGAGGGAATGGGAGTCAGATGTGTAGCAGCATGGCTTTAAGTATAAGTGGAAGATTTGTAACAGTATACTGAAAAGCAATACTTTGAGTATAAGTGGGAGATTGTTAGGGTTATATACTAAAGCATCATTTTTTTAGTAACCTTATTTCCTTAAATTTTGAATGAGAATTATATGGGCAAATGTTTGCATATTGTATTTGTTGCAAGTATTAATGCAAATGTCTGATATTCTATATTGTAGATAATATGGTGTGTGGTGTCACACAGAAGATCATATTATCAGTTTCCTATGGAGTATATAAATAGTTCACAACCTAGATGGACTTGGACAATCTATTGAAAAGGTTGTAGTATAATCTGGTATTAGTCTATCTTGACTATAGGTTTACACTAGTACACTTTGTGTGTATTGAACAGGACCACTTGAGGTTGTTCTTTTTGTACTGACTACATAAGAGAACAAACACCTCTGTTATTATGGATGCTTGTGCTCTTAACCCGGATATAATAACGGACATGTATATGCAGTGTGTATTATTTTGACCCATAAAAGAGTGAGATTCATTATGGATCAAAAACCTCAATGAATTGGGTAATAACATTGTATGTATGATGAGCTATTGATTATAAATAGAATCCATGTCCCGATACATCGGGTTGATGATGTCCCCTTAAGGAGCTCATAAGGATTGTCATGTAAACCCTGCAGGTGGGTTATATCCGACATGACAAATAAAGTTGAGCGGTACTACTTAAGGATAAAAGATGTCGAATCAATATAGTTGTCAGTAACTTAATTTGATCGACGGACATACGATATCTTAACATGGGAAGCCAAACGAGCATATAATAAAAGGAGCCCACAAACATAATTTGGGATTAGGGAGGTAGTGCAACAATAGCTCATTAGTGGACTGAGCTATTGTTAATGGGCCTGGATTGTGTGTTCGGGCTGAAAACGGGATATCCAGATCCGTTAGGAGGTCTAACCCTAATTTCTTCTCATGGTCCCTGCCGTAGCCTATATATATCCTCTATTCTCTGGCCGCCATATTACCGATCGGAAATGTGAAACTTTCTCTAAATTCGTGATTCACGTAAGGAGAGAAAGAGAGGGCTGCCAAGGAGAAGAAAAGGTTGGGAGATCGTCGCCCACACGACGTCCAACTCGAGGAAGGAATACGTGCAGAAGATCTTGGGGTCGTCCGCTCTAGATTGCCAGGAATTACTTGTCTCCTTTCCGTCGCAGGTATAATTCGTGAACCCTAGTTTCCGTCTATGTAGGGTTAAAACATGTATTAGATCTGTTTAACTTTCTATCGATCAATACACACACCAAAGGAAGGGTCCTGGGAATCTCCAGTTCCATCAAAAATGTGTCAGGATAGAAGTCTACAAAACCTAGCAAAATTATATGTCCATGAATCCAAAATGATGATACGAATCCAACGGTATGTCCGAAATGGAATTTCGATGACCCGATCACAATATGGTCCGTTGACCTAGATATTGGTATCCGATTTACACAGAAATACGTGTCGAAGCCAAAGTCCATAAAATCTAACAAAGTATATGTCAGCGAGTCCAGAACGACAATACGAACTCAACGGTATATTCGGAATTGAATTTTGATGAGCCGATCTCAAAATGACACGTTGACGCGAATATTTGGAATCTAGTTTGTACCGAAATACGTGCCGGAGCAAATGTCTTCAAAACTCAGCAAATTATATGTCAACGAGTCCAAAATTATGATGTGAACTCAATGGTATATCCAGAATTGGATTCCGATGAGCCAATCTCAAAGTGATCCGTTGTCTCGAACTGTGGGACTCGCTTTGTACCGAAATACGTGCCAGGGCCCACGTTCTCCAAATCAAGAAAATTTTATATGAAAACGTGCCAGAACGACGCCACGAGTCTACTGGTGGTGTCAGAAATTGAATCCGTAGTCCTGGGTTCAAAAATGAAATTTAACAAGTGCAATATTTAGAATTCGGACGGCCAACTTTGGCGTCGAATTCGACCAACCAAACGTGTTCACAATGAAACAAAACTTAAGGGACAGGAATAGGGTTATACCTGCTACGCACAGGAACTAGTAGCACGCCAATCGGAGCTGCAACAGCGAAGTTACGAGCTGACGAAGTCGGCTCCACAAAACTGTCCAAAAATAGTACAATTTAAAGTGTCAACTTGGTGGCCAGTTTTGATATATCAAACGACGAAATTAACGGACGAAACTTGATAGGAGTGAAGGGCTATACACCAAGATTGTGACGGAGCAAAGAGTTCGTCGATCCAACGGTCGAATCTCCCGAAAAACGTACACAAAGTCGCTGTCCCGAAATAAAATTTCTAAGTTCAAAATGCGTGCGTCACGACGGGATTTCGTTCAAAACGCACGAATAGCCTATTTTGCATTATTTGTCGTCAATCCTTTCCTACAGCTTCTTCTTGAAATCATACGTTCAATACTTATACCTGGAGTAGAGCCTTCTTCTTTTTACTTAATAACTCCTCCGAATATGAATCCTCGATTTCAAAACTCCCAATTTATTAATTACCAATATACCTATGTCTATGACTTGTTCCTTGTCTTTTTAACTGATATCTTTTCGATCTCGTACGCAATATTATATCTCATTCTAACTTATTCTATATCATTCCACATATCGATCTACCCTCTAATCACATGTAATTAGCTTATAGATAACCAATAGTTACTTGTTCATCAAAGTCCTACGAATACTCAATCCTCAAACTCTAAGTACAAGATTTTTAATCCTCAATCCATAGTCACAACAATTTACTATCTCATTTCTCCATCTTAGATACCCTATCATCGAGTTATAATATCAATACAATCGTTCTTAATGTTTTCCAAGTCTACTATAGTCAGTCACTCATACTTGTCCCATAAGCTTAATCTAACCAATCCCTAGGAAAAGTATTTATCACAATCAGACAATACATTTATAGTTATACTATGGAATCAGTTAACAAGGTTTGGCTAGTTCGTTTGTCTATCAAATAGAAGGTAACAAGGCCTAAGACTGGGTCAAGCAATCCATAACAGTGTCCAAACAAGTTAAAGGGTCAAGCAAGACAGAAAAGTTTGTCAGAATATCTCCAAGAATGGTACGAAGACAACGAGATGCATAACGAGAAGAATTATTCAAGAGGTTAACGAAGAAGAGTTTAGTCAAGTCATAGGAAAGATGGAACACAAAAATAATTATGTCCAAAAAGATAACATGAAAGCAATCCTGTTGGAGAGTCCTAGAGAACCTATAATCCAAGTTGTAGATGTAGATCGGACAGAGTTAATCAAGATGGAGAAGAATGCTGATAAGAATTTATTCTTACTCATTCGGTAATAACGAAGTGAACCAAGTTGAGATATGATCTGATAACCATACACGTCTTCCTGAAATCATGTTGCCAGAATTTTCGTCACACAAGTAAGCTTAGATGAAAAAAATGATAGAGTCATAACTATGGTATACACCATATAATCATGTCAGCTAGAATTCTTACCACGCCAACCGGTATGGCTGCGAGAAAATCTAAATTCCATAAATAAGATAAGTATACCCAAAATCAGGCCCTATGTTTTTGTCATACCAGCTAATATGACTGCGATAAATTCTAAACTCCATAAATAAAGAAGACATTTACCTTATCAGGATATATCATAATTCAATCCACAAATTTATCACGATGCAAGATCAAAGTCAACAACGAAAATCAGAAATCAATTTCAACAGCGAATTAAGGAAGAGCAAATGGAAACAAGTGGAAACAGATTTCTAGGTAAGATTAGAGTGAGATCCTCAGGGGTCATCCCAAGGGTACTAAATTGGTCAAAATTGTAACCAACTGAATTTCAAACAAGAGACTAAATATAGTAAACGGTCCTATGCTGTGACGAGTTTTCCTATGTTACAATCCTAGAAATCCTCTAGGTGTTCTAATTGTTGTTCCTAGTGTTAACAAGTTGTCCTAAGATCCTAATTGCAGACACGCTTGGTACAATAACGTAACCAAACAACTTAAGTCTGGACCTGCATGGGCCGCCACTAAAAATATATCATGACCCGTTGCCTAAATTTTTGGGCCGGGCCGAGCCATGTCCAGCCTACGCTTGGTTAAAGCGTAGTAAGCTGTTCTAAGAATAGACAATAAAGGATCTAAGCTGCTAACAGTTCTAATATCACATTTAAAGGTTCATCACAACACAGCATCTATAAGCAAAAGTAAAATAAGCACAGACTTAATAATACACTTCCAAAGTATCTAACTGGAGACAAAGTCCAGTATCCAAATATACGATCAAACCAAAGTCTAAGTCTCAAAACACATGAAAGATATCTAAGCAAGGTTCCCCGCTGGAGCCTCTTCTGGAGCTAAGGCCAGGTCCTCAATGCAGTACCATAATATGTATCACATAGCATTTCCTCCTCGAAAAGTGAACCTACATCGTTATCCTGTCAGGATGGGAGCAAGTATTTGTACTACAAACATATAATACTGATCATGTGATAGAAAAAGATAAAATAACGGAATCATGGCATATCTTGATTTATCCAGTTTAGAAACATTTCATCATGGCAATACATATTCGTTTTAAAGTTTAAAACTGTAGCATGTACGTGATCGGTCAATAGGTAAATAGGATGTACAGTGGTACATATCAAAAAAAATTAGAATGCACATACGTGCACTAACGGCATCGGTATATCCATACACAAACGCGAGATCAGAACCTACGACAAAGTTACATATAGAATGTTACCGTGTACGGTAAATACATAGGAAGAAGGGGGCATGATCACGTACTCTACTAACAGTTTTCTCATTACCCGTTTTATAACATGTGAGTGATACGAGAATAGTATAAAACATGTGAAAGATACTGGGAGTAGTGTAAGCATGGTAGGTACTGAGAGCAGTATAAAATATGGTGGATACTCAGAGCAGTATAAAGCATGGTAAGTACTGAGAACCGGTAAGAAGCATGTGAAGATATGACTTGCAGTTAACCAGAAAGCAGTATTTTAACATGATTTAATCACAGTTTATTGTCATACGCAGTAAATAAGCTTATAAGGGTACTTGCCTCGAGCAAAGCAAGAAAAAGAATATGAAGATACAGATGTCCAGTGTCCTGTCAATAATGATATACAAACTCAGCCTCTAAGTTATGATTAAGATTTTACACTAGTGGTGTGACACAACTCCTAACTAGATACTAGCTAAGTGGAGACCCAGCATAAAAGTCTAATGTGGGGTGATACTATATCTAAACCAACACTTAGGGTCCTTAGAAACACAAGGATCACTTTAGAGTTTTACAAAATCCAAACATGAAAATATATACACTAATAATAATAATTAATTACAAATTAGGGATGATACATAAGAAAAATCTACAGATGTCGTCGGATGAGAAAACAAATATTACCAACATGTCCAGAATGGTCAAATTAGCTAGGATAGCCTATCCATAAGTCCAATTTAGATATAGGGGCAAAATAATAATTTTGGGTCAAAATAATGTCCGCCGTTGGACACACTTTGCACCGAAAAACATGTCAGGATAGAAGTCTACAAAACCTAGCAAATTATATGTTCACGAATCCAGAATGATGATACGAACCCAACGGTATATCCGAAATGGAATTCTGATAACCCGATCACAAAATGGTTCGTTGACCTGGATATTGGTATCCGATTTACACGAAAATACGTGTCGAAGCTAAAGTCCTCAAAATCTAACAACGTATATGTCAACGAATCCAATACGAACTCAACGGTATATCCGAAATTGGATTCCGATGAGTCGATCTCAAAATAACACGTTGACGCAGACAATTAGAATTCGGTTTGCACCGAAATGCATGCCGGAGTAGATGTCTTCAAAACTCAGCAAATTATATGTTAACGAGTCCAGAATGACGATAAGAACTCAATTGTATATCCGGAATTGGATTTCGATGAGCCAACCTCAAAGTGACCCGTTGCCTCGAACAGTGGGACCCGTTTTGTACCAAAATACGTACCAGGGCCCACGTTCTCCAAATCAAGCAAATTTTATATGAAAACGTGCCAGAACGACGCCACGAGTCTACTGGTGGTGTCAGAAATTGAATCTGTAGTCCTGGATTCAAAAATAGAATTTAACAAGTGTAATATTTAGAATTCGGACGGCCAACTTTGGCGTCGAATTCGACCAACCAAACGTGTTCACAATGAAACAAAACTTAAGGGGCATGAAGAGGGTTATACCAGCTACGCAAAGGAACTGGTAGCACGCCAACCGGAGCTGCGACGGTGGAGTTACGTGCTGACGAAGTCGGCTCCACAAAACTGTCTAAAAATAGTACAATTTAAAGTGTCAACTTGGTGACCAGTTTTGATATATCAAACGACGAAATTAACGGACGAAACTTGATAGGAGTGAAGTGCTATACACCGAGATTGTGACGGAGTAAAGAGTTCGCCGATCCAACGGTCGGATCTCTCGAAAAATGTACGCGCAGTCGATGTCCCAAAATATAATTTCTAAGTTCAAAATGCGTGCGTCACGACGGTATTTCGTTCAAAACGCACGAATAGCCTATGCGGCGCGTCGGAGAAGTGGACGGCGGCCTGGGGGAGTTCACCGGGGTGCGACGGCGGCGGCGGCACCGTGCGGCTGCGGTGGCGGCCGTTGCTGCCACTCATGCTGCTGTTGTAGGTGCTTGCTGCAGTTGCGGCTGCTGCTGCGAGCTACTGCGCTCGCGCACGGAGAGTGGCTGCGGCGATACGGCGTGGCGGCGATGCGACGCAGCGGTGTGCGACGGTCGCCGACGGGGGTGGAGTTACGGATGATGATGATGGTGTGGTGGTTGTAGTGATGGTGGTGAAGAGAATGGTGGTGGAGTTGTGTTGATGGTGATGATGATGCAGATGATGAAAAAGAGGAGGAGAAGAAGATAGAGGTGGTGGCTGCAGTGGTGTTCGGCATGGGTGTGGAGGTCGGCCGAGTAGAGTAGGGGTGGGGTATGCGTGTATGTGTAAGGAGAGAGGGAGAGAGAGTTATATTTGTGTGTTGGGGTGTGTGTAATATATAAAGAGAGAGTGTGAGAATAGTAGAGAGAGAGGAAGATATTATAGGAAGAGAGAGAGAGAGAAGTCGGTTGGGGGGGATGTGTATGCTGGTAGGGAGAGGGGAGGGGGGATGTGTATGTGTAAGGAAAGAGAAAGAGAGTTATATATATATATATATATATATATATATATATATATATATATATATATATATATATATATATATATATATATATATTTTTATTTTATATATATATATATATATATATATATATATATATATATATATATATATATATATATATATATATATATATATATATATATATATTGTGTGTGTGTGTTTGTATATATATAAATATATATATAAGAGATATTTAAGATATTTAATAAAGTAGAGAGAAAAAGATATTTTAGATAGGGAAAAGAATGATGTATTTGTAGGATATTCATGTGGGGACAACATGGAGCTTGGATTCGGGTTCGATCGAGCCGGGTCGGGTCAAAATCGGACATGGTACAATAACTGAGTTTAAATGGATATTTATAATCATGGATAAATAAGTAACATGTAGGTGTAGGCCTCGAAAATGAAAGTCACGCTGAGTTGATCAAAACAAAAAGTCTAAAAGTTACGCTGAGTTGATCAAGACAATGTCTAAAAATACACGTGGCAGCCATGCCACCGATCTCTCGCCTGCGTGTCCTGTAGCTTGCACACGACTCATGCATGATTGCCATGTGTCCAACAGTTACAGGCCACGTCCAGTAACTTCTCATAACCTTGCGTATGTTAAATCCTGCGTGATTTTCAACTATGCACAGGCTGTGAAGACAGTTATCTTTTCAGTTATTTTTGACTCTATAAATAGAGTTCTTTTCTTATTCATTGTACAGATACAGAGCTATCTAAATTGCTGTTAAAATTTTGAGAGCTTTTCTTCTTCGCATCGTCCAAGGGATAAAGCGATCGTCTTCTAGATCGGATTCCTACAGTTGTAATTTTCCCAGATACATAATAAATAAAGTGAATTTATTTATGGAAAACAAATTGGCGACTCTGCTGGGGAAAACCATCTCCTCTTCTGAGATGGCAACAACTCAATGCGACACTTCGTTAGTCGGCTTGAGGAAGAAGGTAATATCGATCCAACTTGATCAACTCGCCTACGAAGAAATGCAGCGGGCTAAGGGTGGCAAGCCCACTTCAGCCTCCATCTCCACTGCCAAGTCGAAGGGACGATCTGTCTACGTCCCTAAGAATTTGTTGGCAACTAACAGTGAAGTTTCTGCCACAGTATCTACTCCTAACACTGGCAAGAACTCTACTGCAAGCACGCACGCTCTTGTGTGCTCGAAGACGACAACAATCAAAAGTCACGCTGACAGCACTGGCTCCTTAGCCAAATCTGTTCCAGCGTGCAATCTCAAAATCAAAAGTCACGCTGACAGCACTGGCTCCTTAGCCAAATCTGTTCCAGCGTGCAATCTCAAAATCAAAAGTCACGCAGACAGCATTGGCTCCTTAGCCAAATCTGTTCCAGCGTGCAATCTCAAAATCAAAAGTCACGCTGACAGCACTGGCTCCTTAGTCAAGCCTGTTCCAGCGTGCAATCTCAAAATCAAAAGTCACGCTGACAGCACTGGCTCCTTAGCCAAATCTGTTCCAGCGTGTATTTCTAAAGTCAAAAATCACGCTAACAGCACTGGTTCTTTAACCAAGCCTGTTTCAGAGTGTATTCCAGCATACTATAAGAAGAATAGCTCTTTAGCTATCTCTTCTTCTTTGCCAAGTTCTACTGGAACTGGGGGTGGTCTTGCTAGAACTCCTTCACAAATGGCACACAAAGTCCCTTCGAAAAGGAACAACTCTTTAGTTGTTTCTTCTGCTCCTGTAGTGCTTACTTCAGGAACAGCTTTGACTGACAGTTTTGTTAGTCAAGGAAAAGAAGATGGTCTTTTGACTACTCTTCCCTCTGGACATTCTATGTCTCAAAACTTGAATAAGTCCAAGAAGAAACATTTCTTAATGTCTTCTTCTACGACTTCTTCGAATTGGGCACAGAATTTGTCTATAAAAGAGGGTTTGTTACCAACTCCTAATCAAGGGGGTGGTTCATCTCTTCCTTCTCTACAAATATCCAGATCAATGGAAGGAAAACTCCAAGTGTCAAAAACCAATGTTTTACTTCCAACTGATCTAAGAATAAAACTTAATCAAATCCGTTTGGAAAGCACTTCTGCAAGAGATCCAGATGTAGAGTATGCTAGAAATTATGTGGCTCATATTAATCACTCTCTATATAATCAAGAGCCATCAAGATCCAAGAACTGAAAATATATTCCTAAAAATACACAAAGAATGTTCTCTGATGTACCTCAATCTTCACAAACAGATTTGCGAGAACACCTTCAACAAAAGAGAAGGAATAATTCTGTGTCAATGGATCATGCTGAATGTGACTTCCAACCAAGAGTCATAATTCAATGCAGATGTCAATCAAGGGATCAGGACCATGCTGATCATGAATGTGACTTCCAGCCAAGAGTCACGATGCAATACAGATGTCAATCTAAACGACAATCTGTCTTCAACCGGATTCAGTGTGAACCTGTGCCTGATGAAGATGAACCTCTGTTTGCTTCTATCAACATGACTTCTCGGGATATTGGGAGTAGACCTGATAGTCCAGATGGAGTATATAGAGGCACCAGATCAAGAGTTATGGCTTCTAATCAAAGGACTTTGATTCCTGAAGATGATTCTGAATTTCTTAGAGAATCTAACTTCCCACCTCTTCCTACTGGGGTAGTTCTCCTGCAAATGACTTTGATACACAAAGTAATGATTCAGAATAAACAACATCCACCAGTTCATCAATAATCCCTCATACAGTCACGACTTATATGGTCGATGGGAATACTGATGAACCTTCTTCTTCGACGACTCCTCAAGATCAAAGAATTGCTTCTTTGGAACAGCAAATGAAATCTATGGCTGACATTATGAAGTCGATGTATGAACTCATGGCAACCCAGATGCAAAATCGACAGACTGTACCTGAAGCCATACCAATTGATACTGGTGTAATTCCAGTACATGTTCCTCCAGCAGTACAATCCAATACTCTTGGACAAGTTCAACCAGTTCCTAGTCACTCAGGAGCTGGGGGTAGTGCTTATAATGCTGTTCTTCCTCCCAACTATTCTGTACAAGCTACAACTCCACAATCTTCCGGAGTTGTTACTGAAGAATTGAAGAACCTCAAAACTCAATTTGAGGCATTCAAACAGAAGGATGGTTTGCAAAGGTTAGGTATCAAGCAACCTTACCCGATAGAATGGAAGCAAGTATCTTATCCTCCTAAATACAAGCCTCCTACTATCTCATTCTATGATGGAACTACTTCTCCAAGTCAATTTATCAATCACTTTGAAGTGATGACTGACCAGTTGCAACTAAGTGACGCCCTCCTTACTCGGGTGTTTGTCGGATGTCTCAAGGGAACGGCTTATGAATGGTATAGAAGTCTCCCTGATGGGTGTATTACCTCATTTGTCGGTTTCAAACAAATGTTTCTTGAACGATTCTATGAAGGGCTCAATGACATGACTATGTCTGCTCTCATAAGAATCAAGCAGAAGAACAATGAAACTACTGAAGATTTTATTGAACGGTTTCGAAGAGAAGCTCTGAAAATGCCTCTTGGAACTCCTGATGTTGTTACCATCGACACATGAAAATCAAATTTGTTACCAATCATCAGCATGTGGACAGGATCTACATAATTTCAAGATTGGCCTTCCTTCATAGTAAGTGCCAAAGCTGCAGAAATCGGTACTGAAACCTTCAAAGGTTTAGGAGTGCAGATGAATCCCAAGGAAACAGGCCAAAATGCTAACAATAATGCTAAAAACAATGCTCGCAAAGGAAAAGAAACCCTTGAAGTTAATCTTCAGAGTAAAGATGTATCGACTGTTCAAACTCCTCCTGCCTCTACGACTCAACAATCAAGAACACCTCGTCCCAGAGAAGAATATTCTTTTGATGACGATGATATCCTTGGTATTTTCGAATGTCTGCTTAAAGGTAATAAAATACAATTACCTGAAATGAAGAAACCAGATGAAGCCGGTAAGACAGATCATCCTAAATACTGTCCATACCACAGAATGTTGGGTCACACAATTTGTACATGTTATGTACTGAAAAGAAAGATCCAAGAAATGATCAAGTCTGGAGCCATCACTCTCACTCCGAAAGAGAAGACTGTTACTTCCAACGTTGTCTCTATGCAATTCGGAGATTTCTCTCCTCAACTCCTTGAAAGCGGGATTGTTCCTATTCCCAAGGCAACTCTTGAAATAGTGAATATTCCTCCTCCACAGTCTGAAGGTTTAGTTCCAATCACTATGGAAACAGGAGAAATCCTATGGATTCATCCTGATTTAGTGGCAGATTTTGAATCTCCTCCTCTTTAAAAGATTTCTTCCCGAAAATCTAAGAAGGCTGGAAAGACTAAGTCATATGACTTCTCTCGAATTTACTCCCGACACAGAATCAAAAGATAAAGCAGAAGCACTTGCTGGTGCTACTAGAACAGGGAAACCTTATCTAAAGGATTATTCCAAGAATCCTGAAGATACACCTGATATCTCTCCTGCTGACAAAGATGCTCCTGATATCCCTCTTGAGGAAGAATCATCCACTGCACCTGTTCCTTCAACTACACCGGGGGTACCTACTCCTTCCAAGCCTACAGCTCTTGAGAAAGGCAAACAACAGGCTCGATTTGATAAACCAATCAAGAAGTCCCCTCCTCTTGGGCTTCAGAAGCCTTATAACTTCGACATTCTAGCTCAACTTGCTAATACTCCAGCTAGAATGTCCCTCTTTGAACTTCTATATCTTTCTAAAGAGACTCGGAAGACATTAAGTGAGGTACTTCTTCAGGCAGACTCTTGTCTTGCACAATTAAAGAAGCCAGATGAAGAACCTGTCACTTGCTTACATTGCAACAGTGTATTGGAGATTATCCCGAATATCACCTTTATACAAGATGACATGCTACTGAAGGATAATCAACATGATCGACCTCTCTACTACACCGGTTATATCGATACGATCAAGATAGATCGTATCCTCATTGATCCAGGGTCTGCTATAAGCATAATGCCTAAGAGTCTGTTGGATGAACTAAAAATCTCTCTTCACAAGCTTTCCATGACGGTTACTACTATCTTGGGATTCAATCAAAGCCGAAGCGAGCCTTTGGGAAAGATTCATCTAAAACTTCAGATAGGCGATTTCAGATCCAAAGTCACTTTCTACATGATCGAGATCGTAGGGTCTTACAATCTTCTTCTGGGAAGACCCTTCCTTCATGAAAATAATGTGGTTCCTTCCACTCTTCATCAGTATTTTAAATACATTGACAGCAATGGACAAGTACGAAAAGAAGTTGCTGATATAAATCCTTTTTATGGGGTTGAAGCTTATTTCAATGATTCCCGGATGTACAAAGAAGAGTATACAAGGCTTATACAAGCTATGGAGAAAGAGGATTCACAAAGTGAGACCTTGATAATTCCTATTAAAGGTCGAACTACTCAGCAACAGTCTCCTAAACCCTCTGGAGAAGATTCTTTCATTGTTCCAGTAAGCGGACGAATTTCTCCATTACCTCAGTCATCTGCTCAAGATACACTGATCATTCCTGTCAGTGGGCGTACTATAGTTCCTGTATCTTCACATATAAAATAGGATACTCTGGTAATCCCGGTTGGAGGGCGGACTACTCTTCCATCTCAGGCTTCAAGGGAGCTCACCTCTTCTGAGCCATTTGTTATCGATCTTAATCGAAACAAAACTTCTTCTTGTTCTTCTTCTCCCCCTTTAGTCATTGATTTGGCTAAGATTTCTAAGGCTCAGCCTTCTCCTGATGTAAATACTGCTACTTTTGAATTTAATGAAAAGTCTCCATCTTTGTAGTATATTGATGTATGTAATCATGTTCATAGTTATTTGCATCTGTTGGATGATTTAAGAACAATAACTATAGGAGTTGTACAGACTTTTCATACGAGAGTATCCCTAGAATCAGTGCAAGCTTCAAACTTTTTGGTTCCTAGCAGAAAGCCAGGAGATATTCCAATATTCTACTACAAAGGGCCCCAAAATCCTTCTGATTTGGAAGATGATGACAAAAACGATGACACCGGGAGGTTACAACTACGTCGTTATAGTCAGCAATCTAAAGACATTATCAAGAATATGGGCTATGACTTCAGAACTGGCCTCAGTAATGGAAGAGGAAGAAAAATGCCTGTCCGGATTCCTCCTTTGAAATATGGAAGGACAAAATGCGGATTGGGTTATATTGCTTCTACTCCCTTCATCAATACTATCCATGAAGATCCCGAATCTGACGAAGATACGAGATCTGATTCTTCTAGTACCACCTCTTGGGATTCTGATACAAGTATTGGTGACCTCCACTACAACATTCTGTCTTCCAACATGGTCTCCATTGACGGTTCTGAGGAAGATGATGAAGACGAAAATGAATTTGAAATCTTACCTGAATCAGAACAATGGGCCCAAAGATTAGACAATCGATGGAAATTCCGATTTGAGCAAAAAGAACCTCCGACTGAAGATAAACTTGTTCAAATAGATGTTGGTGAAGAGGGATCCCCTAAGCCAATATTCATTAGTGAAAGTCTTTCAGAAGCTGATAAGCAAGACATGATCAAACTTATTCGTGAATACATCGATGTCTTCGCTTGGAGTTATGAAGATATGCCAGGACTTGATCCACAGATTGTAACTCACAAACTCAATATCATGCCGAATGCTAAACCGGTCAAACAACAACAGCGACGATTTCGTCCAGACATTATGGATACAATTGAAGCTGAAGTCAATAAACTCATGGCTTCCGGATTTATCAGAGAAGAACAACATCCCGACTGGGTAGCTAACATAGTTCATGTTCTCAAAAAGACTGGCAAGATCAGAGTCTGCATAGACTACCGCGATCTCAATGCGGCATGTCCTAAAGACGAGTTTCCTTTACCAATCACTGATGTCATGATCGATAATACATGTGGGTTTGAACGGATGTCATTCATGGACGGGTATTCCGGGTACAATTAGATTAAAATATTTCCAGATGACGAGAAACATACTTCTTTCAGAACGCCGATTGGTACATACTGTTATACAGTGATGCCATTCGGTCTCAAGAATGCATGAGCAACTTATCAACGAGCTGTGAGCACTATATTCCGTGAACATTTGCGGAAAACAGTCGAATGCTATGTTGATGACATTGCAGTTAAAAGTCGACAAAAGGAGGATCACATCCAAGATTTGAAGACTATATTTGATCTAATGCGCAAGTATCAATTAAAGATGAACCCTACTAAGTCCTTCTTAGGCGTCTCTAGTGGCAAATTTTTTGGCTTCGTCATTACCTCGAAAGGTATACACGTGGATCCCGAGAAGATCAAAGCCATCCAAGAGATGCGTCCTCCACGCACCTTAAAAGAGCTACGAGGATTTCAAGGAAGGATCGCTTATATCAGGAGATTCATCTCTAATTTATCAGGACGCTGCAGACCATTCAATAAACTCATGAAGAAAGGTATTTCTTTTGTCTGGAATAATGAATGTCAAAAAGCATTCGATGATATAAAACAATATCTGATGAGTCCACCAGTATTGGTACCTCCTGTCTCAGGAATTCTATTCCTCCTATATACCCGAGCAACGAGTCATTCATTGGGTGCATTGCTTGCTCAAAAGAATAAAAATGGTCATGAACAAGCCATTTACTATCTCAGTCGTATCATGACCGGAGCTGAACCTCGATATTCACCGGTCGAAAAAGAATGTCTAGCCTTAATGTTCGCTGTTCAAAAGATACGACATTATATCATTGGCCAGACCATTCATGTCATTTCCAGGATCAATCCTATACGGATCATGATGAAGAAACCAAGTGTTTTAAATTTTCGATTGGCTAACTGGGGAATCTTACTTGCTCAGTATGATATGCATTATATCCCTCAGAAATCAGTCAAAGGACAAGCTTTAGCTGATTTTCTGGCTGCTCATTCAATTCCAGAGAATTCAAAACTCTATGATGAAATTCCAGATGAAGTCCTAGACTCAAATCAAATTGCTGAAGAAGATCCTACTTGGCGTCTATTCTTTGATGGAGCTTCAAGAATAGGTCCTAATGGTGACATTATTGCTGGAGTTGGAATTGTTCTTGTATCACCAGAAGGTCTTGCTATCCAAAGAGCTTATTCTCTCGATCAGCCATGTTCAAACAACGTTGCTGAGTACAATGCATTACTCATTGGTCTTCAGCTCGCCAAACATCTGAACATTCAATATTTGGAGGCGTATGGAGACTCTAAACTCATTGTCAATCAGATAAGGGGCACTTATGAAGTTCGCCATCAAGATCTGGTTCCTTATCATAGATCGGCTATATCTATGGCTTCTTCATTTGAAGAATTCTTCATCGAGCATGTTAGACGAGCAAGTAACACAGAAGCGGATGCTCTTGCTAATCTCGCGGCAGTCTTGGCTATTCCGATTAGACGGCAACAAATGATTGTTGTTTGCAATCGAGAATTATTCCATCTTGAGAATAATCTGACTCTAGGACTTCCAATTAATATTGAAGAATCAGCATCTCATGATGTCAATACAACAAGAGGATTCGGATTTGGTTGTAAATCTTTTTCATCTTCATCTGATTCCAGTATAGAATTTACCTTTAACAATTCAGCTGAGAATCAGAATACAGATAAAGATTGGAGACTTTCTTTCTTAGATTTTGTATTGTATGATATTCTTCTAGATAATCCGAGTGAGGCAGCATCTATCAGACGACGATCACTCATATTTTATTACAATCATACTACAAAAACCTTATATCGTCGAGCTTACGATGGTTTACTTCTTCGATGTGTTGCCGGTGATGAAGCCCAACAAATTATCTGCGAAGCACATGATGGAATTTGCGGAGCACATCAGCCTGGACCAAAACTTTAAGACAGTATTCGACGTATGGGTTATTATTGGCCTACTATGGTATCAGATGCCATCGAATACGCAAGGAAGTGTAAAGCTTGTCAAATCCATACAGATTTTATCCATCAACCTTCAGAATTTCTACATCCAACGGCAGCATCATGGCCCTTCGAAGCTTGGGGCATAGACATTATCGGCCCAATCAATCCGTCGTCATCAAAAGGTCATCGGTTTATTCTTGCAATAACTGATTATTTCTCCAAATGGGCCGAAGCTATTCCTTTATCTGAAGTTAAAACGTCCAACGTCATCAACTTTATCAAGCATCATGTCATCTATAGATTTGGTGTTCCTCGACGCATTATTCATGATAATGGACCACAGTTCGTCAGCCAGAAATTTACTCGATTCTGTGACGATCATCGGATCAATAATGTAGCTTCTACCGCATATAATCCGGCAGCTAACGGATTAGCAGAAGCTTTCAACAAGACCATCATCAAACTCTTAAAGAAGTTTGTTTCTACTAACAAACGGAATTGGAGTGAGAAACTTGGTGAATGTCTGTGGGGTTACCGCACTACAGTTCGTAATGCTACCAAATGTACACCTTTCTCTCTGGTGTATGGATGTGAAGCTGTTCTTCCATTAGAGATTCAAATTCCTTCTTTAAGGATAGCAATCGCTAATGAACTTACTACTGAGAATAATGATCGTCTTCGACTTCAGGAATTAGAAGCTCTGGATGAAAAGCGATTATCTGCTCAACAGAATATCGAATTCTATCAAGCTAGAATCTCAAGAGCTTTTAACAAAAAAGTCAGAGTTCGAGCATATCAAAAAGGAGAACTTGTTCTAACAGTCAGACGTCCTATGACTATGACTCATATGAGCAAAGGCAAGTTCGATGCAAAGTGGGAAGGTCCTTATATTGTGAACAAAGTTTTCTCAAATGGAGCTTATCAACTCTCAGATCTGGACGGCCGAATTGTTATGATGCCTATTAATGGCAAATTCCTTAAAAAGTATTATGTATAAATGCTTGTAAATCATCAGACAAGTTCAAGTCTATAAATAAAATTCGAATTTTATTTCATCATGAATGATAATACATGATATTAAGGAAGATCACTATCATCCTTCTCTACATTTGGACGTGGGCCACTGCCGTCCTTCTCGAAAACGCGATCAGCAAAAGAGCCGAGAACCTCCTTGCTAGAACCCACGAGGAACTTGCAAACGGCTATCCTCATGGCTTCTTCTTCTTCAGTCCTTCCTGGTTCGAGCAGGAAGTCCAGAATATCCCTTGGTGGTTGGGGTGTAGAAGAACCTTCGCCTGCTTCTGCCTTCTTTGACTGAATTGGATCTGCAGGGTGGTCTTCAGTGCCCTTCTGAACCTTCGAGGCGATTTCAGCCTTCTTGGATGCTTCTCCAGACGACATTTTTATGTTGAAGAGTAGAAGTGTTCGTTCCTGTCAGATTCCTGCTATATTTATAGGCAGAAGTTTCTCAAATAATTAAGCGACACATTCATCCGACGGTTCACTCGTTCATTAATACCTGACGGTTCATCCGTTCATTTATTACATTCATCCGACGGTTCACCCGTTCATTATCACTTGACGGTTCGTCCGTTCATAATCTTCTATGCCGAATCTACCTACTCATTTGTCATTTTCCATTTTTGACCTCTGCATAGAAATCAATCTATTTTCTTTTGAGTTCCTACATATTATCATGTCCATATTACCTCTGATAGTATTATGTACTCTAAATCAGAAAAGAAGATTTTATTATCTATCATGTCCACAATTCATCCAAATAGATACAAATTATTGAGCATAGAAGAATTATCATTTTCACTCTCATATCATCATAAAAAGTCTATTACATTTTCTTAGACTTTCTTACAAATCATAATGGAAATCTATTACAAATTTTGGATTTTCATTCTATGCACACAACAAAAACCTAATGGAGATCTATTTCTTCTTTGGATCTTCTTTGACGGATTCGTTGTTGGTGGCAGTTCTTGACTGTCCGAGCTCCAGTGGAAATCGGAACAGCAGGAATCAAACTCTGGTCTTCTTTTTCAGAAAAGAGGAGAACCCCAGAGTATGGCAGCCCGAAGGCGTGTTGCTGCCAATACAACTGGTGGATTAGGAGCGGCCTCTCAGAGGAGATAGGAACGTATCCATCATTGGGATACAATTCCTAGTTCTACCGTGAAAGGAACTCTACTACCCGATTTCTCGGGGTAGAGTTGACTCCACCGTCCAACTCTCCGTGTACAAAGGCTCTTCCTACCATCGGAGGAAGACCCTTCTATCCCACGAAGAGTTCTGAGTTGTCTGATTTGCGCGTCAAAAGCGTATGAGCTCCCTGATGTTGGTGTCAGAAGAATACTCTCCACAGCATCCAAATCGCCAATGCCAGTTCTGAAAAAAAAATTCAGCCAAACTCCTGCAGAAAGCAGCAAGGAAAAAGAAATTAATCAACAGAAATGTCATTATCATTAGGCGTGCACTGGTCAAACAAAGACAAGCGCACTGGCTAGTCAAAGACAGACGCATCCTGTTCAGTCAGAGACAAAAGCTCATCTTCAACAATAAAAAGTGGTACGCATACTATGTTGGACTCACCATCGAGATTAAAAGGTTTTGTGCTAAGGATTGGCAAACCAATGTCTGATGATGTAACGCACAAGAATACAACATCAGAAAGCATTGCTTTCTTGTTGAGAATGAAATCTTGCAAAAAGGTCATTCTCAGAGAAGAAGAAGAAGAATAAAGAGATGAGTATGCGTGAAACTCAGCTATCTATTTAAAGGGTCAAGGCGCGAGTCTATTTTTGGAAAGATCTGAGTAAAAAGTGCTCATAACCACGGAATGAGTGTCACGTGTGCTTTGGAAGACAGCACAACATTAGAAATATTCAAAGAGTGCTGCCTAATGCTCTTCATTAGCGCACGCTATTCGGAGTAAAGCTAGCTCTCAGTACAAAACTGTACCACAGAAATATTTGAGTATTCAATGCAAAGATAAGTGGCACTAATGACCTTACATAGATAAAAGAGAAAAGAAGTGCAACATTTTTAAAGAAAACAGAAGCATGAAAGGACACACCCTATTTTGCGGAGTGACTGAGCTTGGCGCCCAATTCCTCTACACTACTGACCCCCATACGGTGTAACAGAGCATCGAACGCTTCCCGCTGCTCTGCGAGACTGTGCCCATTGGAGGAGGATGAGCCGTCCAGACCAAAATGGCTCAGGAGGTTCTTGGCTAATTGTGTAGGGTCATCTTTGAACTCGAAAACTAAAGGCTCCGATTCCTTACCCCCGAGAGTAGGGTCGCCATGGACACAGAAACCCAACTTTTGTGCTTCTTCCTCAGCTTCTTCCTTCGGAGTCATGCTGACACAAGATGAAGATCAAAGTTGAATTTTTCCCCCGTTTATATAAAGAAGCTCGTCGGCGGTTCATATTCCACTATGCAATCAGTCTTGAAAAATGAAGAGTCATCATGACATTTAATAAGTTCATTTGCATGTTTTCAAAGTATTTCGAAATTTTGAAGTCTTTTCAACTTTCAAAAACTTTGAAGGGGGTTTTGTAGGCCTCGAAAATGAAAGTCATGCTGAGTTGATCAAAACAAAAAGTCTAAAAGTCACGCTGAGTTGATCAAGACAATGTCTAAAAATACACGCTGGGTTCTACCAGACTATTTTCTCAATATACGCTAAGTTCAGCTCATCATTTGTCAAAGTGTCATTATGACTGACAGCACGACAGTCGAAGAATGTCTCCTCGTATGCCACGTATGCACGGGACTCGAGAGATCACAGCCGACTATTGCGTGATTTTTGAAATCTTCTTCAACAAGACTCAGCCTTCGTCAAGTTGGCGTACCAAAAGAGCTTATTATCATTTAATGTGACTGACAAGGCAATCACTGTCAGAGATTTTGTGTCAGTCGAGGCACGTCGAATCAAGACAGCTGGCAGTCCTGCCTCAATCTTGCATATATTTTGAGCCTTCTGGCTCAAGTCTGCGTGTATTTTGAACTTGTATGTTTCCTTCCTCAAGTCTGCGTGGATTTTGAAGCTGTTTGCCCCAAGTCTGCGTGGATTCTGAAGCTTCTTGCCCCAAGTCTGCGTAGATTTTGAAGCTTTCTGCCCAAGTCTGCGTGGATTTCGTCTTCAACAAGTCTGCGTGGATTTCATCCTCAACCAAGTCTGCGTGGATTTCGTCTTCGACAAGCCTGCGTAGATTTCATCAAATTGGAGTACGTGGCAGCCATGCCACCGATCTCTCGCCTGCGTGTCCTGTAGCTTGCACACGACTCATGCACGATTGCCATGTGTCCAACAGTTACAGGCCACGTCCAGTAACTGCTCATAACCTTGCGTATGTTAAATCCTGCGTGATTTTCAACTATGCACAGGCTGTGAAGACAGTAATCTTTTCAGTTATTTTTGACTCTATAAATAGAGTTTTTTTCTTATTTATTGTACAAATACAGAGCTATCTAAATTGCTGTTAAAATTTTGAGAGCTTTTCTTCTTTGCATCGTCCAAGGGATAAAGCGATCGTCTTCTAGATCAGATTCCTACAGTTATAATTTTCCCAGATACACAATAAATAAAGTGAATTTATTTATGGAAAACAGTAGGGACTCAAATAAATGGGACACAAGCGTCATGTTGGTAGTAGACTTCATGTGGGACATATCCATACTTTGGGTCGACTAGGTTGGATCGATGTCGGATCCCAAAATTAAATTGGAAGTTAAATCAGGTTTTACGGTAGATAATTAATTGGCCTAAATTGACCCGAAAGTGGTGCGAAGCAAATGAAGCACAAAATAGAGTGTCTGAGTGGGACACGAAGGTCATGGGTGTAGAACGTCTCGAGTAGATCATGCATGAGAAGTTGGTTCTGAGAAAACAACTGGCCTTGTGCTCCAAAATTAAAAGTCACGATCAAAGATAAAAGTGGGAATAATTATTCAACGATTAATTGGTCTAAGTTGACCCGAAGTTGCACGATACAAAAAGAGCACAAAAAAATAAGTTTAAGTGGGACACAATATATCAAAATGAAGATAATCTTGTCTACTACAAACTCATGAAGAGAGTTTCCAGAGATTGGAATCTCTGACGCTCCAGAAATCAAAGTCACGAAAAGTACATTAATGATCAAAACAATTAAATAATAAAATATTTATCGAAAATAATTCATTCAGAAAATTTAAAATAAACCCTAAAATTCAGGGGGCTACATCCTACCCACCTTATAAGAATTTCTTCCTCGAAATTAAAAATCATCCAATAGGTCAAACTATAACATGTAGATGCTCTGGCTACAGTACTCAATCTGCTACCCTGGTAATCATCTCTTTCGTTTCTCTTTACAATCTTTTTGGTTTATGTTCAACAAAGGTCCTTCTATCATAAACTACGTCATATATCCTCCAGAATCTTCCATACTAACATGGAACCTTTATGTATATCCTAAACTATAGGTCATTCTCTGGGTATGTTTATAAGCCTACAATGCTTGATCATCAACCATATTTCCAACCTCAATTGTAAATACTTGGTTTCCTTATCATATCCCAAGTTTCCTTATTCTATCAATCCATGGGCCCTTTGCATTATTTGTCGCCAATCCTTTCCTACAGCTTCTTCTTGAAATCATATGTTCAATACTTATACCTGGCGTAGAGCCTTCTTCTTTATACTTAATAACTCCTCCGAATATAAATTCCCGATTTCAAAACTCCCGATTTATTAATTACCAATGTACCTATGTCTTTGTCTTGTTCCTTGTCTTTTTAACTGATATCTTTCCGATCTCGTACGCAATATTATATCTCATTCTAACTTATTCTATATCATTCCACATATCGATCTACCCTCTAATCACATGTAATTAGCTTATAGATAACCAATAATTACTTGGTCATCAAAGTCCTACGAATACTCAATCCCCAAACTCTAAGTACAAGATTTTTAATCCTCAATCCATAGTCACAACAATATAATATCTCATTTCTCCATCTTAGATACCCTATCATCGAGTTATAATATCAATACAATCCTTCTTAATGGTTTCCAAGTCTACTATAGTCAGTCACTCATACTTGTCCCATAAGCTTAATCTAACCAATCCCTAGGAAAAGTATTTATCACAATCACACAATACATTTATAGTTATACTATGGAATCAGTTAACAAGGTTTGGCTAGTTTATTTGTCTATCAAATAGAAGGTAACAAGGCCTAAGACTGGGTCAAGCAATCCATAACAGTGTCCAAACAAGTTAAAGGGTCAAGCAAGACAGAAAAGTTCGTCAGAATATCTCCAAGAATGGTACAAAGACAACGAGATGCATTACGAGAAGAATTACCCAAGAGGTTAACGAAGAAGAGTTTGTCAAGTCATAGGAAAGATGAAACACAAAAATAATTATGTCCAAAAAGATAACATGAAAGCAATCATGTTGGAGAGTCCTAGAGAACCTATAATCCAAGTTGTAGATGTAGATAGGACAGAGTTAATCAACATGGGGAAGAATGATGATAAGAATTTATTCTTGCTCATTCGGTCATAACGAAGTTAACCAAGTTGAGATATGATCTGATAACCATGCACGTCTTCCTGAAATCATGTTCCCAGAATTTTTGCCACACCAGTAAGCTTAGATGCAATAAACGATAGAGTCATAACTATGGTATACACCCTATAATCATGTCAGCTAGAATTCTCACCACGCCAATCGGTATGGCTGCGAGAAAATCTAAATTCCATAAATAAGATAAGTATACCCAAAATTAGGCCCTACGTTTTTGTCATACCATCTAATATGGCTGCTATAAATTCTAAACTCCATAAATAAAGAAGACATTTACCTTATCAGGATATATCACAATTCAATCCACAAATTTATCACGATGCAAGATCAAAGTCAACAACAAAAATCAGAAATCAATTTCAACAGCGAATTAAGGAAGAGCAAATGGAAACAAGTGGAAATAGATTTCTAGGTAAGATTAGAGTGAGATCCTCAGGGGTCATCCCAAGGGTACTAAATTGGTCAAAATTGTAACCCACTGAATTTCAAACAAGAGACTAAATATAGTAAACGGTCCTATGCTGTGACGAGTTTTCCTATGTTGCAATCCTAGAAATCCTCTAGGTGTTCTAATTGTTGTCCCTAGTGTTAACAAGTTGTCCTAAGATCCTAATTGCAGGCATACTTAGTACAATAACGTAACCAAACAACTTAAGTCTGGACCTGCATGGGCCGCCACTAAAAACATGTCACGACCCGTTACCCAAATTGTTGGACCGGGCCGGGCCGAGCCATATCCAGCCTACGCTTGGTTAAAGCATAGTAATCTGTTCTAAGAATAGACAATAAAGGATCTAAGCTGCTAACAGTTCTAATATCACATTTAAAGGTTCATCACAACACAGCATCTATAAGCGAAAGTAAAATAAGCACAGACTTAATAATACACTTCCAAAGTGTCTAACTGGAGACAAAGTCCAGTATCCAAATATAAGATCAAACCAAAGTCTAAGTCTCAAAACACAAGAAAGATATCTAAGCAAGGTTCTCCACTGGGGCCTCTTCTAGAGCTAATGCCAGGTCCTCAATGCAGTACCATAATATGTATCACATAGCATTTTCTTCTCGGAAAGTGAACCTACAACGTTATCCTGTTAGGACGGGAGCAAGTACTTGTACTACAAATATATAATACTGATCATGTGATGGAAAAAGATGAAATAACGTAATCGTGGCATATCTTGATTTATCCAGTTTTAGAAACATTTCATCATGGCAATACATATTCATTTTAAAGTTTAAAACTGTAGCATGTACATGATCGGTCAATAGGTAAATAGGATGTACAGTGGTACATATCAATTTTTTTGGAATGCACATACGTACACTAACGGCATCGGTGTATATCCATACACAAATGCGGGATCAGAACCTACGGCAAAGTTACATATAAAATGTTACCGTGCACGGTAAATACATACGGAGAAGGAGGGCATGATCACGTACTCTACTAACAGTTTCTCCATTACCCGTTTTATAACATGTGAGTGATACGAGAACAGTATAAAACATGTGAAAGATACTGGGAGTAGTATATGCATGGTAGGTACTGAGAGCAGTATAAAATATGGTGGATACTCAGAGCAGTGTAAAGCATGGTAAGTACTGAGAACCGGTAAGAAACATGTGAAGATATGACTTGTAGTTAACCAGAAAGCAGTATTTTAACATGATTTAATCACAGTTTATTGTTATACGCAGTAAATAAGCTTGTAGGGGTACTTGCCTCGAGCAAAACAAGAATAAGAATATAAAAATACAGATGTCCAGTGCCCTGTCAATAATGATATACAAACTCAGCCTCTAAGTTATGATTAAGATTTTACACTAGTGGTGTGACACAACTCCTAACTAGACACTAGCTAAGTGGAGACCTAGCATAAAAGTCTAATGTGGGGTGATACTATATCTAAACCAACACTTAGGGTCCTTAGAAACACAAGGATCACTTTAGAGTTTTACAAAATCCAAACATGAAAATATATACACTAATAATAATAATTAATTACAAATTAAGGATGATACATAAGTAAAATCTACAGATGTCGTTGGATGAGAAAACAAATATCACCAACATGTCCAGAATGGTCAAATTAGCTAGGATAGCATATCCATAAGTCCAATTTAGATACAGAGACAAAATAATAATTTTTGGTCAAAATGATGTCCGCCGTTGGACACTTTGCACCGAAAAATGTATCAGGATAGAAGTCTACAAAACCTAGCAAATTATATGTCTACGAATCCAGAATGATGATACGAACCCAATGGTATATCCGAAATAGAATTTCGATGACCCGATCACAAAATGGTCCGTTGACCTAGATATTGGTATCTGATTTACACAAAAATACGTGTCGAAGCCAAAGTCCACAAAATCTAACAAATTATATGTCAACGAGTCCAGAATGACGATACGAACTCAACGGTATATCCGAAATTGGATTTCGATCAGTCGATCTCAAAATGACACGTTGATGCGAACATTTGGAATCCGATTTGTACCGAAATACGTGCCGGAGCAAATGTCTTCAAAACTTAGCAAATTTTATGTCAACGAGTCTAGAATTACGATACGAACACAATAGTAAATCTGGAATTGAATTCCGATGAGCCGATCTCAAAGTGACCCGTTGTCTCGAACTGTGGGACCCGCTTTGTTCCGAAATGCATGCCCGAGCCCACGTTCTCCAAATCAAGCAAATTTTATATAAAAACGTGCCAAAACAACGCCACGAGTCTACTGGTGGTGTCAGAAATTGAATCCGGAGTCCCGGGTTCAAAAATGGAATTTAACAAGTACAATATTTAGAATTCGGACGGCCAACTTTGGCGTCGAATTCGACCAACCAAACGTGTCCACAATGAAACAAAACTTAAGGGGTAAGAAGAGGGTTATACCAGCTATGCAAAGGAACTGGTAGCATACCAACCGGAGCTGCGATGGCGGAGTTACGTACTGACGAAGTCGGCTCCACAAAATTGTCCAAAAATAGTACAATTTAAAGTGTCAACTTGGTGGCCAGTTTTGATATATCAAACGGCAAAATTAACGGACGAAACTTGATAGGAGTGAAGTGCTATACACCGAAATTGTGAGGAGCAAAGAGTTTGCCAATCCAACAGTCGGATCTCTCGAAAAATGCGTACAAAGTTGCTGTCCCGAAACATAATTTCTAAGTTCAAAACGCGTGCGTCACGACGAGATTTCGTTCAAAACGCACGAATAGCCTATGCGGCACGTCGGGGAAGTGGGCGGTGGCCTGGAAGAGTTCGTCGGGGGCTCGCCTGGTCAAGGGAAGGTCGTGGTGGCGGTATACGACGGCGGCGCCGCCGTCGTGCGGCTGCGGTAGCGACTGTTGCTGCCGCTCATGCTGCTGTTGCAGCTGCTTGCTGCAACTGCGGCTGCTGCTGCGAGCTGCTGCAGTCACGCGCGGCCAGTAGCAGTGGCGGCGGCGGCACGGCGCGGCACTGTACAGCAGTCGCCGGCGAGGGTAGAGGTGCGGATGATGATAAAGGTGTGGTGGTTGTAGTGATGGTGTTGAAGAGAATGGTGGTGGAGTTGTGTTGATGGTGATAATGATGTAGATGATCGAGAAGAGGAGGAGAAGAAGATGGAGGTGGTGGCTGCAGTGGTGTTCGGTATGGGTGGTAGAGGTCGGCCGAGTGGAGTAGGGGTGGAGTATGCATGTATGTGTAAGGATAGAGGGAGAGAGTTATATTTGTGTGTGGGTGTGTGTGTAATATATATAAAGAGATAGTGAGAGAATAGTAAAGAGAGAGGAAGATATTTTAGGAAGAGAGAGAGGGAAGTCGATTGGGGGGATATGTATGCTGGTAGAGAGAGGGGAGGGGGGATGTGTATGTGTAAGGAGAGAGAGAGAGTTTTATATATATATATATATATATATATATATATATATATATATATATATATATATATATATATATATATATAAAAGAGATATTTAAGATATTTAATAAAGTAGAGAGAAAGATATTTTAGATAGGGAAAAGAATGATGTATTTGTAGGGTATTCATGTGGGGACAACATGGAGCTTGGGTTCCGGTTCGGTCGAGCCGGGTCGGGTCAAAATCGGACATGGTGCAATAACTAAGTTTAAATGGGTATTTATAATCATGGATAAATAAGTAACATGTAGGGACTCAAATAAATGGAACACAAGCGTCATGTCGGTAGTAGGCTTCATGTGGGCCATGTCCATACTTTGGGTCGACTAGGTTGGATCGATGTCGGGTCCCAAAATTAAATTGGAAGTTAAATCAGGTTTTACGGTAGATAATTAATTGGCCTAAATTGATCTGAAAGTGGTGCAAAGCAAATGAAGCACAAAATGGAGTATCTGAGTGGGATACGAAGGTCATGGGTGTAGAACGTCTCGAGTAGATCATGCATGAGAAGTTGGTTCTGAGAAAATGACTGGTCTTGTGCTCCTAAATTAAAAGTCACGGCGACGTGCACACGATGATCAAAGATAAAAGTGGGAATAATTATTCAACGATTAATTGGTCTAAGTTGACCCGAAGTTGTGCGATACAAAAAGAGCACAAGAAAACAAGTTTAAGTAGGACACGATATATCAAAATGAAGATAATCTTGTCTACTACAAACTCATGAAGAGAGTTTCCAGAGATTGGCATCTCTGACGCTCCAGAAATCAAAGTCACGGAAAGTACATTAATGATCAAAATAATTAAATAATAAAATATTTATCGAAAATAATTCATTCATAAAATTTAAAATAAACCCTGAAATTCATGGAGATTATACTAAGCCGAGGCATTACCCCTACCGGGGAACCTCATTGTGGTGTCACCCCATTGTTGCATAGAGTCCATGAGCTCCTTTGTAGTGCTGCGCTACCGTGCTTCTTGTAAAGCACAATAGATATTCACTCTGTCTGAGAATGCATTAAGGCGTAGAAGCCATCCTCTCCACAGGATTTGTTCTCCGCAGAGAACAATAGTAGACAACAGTGGTTGTGGATCTGTATCCCTTCCATGTCCCTCAGGACTATGTATCCACTGTTACCTGATATTTTTCCAATCAGCGGTCCTCCCTTGAACCAAAAACTAAATGCCTAGTAGATTTCTCTTTGAACTAATAGCATAAAACTTTATGGTAGGATTATACAGTTACAATATCAAAATGCCTTCAATCCATTTTTTTGCTGAGTCATCGACCAGCTGGCGCTTAAGGCCCTTTGTGAACGGATCCGCCAGGTTCTTCTGACTCCGAACGTCTATTACAGCAATAGTACCCCTCTTGATGAGATCGTTTACTGCTCTGTGCTTCAGCCGTATAGTTCTTTTTTTTCGTTGAAGAGGTCATTCGATAATACTGCTGCAGTCGCCTGGTTGTCACAGTATATCGGTATCACCGGTATCTGAACCCCAATCACTGGAAGATAATACATGAGCTCCCGAAGCCACTCTTCTTCATCTACTGCAGTTTCTAGTGCATAGAACTCAGATTTCATGGAGGAGCGAGAAAGTATAGTATGTTTCTTCGACTTCCACGATATAGCAGCTCTACCTAAGGAAAAGACGTATCCACCTGTAGATCTCTCGCTCTCCACTTCTGAACACCAGCTAACATCACTGAAATCTTCTACTACTGTCGAATACCCGCTGTAGTGCAGTGTATATGTCTGAGTCTTCTTGAGATATTTCATTACCTGCTACATAGCTTTCCAGTGCTCAATGCCTAGGTTGCTCGTGAACCAACTCAGCATTCCCACGATGAAGGCTATGTTAGGCCTTCTAGCAGTAGTAGCGTACATCAAGCTCCCGATACGCTAGAATACTCCAGGTGCCTGACGCTTTCCTTCGAGTTTGGCTTCAGCTTCTGGTCACACATGTAAGGCATATCAATCCCTGGAAGATTCTGATACCCGTAGCGTGTGAGCATCTTCTCAATGTAGTGAGATTATGACAACGCCACTCCAGTATCTTTTCGAATAATCTTTATACCCAAGATCACATCAGCATCCCCCAAGTCCTTCATACTGAACTTGGTCGAGAGGAACTTCTTTGTTTCTGTGACACATCCTATATCCGAGCCTAGGATTAGCATGTCGTCCACGTATAGACAAACGATGACTCATCTTCCATCAGAGAACTTTGTGTAAACACATTTGTCTGTTTTGCTGACTCTGTAGACATTTGATCGAATGACCTTGTCAAACTTCTCATACGACATTTTGGGAGCCTGCTTTAAACCGTACAAGGATTTCACCAACTTACAGACTTTGTCTTCAAGACCTTTGACAACAAATCCATCTGGCTGTTGCATGTAAATCTTTTCGATCAGCTCACCATTAAGGAATGATGTTTTTACATCCATCTGATGTATCACCAACTTATGTATCGCTGCTAGAGCGATTAATATTCTGATGGTGGTCATTCGTGCTACTGGAGCGTACGTGTCAAAGTAGTCTATCTTCTATTTCTGAGAAAACCCCTTGGCTACTAGCATGGCCTTTAACTTGTCAATAGTTCCATCTGCCTTTATCTTTTTCTTGAAGATCCATTTACATCCGATGGATTTTGCTCCTTCAGGTAGATCTACTAACACCCATATATTATTGGAGGTGATAGAGTCAAACTGGTCATTCACCGCCTCCTTCTAGAAGATAGCATCTCTGGTCTTCATCGCATCATCATAGGTAAGCGGATCTGCTTCCACATGATACGTGACAAAGTCATCTTCGAAGTCTTTCGGCCTTCTCACTCGCTTAGCTGACGGCTCTGCGAGTTCTGATTCAAACGTTGTTTCATCAACAATAGCTTCTTCTTGGACTACTACATCGTTAAAAACCTCAGCTTCTTTTGCACCATCATTATTCTCTGGAATGTCCGTAAGAACAATATTTTTGTGTCTTGTAAATTTGTCTTCAAAGTACTCTGTGTCACGAGATTCGATGACATGGTTAGACTCCAAGTCAAAGAACCTTCGAGCATCACTCTTCTCGGCGTACCCCAAGAAGATCGTCTTTGTAGTCCTTGTTCCGAGTTTCTAAATCTTCAGATCCGGGAGCTTCACATATGCAAGACACCCCCACACTCGAATGATATTCAAGTTGGGTTTGACTTTGAACCAGAGTTTATGAGGAGTAATATTAGAAGTTGCATACGGTACTCTGTTCAGAATGAATGTGGCCGTCAATGCAGTTTCTCCCCAAAAATGTTTTGGAAGACCTGCAGTCAACAGCATTGAGTTTATCATTTTTGTCAACGTTCTGTTCTTTCTTTCTGCTACTCCGTTGGACTGAGAAGAATACAGATCAGTAGTCTCGTTGATGATTTTATGTTATTTGCAGTACGATGCAAAATCATAAGACCGATATTCTTCTTCTCGATCACTCCTCAATCTCTTGAGTTATTGTCCAGTTTGCCTTTCAGCTTCAACCTGAACTCCTTGAACTTCTCAAATGCTTCGTCTTTAGTCTTAAGCAAGTAGACGAACACGTACTTTGAGAAGTCATCGATGAATGTTATGAAGTACTTCATCCCGGCCTTCGTAGAGAATTGTTTGAAGTCACAGATATCGGAGTACACTAACTCCAGAAGATCTGTGCTTCGATTGACCCGGTGAAAGGGTTTCTTAGTAATCTTTGTCTGAGCACACACTTCACACTTCTCCACCTTACCCCCGCATTTGGAGATAAGTCCTAGACTAGATATTTTGTTTATCCTTTTACAATGGACATGTCCTAGTCTATTATGCCACAACTTAAGAGTATAATCAGAATTGGAGATAGCATTAATATTCTCTGACTGGGTTACAAGCTGAAACTTAAACATTTATTCGATATAGAAAGCTTTTCCGAAGTACATTCCTTTAAGAGACATCACCATCTGGCCAGCATTGATGTCCATCCTCAGGTCTGCGTTGCAGAGCAGGCCTCCAGAGATCAAGTTCTTTGTAATCATAGGAACGTGCTTCACACCTTGAAGCATCAGAGTTTTCCCGGAGGTCAGTTTCAGCTCCACCGTCCCGATCCCTTGAACTTCAGCTTGTGCCTGATTCGCTACCATAACCTTTTCAGAGGTTAGCTGGTATATGGTGAACCATTCCTTGCTTGAGCAGACGTGGCAGGTGGCACCAGTGTCGACCCACCAGTCAGATTCAGCCCCCATCGAAGTGACCTGCGCAATCATAGCAATACCGTCAGTAATCACTGAAACCTTATTAGGCTCACCTTGCTGTGACTGCTTGGGCTTGGATCTTCATTCACTTTTGTAGTGTCCCTTCTTGCCATAGTTAAAGCAAGTCACATTTGACTTGGGCTTCTGCTTTTTAAAAGAAGGTCCATTTACTTTCAGATTAGTGAATTCCTTCTTGTGGTGAGAAGTCGTCTGCTTCCCCTTGGACTCCCTTGTCTGCACTAAGTTGGCCTTGGCCAACTGTTTGGACAGAACATCCACCTTCTGTTGAGCCCTTATTTGGTCTTTAACATGGATTTCTTGCAGGAGATCTTCCAGACTGATATCGAGTTTCTTCTTGTGCATGGTCGCATAGAGCTTGCTCCATCCAGGAGGGAGTTTGGAGACTATCCCTCTAACGACGAACTTGTCCTCGAGGGGTATCTTTTCGTCGTCCAGTTTCTGACGAAGTTTCAGAAACTCCTTCACCTGAGGAAGCATCGCCTTCTCGTCTTCAAAGAGCCACTTGTGATATTTTTCGACAATAACTATCTTGTTTCTGCTCTCATTGTCTTCATACATTTTCTCTACAGACTCCCAAATTTCTCTAACCATCACTTTCTTGGAGTAGGATTCTGCTAGAAAATCTTCCATGGAGTTGAGAATAAATAGCCTGCAGAGGTTGTTTTCTCTCCTCCACTTCATCTGCTTGGTAGTTGCAGTGGCAATTCTGGTTGCGTTGCCATCCTCTGGAATGATCGATTCGTCCTCTGTTAACACGTGATCAACATCCACGAGTTGAAGGTTGAGGCTAACCTTCCTCTTCCAGATCTGGTAGTGCTCTCCATCGAACTTCTCTAACTTGTTAAAGCTAGTATCGAGAAGAGAAGCACGAGAGTTTTCCATTTGTCTAATCTTGTTTTGAGATTGTTAGTCCCGGGGCAAGAAATTAGATGGAAAACAGGTGTGAACGAGATCAGAGGGTATGAGCAAAAAAACTTTTGCACTGAACAACCTCAAGATCCACGAAAAACAAAATAACAATAGTAACCAGATTACAACTGCAGAAAAGAGAGAAAAGAATATCTCTCGTTCTTCCTTGCAAATATGTTACAATTGGGACAGAACGAGATACAATAATCTAGCGAAAGATAAAATAGAGAAAAGTTGCTCGGGTGTAAAAACATTGTTGCTCAAAGCAAGATTCGCCCCACACGATCTGCTTCCAGGAACAAACAAGTTCGAAGAACCTCTGGAACGCTCGAAGTCATCTCTGTTCTCACTCCTCAGACTTTTTGAACTTGCAATGGCGGTAGCAGCTCTCTCTCTCTCTCTCTCTCTCTTCTGATTTCTATTTTTTAGATTACTCCTCAAAGGAGGCCAGAAGAAAGTATATATAGAGAGAAAGAGGAAGCCCTAGCCGCTCAATCAGCTCTAGAAAGATCCTACAAAGATAGCCACGAATTAATTTCAAATCGCACAAAATTAGGATCTGAATCAAATTTGGATCAATCTTTCCAGTAACCGACTCAAGGCAATAAAACGCCACATTATGTCTCATGAGCCCGACCCCGAGTCTGAGTCGCTCCAAAGGGAATAAATCCAAGAGAGTGACAAAAGCATTAATGCTTTCTTCATGAAGTCTTAACCTTACCTCCTAGTAAAATATCCCACATGGTTCCCTCCTTAGGGTCACCACCCCATGTGCATCTCTCAACACCCCACTTGGTATTATATTGAGATACTCACTTGGATGCTTTTCCAATGTGGGAATATCTTTCTAGGCTTGAAAGAGAGCAAGCTCTTCTCAAGTCAAGGAAAAGCTCCAATATAGCCTATCCACCGTCCTGACTTGTGGTAGTAGTCGTCAGGTTTTCCTTTAGGAACAAAGGTCATAGTGGAAATCGGCGTCCTCTTTAGAAGTTTAAGCTTTGACCTGCTTGGAGATTATAGCCAACTCGCTTCATCATATTTTTGAACACTTTTACTATATATGTAGTTGGGAATGTGTCTTCCTTCTTCATCGTCATAAATATATTCCATCCACTCTGGATAAAGTTTTCCTTCGTCGAAGACGATAGTATGTTGTCCCTTGAATGTTGAAGGCACTAGAAAGACAAAATCCTCTTCAGGGCTAAACAAGCTCTCTTTCCTAAAGACTGAAGGTAATGGCATATGTAATAATGTATCATTGAACAGTGTTGATAGTATCCTACTACTATGCCTAGACTCGGTATCATGACACACAGGATAACTAAAATTTTGCGCTTTATTAACAAAAGAATGTACATCATTTACAAGTATAGATAGGTCTCTGACGAAAGGCTCTTCGTCTGCTAGATCAATGATAAATGGTTCGTTAGCATCCAAACCTCCATCTTGTTTGAGCTTTAGTTAGAGCAATGATGAATGGTTCTTGTTAGTGCCGGGGCATAAATTTTTCGATGGAAAATTGAGAAGATGAAATAATTATAAAAATAATGTTCCAACGCAACACTTCTAGGAAGGTTGCGCAAGTTTAACGAAGATCTTAGAAGATCTCGTTACAGCAGCATATAATATTACGAGAATCTAAGAAGATTTCGTAATCCACAGCAGCGAAGAAGATGACAGGCGATTGATGGATGAATATCCTGCTGGGGTGAATGATCACCGTTGCTCAAAGCTATATTCGCCCCACACGAATAGCTTCCAGGAACCAGCAAGTTCGTCGGAGAACTTTGGAACACTTCTGCTCTTCTGACTCCTCGGATCGTACACGGACTCCCATGCAAAAGCAACGCTGGTGCAAAGCTTCTCTTCTCTCTCACAGCCTCTGTTTACTTGTGTTAAGAAACACTTGTAAACTTTCATAACTCTTTGTATATGTTCTGTGTAAGTGCATGTGAGAGAGAAGAGACCTTTTATAGGCCCGAGTAGCAACTGCCCGGTTAGTACAACATTCGGGACATGGTAATAACCACTCTGAACGTGCAGTAACCGTTCAGATCAAGTACAGGCACGATCTGAAGCAAGCTGCACACCTCGCGCACCCCGTACGCCTTGCACACCACACGCTCAATGCGCACTGAGCCACTTGCGCCACCTGCGTACCCTATGTACCCTGCGCCACCCGCGTAACTGAACGTGCAACTGATCGCACAACCTGGGCCGTGCAACCTGGGTCGTATAACCTGGCAGCGTAACTGGCCGCGTAACCAGGCAGTGCACCTGGCCGTGCAACCTGGCAGTGTGCCTGGCCTCGCAAGTGGCTCGTGCAGCGAGCGCAACTTAAGCGTACTATGCGCCTAGCGACGATGCTGACATGCTAAGTGCAAAGTGCACCAACAAAATGCCACATTACGCCTCATGAGCCCATGAGCCTGCGTTCGAGTCCGAGTCCGAGTCGCTAAGCCCTACAGGGCTTAGCTCCTATGGAAATAAATTTTCTAAGAGCAAAAAGCTTGAATACTTTCAATTGTTTATTTAGCCTTTTTCTATTAGAAAAATAATCCCACATGGCACACCTAGGTGCACCTCTACACCATATGTGCATCTCTAAAATAGCATAGCTAATATATAGAGATACAACTCCTATGGCCTAACTGATGTGGGACTAAAATTCCAGAATGACAAAGGCCAAAACCTAACAATCCCCCACATATCTCTATATATGGGTATAAGTGTTCCCCACAGTAACTGTCCATCATGCATTAGGAGAGATGTCGCTGACGACTTGAATCTTCCCGCATGGGTCAAACAACAGACTATAATACAAGAATGGACTAAGCCTTGAATTCTACATCATAGCTAAAATTCTTCCTACTCACATAATGTAGTTACATGTGCTTCTGGCTACACATTAAAGGCCCTGTGCCAGCCTAGTTTCAGTGTATAATTTTGGGCGTCTACAAGTTTACCCTCAAGAGACGGCTTGAGATCTCTGTCCATACACTATAAGTGAGTTCATTATAAAGAGACATGGCATGAAGCGCTTTGCACTTCCCTTGCGGTGATACGCCGCTATGACATGGCTTAAACTCGAGGCCTTACCCCGTACCGGGAACCTCATCGTAGTGTCATACTACTGTAGCATGAGGCAACCGCCTCTTTGTAGTGCCAAACTATCCAGCATGAAGCCTTAGGCTCCCTTGCGGTGTTACGCCGCAACGACATAGCTTACAAGGCCGAGGCTTTATCCTTAACTGGGTACCTCATCATGGTATCGTGCCACTGTAACATGAGGAACTCCTCCTCTTTGTAATGCTGACTACATCCCTCTTTATTTTAATATACAGCATTAGGCTAACTGCCTATTTACGGTGCTACACCGTTGTGACTTGGCTAGCAAAGCCGAGGTATTACCCCATGCCTAGGAACCTCATAATGGAGTTACCCTACAGTAGCATGGAGTTTTACTCTTCGTAGTGCTGTTCTACTGTACTTCCTGTAAAGTACACAAGGCATTCACTCTGCATGAGAACTCATTAAGGCATTTAAGCCAACCTTTCCACAGGATCCGTTTTTCGCAGAAAATAATAGTAGACAACAGTGGTTGTAGGTCCGTAACCTCTCCATGCCCAATAGAACATGTACCCACCGTTCCTGGTATTCTTTCGATTAGTGGTCCTCCCTTGAACCAAAAGCTAGATGCCTAATAGATTTCACTTTGAACTATTAGCATAAAACTTTATGGTAGAAATACAATAATACAATATCAGAATGTCTTCAAGCCCATTTTACAAGCTGTGTCGTCAACCAGCTGGCGCTTGAGGCCCTTGGTGAACAGATCCGCCAGGTTCTCCTGACTTCGAACATCAATCACTGCAATAACACCTCTCTTGATAAGATCGTGCACTGCCATCTGCTTCAACCGCACAGTCCTCTTCTTTTCGTTGAAGAGGTCATTTGATGCCACCGTCGCAGTCGTCTGGTTGTTGCAGTATATCGGTATCGCCGGTATTTGCACCCCAACCACTGGAAGATCATACATGAGCTCCCGAAGCCATTCTGTTTCCTAGGCTGTGGTATTAAGTGTAAAGAACTCAGATTCTATGGATGACCACGAGAGCATAGTCTGCTTCTTCGACTTCTATGATATAACAGCTCCACCCATTGTGAAAATGAATCCACCTGTGGACCTCGCGCTCTCCACCTCTGAGCACCAGCTGGCATCACTGAAGCCTTCCACTACCGGTGGATCTTCGATGTAGTACAGTGCATATGTCTGAGTCTTCTTGAGATATCTCATAACCCGTTTCACAGCTTTTCAGTGTTCAATACCTGGGTTGCTGGTAAAACGACTCAGCATTCCCACGACGAAAGCTATGTCAGGCCTTGTGGCAGTAGTAGCATATATCAAACTTCCGATTACGCTTGCATACTCCAGCTGCCTGACGCTTTCCTCTGAATTAGGTTTCAGCTTCAGATCACACATGTACGGCGTATCGATCCCTAGAAGATCCTGATACCCATAACGAGTGATCATTTTCTCAATATAATGAGACTGTGACAGCGCTAGTTCAGTGTCTGTCCGGTTGATCTTGGTCCCTAAGATCACATCAGCTTCCCCTAAGTCCTTCATACTGAACTTGCTCGAGATGAATTTCTTTGTCTCCGTGACACAACCCATATCCATACCTAGGATAAGCATGTCATCCACGTATAGACAAATGATCACACCTCTTCCATCAGCGAACTTCGTATAAACACACTTGTCCGTCTCGCTGACCATGTAGCCATTTGACCTTATAACTTTGTCAAATTTCTCATGCCACATCTTGGGAGCTTGTTTAAGACCGTACAAAGATTTTACCAACTTGCAGACTTCGTCTTCAAGACCCTTGACGACAAATTCCTCTGGCTGTCGCATGTAAATCTCTTCGGTCAGCTCACCATTTAGAAAAGCCATTTTCACATCCATCTGATGTATCACTATCTTATGTATTTCTGCGAGAGCAATCAATATTCTGATGGTGGTCATCCGGACTACTGGAGCATACATGTCAAAGTAGTCAATTCTGCTTCTGAGAAAACCCCTTGGCTACCAACCTAGCCTTGAACTTGTCAATAGTTCCGTCTGCTTTCATCTTCTTCTTGAAGATCCATTTGCATCCGATGGATTTTACTCCTTCAGGAAGATCAACCAACACCCAAGTGTTATTTGAGGTGATGGAATCAATTTTATTGTCAATCGTCTCCTTCCAAAAAATTGCGTCTCTGGTCTTCATCGCCTCATCATATGTAAACGGATCTGCTTCCACATGATAGGTGACAAAGTCACTTTCGAAGTCCTTCGACCTTCTCACACGCTTAGCTGACGGCTAAGCTTGTTCTGGTTCAATTGTTGTTTCAACAACATCTTCTTGGACCACATCTTCATTGAAGACTTCAGTTTCCTGCGCACCCTCATTGTTCTCCGGTACATCCACAAGAACAATATTCTTGTATTCTTGTAAATTTTTCTTCAAAATATTCTGTGTCGCGAGATTCAATGATATGATTTGACTCAATATCAAGAAATCTTCGAGCATCACTCTTCTCGGCATACCCCAAGAAGATCGTCTTAGTAGTCCTTATCCCAAGCTTCTAAATCTTCAGATCTGGAAGCTTGACATATGCCAGATATCCCCACACTCGAATGAAATTCAAGTTAGGTCTGACCTTGAACCAGATTTCATGAGAAGTAATGTCTGAAGTTGCATAAGGCACTCTATTCAGAATAAAAGTGGCCGTCAATACAGCCTCTCCCCAGTAGCACTTAGGAAGACCCGCAGTCAACAGCATTGAGTTAATCATTTCCGTTAACGTTCTGTTCTTCCTCTCTGCTACTTCGTTTGATTGAAGAGAGTACGGAGCCGTAGTCTCATTGACAATTCCATATTCTTTGCAGAACGATGCGATTCATGAGACCTGTACTCCCCACCTCGATCACTTCTTATTCTTTTGAGTTGTTGTCCAGTCTGCCACTCAGCTTCGGCTCTAAACTCCTTAAACTTCTCGAATGCTTCGTCTTTAGCCTTCATCAAGTAGACGAACGCATACTTTGAGAAGTCATCGATGAAAGTTATAAAATACTTCATCACGGCCTTTGTCAAGAATTGTTTGAAGTCACAGATATCAGAGTGTACCAACTCCAGAAGATCTGTACTTCGATTAACCCGAGGAAAGGGTTTCCTTGTGATCTTTATTTGAGCACAAACTTCACATTTCTTTACCTTACCCCCAACTTGGAGATTAGTCCTAGACTAGACATTCTGTTTATTCGTTTACAATGAACATGCCCTAGTCTATTATGCCACAACTCAAAAGTATAAGCAGAAGGAGTAATTGCATTAACAACATTGGACTGATTTATAAGCTGAATTTTGAACATTCTTTTGGTATAAAAAGCTTTTTCGAAATATGTTCCCTTGATAGACATCACCATCTGGCCAGCATTGATGTCCATCCTGAGGCCTGCATTACAGAGTAGGCCTCCCGAGATCAGGTTCTTGGCAATAACAGGTACATACTTCACACCTTAAACCATCAGAGACTTCCCCGAAGTCAGCTTCAACACCACCGTCCCGATCCCGAGCACTTCAGCTGGTGCTTGGTTTGCCACCATAACCACTTCAGAAGTAGGTGTGTAGGTGGTGAACCACTCCTTGCTGGAGCAGACATGACAGGTGGCTCCAGTGTTTACCCACCAGATAGAATCAGTCCATACCGCAACAACCTGTGCAATCATAGAAACAACGTCAGTGATCATAGATACCTTGCTAGGCTCTCCTTGCTCTGATTATTTGGTCTTTGTTTTGCATTCATTCTTGAAGTGGCCCTTCTTGCCACACTTGAAATAAGCCAAATGAGACTTTGGCTTCTTTTGCTTGAACGAAGTTCCCTTGACTTTCAGATTGTCAGGGTCCTTCTTCTTGCTGTGAAAAGCCACCTGCTTTCCCCTTGGTTCCTTTGTATGAACCAGATTGACGTTAGCCAATTGCTTGGACAGTGCGTCCACCTTCAGTTGAGCCCGCATCTGGTCCTCAACATAGATTTTCTACAAGAGATCTTCAAGGATGATCTCAAGCTTCTTCCTATGCATGTTTACATAGAACTTACTCCATCCATCGGAGAGTTTCGAGACAATTCCTCCAACAATAAACTTGTCGGGAAGGGGCATCGCCTCGTCTTCCAGCTTCTGTCGCAGCTTCAGGAATTCCTTCACCTGCGGCAGCATGGACTTCTCGTCTTCAAAGAGCCATTTGTGATATTTTTCAACCACAAATATCCTGCTCCTGTTTTTGTCTTCTTCGTATAGTTTCTCCAGAGACTCCCATATGTCTCTGGCAATAGTTTTCTTACTGTAGGATTCTGCTAGAGAATCCTCCATAGCATTCAGGATAAGCAGCCTGCAAATGTTATTCTTCCTTCTCCACTTGGCCTGAAGTTTAGTAGCCGCAGTGATTGCGGTAGTAGACCCAGTATCTGGAACAGTAGGTTCCTCTTTAAGAAGCACATGATCAACGTCTCTGAGTTGAAGAGTGAGATAAACATTCCTCTTCCAGACTCGATAATGCTCTCCATCAAACTTTTCTAACTTACAGAAGTCAGTATTGAGGAGTGAAGCATTAAAGTTTTCCATCGTAGGAATATAGTTTTGAGAATGTTAGTGCCGGGGCACAATTTTTTCGATAGAAAACTGAGAAGATGAAACAATTGTAAAAACAATGTTCCAACGCAACACTTCTAGGAAGGTTGCGCAAGTTTAACGAAGATCTAAGAAGATCTCGTTACAGCAGCATATGATATTACGAGAATCTAAGAAGATTTTGTAATCCACAGCAGCGAAGAAGATGACAGACGATTGATGGATGAATATCCTGCTGGGGTGAATGATCACCGTTGCTCAAAGCATATGAATGCTTTCAATTGTTTATTTAGCTTTTTTCCATTAGAAAAATAATCCCACATGGCACACCCATGTGCACCTCCACACCACATGTGCATCTCTAAAATAGCATAGCTAATATATAGAGATACAACTCCTTTGGCCTAGCCGATGTGGGACTAAAATTCCAGAATGACAAAGGCCAAAACCCAACAGTTCTTTAGCACCCAAACCTTCTTCTTGATTGGAATTAGCCAGATCAATGCCCAAATAACCGTGAGCATCTGAACCTCTATCATGATCAAACACGTTGTGATTAATGTCAAACGGCTCGCCATTTTCACTGTTGAGAACTCTTTCTTCATAGCCTTTAAGGTGAATTACCATAGGCCCGTCCTTGGTTGAATCAACTTTAGCTTTATTGTCTACCTCGTTGCCACTATCTTCTCGTGACCGCACTAGTTTATAGAGAAGTGTATCGATCGGAGAAGTAAGCTTCAAGACCCTTGAAAGGATCAACATCAAGAAATACGATCTTGACTACACCCTCCTCATGATCAACATATTTGAAGCATTGTGGCATGACCAAATATTCGTATATCGATGGACGTCCCACCAAATATTGTAAGATACCTCTACGTCAACGACATAGTAGGTGAGTTATGTCTGCATATCTCCAATATGACATTTCAAGCAAATCTTCCCAAGTGGATTACTGCGACCAATGTTGAAGCCAAGAATTATTATTGAAAGCCGATGCATTGGTATGCCCAGAGTTTGTAGCAGATTCTTGAGGATAATACTCAATGAAGGTCCTGGATCAATGTGCATTTGGTCGACTCTTATAACACCAATATACCCAGTGTAATATAGATGGCGATCATGACAATTATTTTTTAGCAACATATCTTCCTGAGAGAATGTGATATTGGGCACTTGTTGATCCACGTTGTGACAATGTAAACAATCAATAGCTGGTTCTTGGCCGGGTGTAACCCTTGTCAGATAAGACTATGTCTATTGAAGAGCTTCACAGAGAGCGTCCCTTAAATGGAGAGGCGAGGTGGAATATTGGCGAGTTGTGCCAAAATATCAAAGGGATAGGGCTCTTCGAGACCAGACCAATGTTCTTTCGAAAAGATCTATCGAACCTTATTTGTTTGGTTTTATTTGCCGCTGGCTGGGCTGGCGAATTTGTTGCTGGAGGTACTGGAGTAGATGTTGAGGGTTGTGGAAAGGGATTTGATCGTATACCTTCAAGTAGGGATTGCATGTTCTTGTGGCTCTAGGCTGGTGACTTCCTTCTCAGTTGTACTGGCATTTACCGCGTCCTCTGAATCCGTCATGATATTGATGGGAAGATGATCTTTATCTAGGAGGAGGACATTGCAAGACCTTTTTTTCTTCTTGCTAGCTGATTTGGGCTTAGCTGAAGATCCAACTCACTGTTCGTCTTGGAGGATATCTAGGTATACTAACATTATCTCTCCCTTTTCAATGGCCAGAGGCACCATATCACTATCCTGTCATTTTGGCGGTAAATTAAAATTTGTTAGCTCTGTCACGGTATGTAGACTACGCCATTTTGCATATGCAAGGAAGACACCAAAGTGCAACGATACCTTGTTAGTAGTGACTTTATTCTAGTCAAACGAAGAATAATGGTCTTGGAGTCCACTAATTATTGAATTTTATTCTTCTACAGATAGCAATGTGTTATCGGATGATGTACATAATAATGATACTCGTAAATTTTGGGATCATGGTATCCCTTACTTCCTCAGGACGCCTAGTCTCTTGGAGTTGCAACTTATTCCCTTCAATTAAAATATAGAAGATTTGCACAGTTAAATCTTCGTTGAAAGTGTAGTTGCGTGGAGGCGGTAGTGGCGTTGGGGCTTGTTGTTACTGCTTTGGCAGAGCGTTTGTCAAGAGTTATATAACCATATACTCCTTGCCTTTAGCCCTCGGATTGTTGTTCTGTTGAGAACGTGTTCCCCTTCAAGGTTAAGGATTGTTGTTCTGTTGAGAACGTCTGCCCCTTCAAGGTTGACTCTTTGGAGGCCCAGTTTGTCAAGGTTGGCAGCTTGTTCTTCCACGAATTTAACATAGTCAATCAACATTGACCAAGTTTGGAAAGGACTTACCCCAATGCTTATTGTTAGCAGGAAATTATTCTTGCGTGTGTCCATAAGGAAGCAATCCGGAATTCTTTAAGGACAATTTAGGGCAACTTTTGAAATTGCTTAATGTATTCCTTGGTTGATTCTGTTAGAACCGGGGCACAATTTTCGATAGAAAACTGAGAGAATGAAATAATTATAAAAACAACGTTTCAATACAACGCTTCAAGGAAGGTACGCAACAGAGATTCTAGGAGGATTCTGAAATACGAATATCTAAAAAGATTTCGTAAATGTAGCAAACGATAGTAGTACTTCTAAACAGAAGGTACTAATTGAAATGCTAAAGGCAGCAGCGAAGATGACAGGCGATAGATGGAAGGTGGTGGCATAATGGGGTGTCAAGAATACCAGTGCTCAAAGCTAGATCCATCCACACGGTCAGCTTCCAGGAACCAGCAAGTTCGAGTGAACTCTGGAATACTCTCGTAATCTGCACTAAGACAGACTGCTCGGAAAGACAAGGACAGAACTCCAGTTGCACGAGGAAGAACAAGGTGCGCAGCAGCTCTCTCTTCTCTCTTCGGAAATTGTCACGACCCGATCCCAAGTTAATGGGTCGAACCGGACCATGCCCAGCCTGCACCGTGGTGAGACGGCGGCAGTAAGCTGTTCCATTGCAGGTATTCACAACAACACAATTACATTTGTCACAACTGTTCTATTCGGAATTGAAACTTTGTTTAATAAAAATTCAAAAATACAACTGGAAGGGAAATGCAGAAAGAAAACTACAAACTCCAAATAAAAGAAAATGCAGAAAGGGAAACTATCTAAGCATCAGGTTCAGCAGTCCCAGGATCAGCGTCCTCCAAAGACGGCTCCGATACCGTCGCAGGGTAGAGAACCGGGTTGTAATAGCTATTATAGTATAGCTCGTCATCCTCAGTGTTACCTAAAATGTTGTCTCCAGTCAGGAGGGAGCAAGAACGAAATATGCATCTCATAATTTAAATAGTAATTGGAAAGTGCAGGGTAAACAGTTTGAAATAATATTTTCAGCAGTTTAAAACAGTTCAGTGTGTTTTGAATATGCAAACGTCTATGACCGGCTTGGGTTGATCAGTAGTATCCTAGCGATACGATATGGCTTATCCCCGTGTGTGAGAGGGGTAAGCTAACACAGTCAGTTCAGTAGGGGTTTTGGTCATAAACATCTACACTATTCCCCCAGTCCCAGATTCAGTAACAGTTTCAGTCGGTAGTTGAACCCTATGATAGAGTTCCGTGCCAGCAGTGTGGTTTAACATGCAGCTTAACTTTACTAAATAAAATACAGGAATACACAGTTCGAAACTTGCCTTGTTTTAAATGACTGGAAAGACGAGTCGGTACCGAGGAGGAACGTCAGGTGTATCTTCGAGTTCCTACAGTTGAGAACTCGACTTAGAACCTTGAATAACCAGGCTAAGTGTGCTAGTTGCAATCTCTAGTAGTAAGTCCTAGTCAGGTTTTAAGTTGTATTAATAAACAGCTAACGATTACGTCGCAACTACGTGCGTTGATTAAACCGATTAATTTGGTTATTTGGAAATAATAACAAGGACCAATTAACTTTGGAAAACTTTGTGTTTTTGTAATATATTTATAAAAATATAGTTTATTATAGTGATAAATCATGAACTAGTTATTTACTAATATTTTATCCATTTATTTAATTCTTAATTAATTATATGATTACGCTCTAACTACGATTATACGTCTAATCAAAATACCACCCAAGATCAACATCCACCCAGAAAATAAAGTAAAACCTACGCTAAACAATACATGGGCACAGCTAATCATCCTAGAGTCATGGGCTTATGCCCGGTACAATTCTTTTTACATGAAATAAGAGGAAACGATTTAGTTACTAAATAAAATGCAGTAATTAAATAACTATAATAAATAACCTAAACATTAAATAATTTAAAAATAAAAGTTGGAGTCTCAGACTCGGTCCATCATCAAAATCCAGCTAATACCACAACGTCCGGTCGGACCGGTGCGTTTGCATTTCGCTAGGGCCCACAGACCGGTACGGTCGTCGCCCGAAAATCAGTTTTAAAATTCATTTTTCCGAAAATCAATTTTGAAATCAAATTAAATAAAGTTTTGTAAAAATTTGGGCAGCATTTCCTCTATTTCGGGACAACCCAAAACTGGGAAATGCGCCACAAAAACCTGCAATTGTTCCAACCAAATAATAATCCCGAAAATATAACCACCGAGTAATTTCCAACCAAAATAATAATCCCGAAAATATAACCACCGAATAATTTCTCAACCCCCAGAACCTTTCCGAAATACTCGGGAAATCCGAAATCAACCAACAACATAAAAATCTCAGCACCCACATCACAAAAATCTCGCAAACCAACCACACCAAAGCTAATGTAGCTAACCGAATCTACTACGTAGCTAACCGGATTTCCCAAAGGGAAATCGGGGACCGATATCATCATAGACTACCGCAAAATAAAAGCAACGGGGCAGAGATTTATACCTCGGGTGCTCGGCTAGAGCTCTCAGATGATAAAATAGAAGAATAATCCAGCAGCGACGTTCCGAAATGATGCTGACCCAACGTCGTCGACGTCGAACGTCGAAAACTACGAAATAGGCACAGCAGAACAAATCCAGAGAACACTCGCCCAAAGAGAAATGAGCTCGACTAGAGAAAGTACCAGAGGCGCTGCCGAGAAAGTCAGCGTTGGTCGGCGGGAACGCCGACAGAAAGGGCACAGAGGGGAACGGTGCCAAGGGCAGCGCGGTCGGGGCTCGCCGGACTCAGCGCGAGGCTAGGGTAGTCGTGCGCGGGTCAGGGCTCGCCGAAGAGGGCGGTCGGATCTGCGGAAGTGGGCGCGGGGAGAGGGTCGGCCCGCTGCGGTCGACGTCGGCGCTGGAGTAGGCCGACGCGGAGGGGCAAAGGGACGCGGGTCCCGGTGGCCGGCGGAGAGGCTCGTCGGCGGAGCGGGGACACCGGAGTAGGCGCGAAAGGGGGTCGCCGCTAGGGGTCGGCGGCGCGGCAAGGTGGTCGGCCGAGGAATCGCCGGAGCCGGGCTGGCTAGGGTTTAGGAATTTGAGTTGGAAGAGGGGTGGAGAAAAAGATGGAGAGGGGAAGGATTTATATAGGGAGAAAAATGGGGTTATGGAAACCCTAGAGTCTCCATTGATGGAGAAATAACCCTTACGGTTTTCTTTTCGGAAAGGAACCGATGAAGAAGAAGAATGGTTTCATCCGTTCTAAATTTTGTAAAGGGGTTTCATCTCCATCTACTATAACAAACAAATCTATTCTCTTATGACAACCAACACTTGGTGGTGTAGTGGTTGTGTCCTATGACTTGGTTGGGAAGGTTGAGGGTTCAAATCTTAGGAGTAACATTTTTTTTTATTATTTATTTGAAGATTTAACCAAGTCTAAAAATCAGGTTTTTAATAGAGAAGGAATTGGGCTCGGGCCTGGGTCTGGACTCGGACTCGGGTCTGGGTCCGAAAACAAAAATCCTTGTTGTTATAATTTTCAAAAAAATTCTTTTTCACCCAAAAATAATTAATAATAATATTTAATAATAATAATTTTGAAAATGTTAATTAATAACACAAAAATTCTATTTAAATAAATGGCTACAAAAACAATGGGTTTCACAATCTTCCCTCCTTAGAAAATTTCGTCCTCGAAATTTAAAGTAAGGTAGGAAAGACAAACATGTACGGGTACTGCGCCCGTAACTCAGGTCCAACCATAAGGATTTCCAAGGCAGTCATGGATGAGACGGTTTAGGGGAAAGTTTCATTTATGGTGACATCCATGCAGAAAGAATACAAAAGCGAACCAAAATACACGAGGTTGATCAGACCATCATGCACCGGTCCTGATTAGACAATATATTAGTGGGTGCACCCAATAAAATATCGTCATGATCAAGCTTGATTTAAAAAGATAGCTTGCAAAACTAGGCTAACTTAGCAGCATTAGTCAAATTTAGAACGGAAAAAGAAAAGATAAGGAATAGGAGTTTAAGTGATGGCTCAAATTCTGATTTCTTCTCATCTCTGACTAGACTTGCAACTGGTTTCTCTGGCAGTGAAAGGTTGATTCCAAACTTCAGTTCTGAATTATCCAAAATGTGACTCAGATCCGAAATGTAACGTCTGAGCTGTGACATAGAAAATGTTGCAACCTCTCAAGATTAGCTGGTAGAGCTAACTGGTACGCTACTACCAACGCGTCTTAAACTTCGAATGGCCTGATGTATCTAGCCTCAATTTTCAGCTCCGTCAAAACTGATTGTTCCTCTGGTAGGAAAAACTTCACCAAAAGCAATTTGGTTTTCCCAAGACCTTCCAAAATCCAAGACGCAAAATCTCAATACATCTTCAAGCGTCTGGATTGACCTCTCTGCTTGCTCGTCCCGCGGTACTCCATGAATCCGGTAGATGTGCTTCTCGTACAATGCTGTCCACTTCTTAGTGGATAACCAACTTTGAAGGAAAATAAAGTGTGCTGACTTAGTCAGTCGGTTTACTAAAATCCAATTGGTGCCCTTCCCTCCTTGGGAACAAGGCAATCCTTACTCAAAGTTCATTGTTATATGCTTCTACTTCCACTCCGAACTGTCCAGCGGCTCCAACAACTTGTTGTTCTCTTGCTAAATTCCTCATGTTGACAAATTCGCATCTAATCCCATACCTGGAATTGTCCTTCTTTATTCCATAACACCAATCAATGGAGGCATATTCAGATACGTCTTATTATCTCCTGAATATATAGAATACTGCGACTGGTGTATTTCTTTCATCAACTCGTTCCTCCGTTTGTCAGCCGATACGCAAAGTTTCGTACCATTCTTCAGAGTTCCAATGCTGATTAATTTAGAAACCCTCAAGTGTTCCTGCCAACACTTGATCTCTAAGCCTGCAAAGTGCCTCGTTTTGAAACTACGTTCTCTGGATTTTTATCCCTCAGCCTCGAACTTCATCAATACTGAATCAGCATCTAGCTCCGTCCTTCTATCTCCAGGTAGTGTAACTTCCAGTCCAAACTTTTCGATATCTTCTAGCAGGTGCTAGTCCTTGGTTAAGAACTTCGCCATCAGTATTGACCAAGTGCATCAGCGACCACATTAGCCTTACCTGAATAGTACTGCAGGTTGATGTCGAAATTCTTCATCTGCTTCAGCCATATTCTTAGTCTAACATTCAGTCCTTCCTGAGTGAAGATATATTTCAGACTTTGGTAGCCCGTACATATTTTTACTCCCTTTCCATAAAAATCATAGCTTCAAAGTAAAGATAATTGCAGCAATTTCAAATTAGGTGTGGGATGATTCTTCTCATGAGTCTGTAGTTGCCTACATGTGTAAGCAATTACTTTCCCATATTGTTGAAGAACGCAGCCCAGTCCTTTCCAGAGACATTACTGTAAATTGAGAACCCACCGGTTCCTGCGGGTAGCGCAAGGATTGGTGTAGTGGTAAGTCTCTTCTTCAGCTCCTCAATGCCGCCTGGCAAACTTTCGTTCAGATGAACTCTTCATTCTTCCAAGTGAGCCTCGTCATTGGCTCAGCAATCTTGGCAAAATCCTTCACGAACTTCTGATAGTAGCCGGCCAAGTTCAAGAATCTTCCGAATTGAACTTGGGGTATACCACTTTTCAACAACAGCTATCTTCCATCGAAATTTCTTCTCTTGACAACATGGCCAGAAGTCCACCTTGTCAAAAATCCACGTTCAGATAGCTTACCATAAAACTTCTTTTTCCTCAAAGTTTCCAAAACTTCCTCAGGTGTTCTTCGTGCTCTTCTTCAGTCTTCAAATATATCAGAATATTATCTATGGAGAAGATAAACTGATTCAAATACTCATGAAAATCTCTGTTCATGAGATTCATGAACACAGCAGGAGCATTTGTCAGTCTAACGTCCCGACCAAAGAAAACTATCCATACTTGGTGTTCGAACGCGGTCTTGGAAATGTCCTCTTTCCTGACTTTGATATAATGGTGGTCAGATCTTAAGTCAAACTTCGAAACACCCTAACTCCACACAAACAGATCAAACAGATCCTCGATCCGAGCAGAGGGTACTTGTTCTTTAGTATATGGTAATCGATGCACATCCGTTGTTCCATCCTTCTTGGGCAAAAACAAGATAGGTGTTCCCTAAGGTGAAATTCCACCATGAATATATTCTAGAGCCTGCACTGCTCTGGTCCTTCATCTTCTTGGCCACCTTCGGGTTGACTCTGTAACATCCTTTAGAATTTAGGGAAAGAGCCAGGAACTAGGTCAGGGGTGAATCCTGTGTCTAGATCTGGGATAATCCGGGAGACTATCAGGGAAAACATCTGCCATAAGGGTGTAACTAAAAATTTCTATTCATGTGAAGAATTATAGCAAAAACTCTTATGATTGATCTAAGGACATCCTGTTACAACTTCCAAAAAGATGATGCTATTCAGCGGTTCTAGGTACTATTCTTCATAGTTCTGGCTCTTGCTTGAGCAGTCTCCAACTGCTTCCTTTTCTATGAACCTCGAGTATGCATCATGCCTTATTGTAAGAGACAGGGTCTGCTGGATAGAAAGAGAGTCCCTAGGTTGTGGCCTAACAGGTGTTGCTGGGATAGGTATTCTGGTTTGATAGAAAAATAAGGGGCAGTCCTTTACCCGATGTTCAGCAGATCCACATGCCAAACATTGTCTCAATCTCTTGCGGCAACTAACAGCCTGATGACCAGGCCTCTTGCAATAGTTACAAGCCCATAGCTTCTTACGACAAGGCTGCCGGAAAGTAGAGTACTTGATGGGACCCGAGTATCTTCTAGATTCAGGGGTATCTTTCCTAGGACAAAAGTTCTGCTCTAACTTGGTTGGAGATAACTAAGGCTACATCATTGACGTTCTTCATGTCTTCTCTCGTGATATTCATCTGTTCCTGCTGGGCTTCATCTTGAGCTTTCTGGAACTCCAGGATTTCTTGAAATAGGACAACCATTTGGAAAGTGTTTGCTGGTACTGGTAGAGCAACAGAAGTGGGTACTTCCCCAAGGAAATGCCACTCAGTTTGAGAAAAGGTAGGAATCGTCAGTGTAGTGAAAACTTTACTGGATGCATTATGGGGACGGTCAATCAGCCGCGAGGAAAAAGACCCTGGACTTGGTTGAGGAGATGGGGTATGATCCGGAGATAACACCTCATCGCCAGCAGGATTGGTCTTGTCAATGGTCATTCTCTGGAAGGTTTAGGACGCACACATAAGCAAGGTAGCCTACCGGTCTATAATCAAGCAAAAATATTTATTTATATATAAATTGGACCTATGTCGTGACAAATCAATGTTTTAGTATTCTAATTGTTTCTAGGTATGTTTTCCTAAGTTGTTGTTTGGACCTGCATGGGCCACCACTAAAAATATGTCACGACCCGATCCCAAGTTAATGGGTCGAACCGGACCATGCCCAGCCTGCACCGTAGTGAGACGGCGGCAGTAAGCTGTTCCATTGCAGGTATTCACAACAACACAATTACATTTGTCACAACTGTTCTATTCGGAATTGAAACTTTGTTTAATAAAAATTCAGAAATACAACTGGAAGGGAAATGCAGAAAGAAAACTACAAACTCCAAATAAAAGAAAATACAGAAAGGGAAACTATCTAAGCATCAGGTTCAGCAGTCCCAGGATCAGCGTCCTCCAAAGACGGCTCCGATACCGTCGCAGGGTAGAGAACCGGGTTGTAATAGCTATTATAGTATAGCTCGTCATCCTCAGTGTTACCTAAAATGTTGTCTCCAGTCAGGAGGGAGCAAGAACGAAATATGCATCTCATAATTTAAATAGTAATTGGAAAGTACAGGGTAAACAGTTTGAAATAATATTTTCAGCAGTTTAAAACAGTTCAGTGTGTTTTGAATATGCAAACGTCTATGACCGGCTTGGGTTGATCAGTAGTATCCTAGCGATACGATATGGCTTATCCCCGTGTGTGAGAGGGGTAAGCTAACACAATCAGTTCAGTAGGGGTTTTGGTCATAAACATCTACACTATTCCCCCAGTCCCAGATTCAGTAACAGTTTCAGTCGGTAGTTGAACCCTATGATAGAGTTCCGTGCCAGCAGTGTGGTTTAACATGCAGCTTAACTTTACTAAATAAAATACAGGAATACACAGTTCGAAACTTGCCTTGTTTTAAATGACTGGAAAGACGAGTCGGTACCGAGGAGGAACGTCAGGTGTATCTTCGAGTTTCTACAGTTGAGAACTCGACTTAGAACCTTGAATAACCAGGCTAAGTGTGCTAGTTGCAATCTCTAGTAGTAAGTCCTAGTCAGGTTTTAAGTTGTATTAATAAACAGCTAACGATTACGTCGCAACTACGTGCGTTGATTAAACCGATTAATTTGGTTATTTGAAAATAATAACAAGGACCAATTAACTTTGGAAAACTTTGTGTTTTTGTAATATATTTATAAAAATATAGTTTCTTATAGTGATAAATCATGAACTAGTTATTTACTAATATTTTATCCATTTATTTAATTCTTAATTAATTATATGATTACGCTCTAACTACGATTATACGTCTAATCAAAATACCACCCAAGATCAACATCCACCCAGAAAATAAAGTAAAACCTACGCTAAACAATACATGGGCACAGCTAATCATCCTAGAGTCATGGGCTTATGCCCGGTACAATTCTTTTTACATGAAATAAGAGGAAACGATTTAGTTACTAAATAAAATGCAGTAATTAAATAACTATAATAAATAACCTAAACATTAAATAATTTAAAAATAAAAGTTGGAGTCTCAGACTCGGTCCATCATCAAAATCCAGCTAATACCACAACGCCCGGTCGGACCGGTGCGTTTGCATTTCGCTAGGGCCCACAGACCGGTACGGTCGTCGTCCGAAAATCAGTTTTAAAATTCATTTTTCCGAAAACCGATTTTGAAATCAAATTAAATAAAGTTTTGTAAAAATTTGGGCAGCATTTCCTCTATTTCGGGACAACCCAAAACTGGGAAATGCGCCACAAAAACCTGCAATTGTTCCAACCAAATAATAATCCCGAAAATATAACCACCGAGTAATTTCCAACCAAAATAATAATCCCGAAAATATAACCACCGAATAATTTCTCAACCACCAGAACCTTCCCGAAATACTCGGGAAATCCGAAATCAACCAACAACATAAAAATCTCAGCACCCACATCACAAAAATCTCGCAAACCAACCACACCAAAGCTAACGTAGCTAACCGAATCTACTACGTAGCTAACCGGATTTCCCAAAGGGAAACCGGGGACCGATATCATCATAGACTACCGCAAAATAAAAGCAACGGGGCAGAGATTTATACCTCGGGTGCTCGGCTAGAGCTCTCAGATGATAAAATAGAAGAATAATCCAGCAGCGACGTTCCGAAATAATGCTGACCCAACGTCGTCGACGTCGAACGTCGAAAACTCTGAAATAGGCACAGCAGAACAAATCCAGAGAACACTCGCCCAAAGAGAAATGAGCTCGACTAGAGACAGTACCAGAGGCGCTGCCGAGAAAGTCAGCGTTGGTCAGTGGGAACGCCGACAGAAAGGGCGCAGAGGGGAACAGTGCCAAGGGCAGCACGGTCGGGGCTCGCCGGACTCAGCGCGAGGCTAGGGTAGCCGTGTGCGGGTCGGGGCTCGCCGAAGAGGGCAGTCGGATCTGCGGAAGTGGGCGCGGGGAGAGGGTCGGCCCGCTGCGGTCGACGTCGGCGCTGGAGTAGGCCGACGCGGAGGGGCAAAGGGGCGCGGGTCCCGGTGGCCTGCGGAGAGGCTCGCGGGCGGAGCGGGGACACCGGAGTAGGTACGGAAGGGGGCCACGCGCTGGGGCGCTCGGCGCGGGCGCTGTCACCGGAGGGGGTCGCCGCTAGGGGTCGGCGGCGCGACAAGGTGGTCGGCAGAGGAATCGCCGGAGCCGGGCTGGCTAGGGTTTAGGAATTTGAGTTGGAAGAGGGGTGGAGAAAAAGATGGAGAGGGGAAGGATTTATATAGGGAGAAAATTGGGGTTATGGAAACCCTAGAGTCTCCATTGATGGAGAAATAACCCTTACGGTTTTCTTTTCGGAAAGGAACCGATGAAGAAGAAGAATGGTTTCATCCGTTCTAAATTTTGTAAAGGGGTTTCATCTCCATCTACTATAACAAACAAATCTATTCTCTTATGACAACCAACACTTGGTGGTGTAGTGGTTGTGTCCTATGACTTGGTTGGGAAGGTTGAGGGTTCAAATCTTAGGAGTAACATTTTTTTTTTATTATTTATTTGAAGATTTAACCAAGTCTAAAAATCAGGTTTTTAATAGAGAAGGAATTGGGCTCGGGCCTGGGTCTGGACTCGGACTCGGGTCTGGGTCCGAAAACAAAAATCCTTGTTGTTATAATTTTCAAAAAAAATCCTTTTTCACCCAAAAATAATTATAAATAATATTTAATAATAATAATTTTGAAAACGTTAATTAATAACACAAAAATTCTATTTAAATAAATGGCTACAAAAACAATGGGTTTCACAGAAATATTTTTTTGAAGTCTATATAGTATATCGAGAGAGACGAGAGGCTCTGAATATATAGCCACTGCTGTAACTGTCCAGATCCAAGATGTGCGCAACGACTTGATGTCAGCTCCGAATTATCAGGATCAGTTATCGCACGTTACGAATTAGTCAGAACGTGGACAGCCACAATCTGTGTGTGTTGTGCCAATTGAACGGGTTGCGCGTGCGCCATCAGCGCAAACAGCGCACACTGCGCACGCGGCACAACCAGCACGAGCAGGCGCAACCTGTGCGACTTGGCGAAACTGGCACAACCAGCGAGCCCGCGCACTCGCGTACCCCGTGTAACCCAGCGCACCCGCGCACTTGCGCATCAGCGCACTTGTGCACCTGCGCACCCGCGCACCCTGTGCAACCCAACGCACCCGTGCACCCCGCGCAACACAGCGCAACCGCGCACCCGCACACCCTGCACAACCCAGCGCAACCTGGACGCAACCTAGGCGCACACCAGCACAGCGCAACTGGGCCGTGCAACGTGGTCGCGTAACCTAGGCGCACAACGTGGCCGCGCAAGTGGCTCGCGCAACGAGCGCAACTTAAGCGCACTATGTGCCTAGCGACGATGCTGACGTGCTAATTGCAAAGTGCACCAATAAAATGTCACATTACGCCTCATGAGCCCGAGTCCGAGTTCGTGTCCGAGTCCGAGTCCGAGTCCGAGTCGCTAAGCCCCTACGGGGCTTAGCCCCAATGAAAATTAATTTTCCAAGAGCAAAAAGCATGAATGCTTAATTTTGAACCTTATCCTTACCTCCTAGTAAAATCACCCACTTGGTTCCCTTCTTAGGGTCACCACCCCATTTGCATATCACAACAACACATACAAGTATATATGTTGAGATAACTCATGGTGCATTTCCGCTATGGGACTAAACTTCACTAGGCATGTTGAGAGCATGCTCTCTTCATATAAAGAAGTAAAAGTACCAACAATCTTCCACATATCACAACATATATATGTGTCTAGGGTTGAGCATTCCCCACAGTAACTATCTATTTTGCATTAGGATAGTTGTCGCTGACGACTTGAATCTTTCCGCATGGGTTGAATAACAATGTGATACAAGAATGGACTATGCCTTGCACCACAATTGTAATTCTTTCTACTCACAAAGTGTAGTTACATATGCTTCTGGCTGCACATTAAAGACCTTGTGTCAGCCAGATTTCAGTGTATAATTTTGGGCGTCTATAAGTTTACCCTCAAGAGACGGCCTGATATCTCTTTCCATACACTATAGGTAAGTTCTTTATTAAAGAGACATGGCATGAAGCCTTGCGCTTCCTTGCGGTGCTACGCCGCTATGACATGGCCTAAAGCCGAGGCATTACCCCTACCAGGGAACCTCATCGTAGTGTCATACTACTGCAGCATGAGGTCACAGCCTCTTTGTAGTGTCATTCTACTCCGCATAAAGCCTAAGGCTTCCTTGTGGTGTTACGCCGCAACGACATGGCTTGCAAGGTCGAGGCTTTACCCCTACTCGGGTACCTCATCGGGGTGTCGTGCCACTGTAACATGGGGTCACCCTCCCCTTTTTAGTGCTGTCTACAACTCTTTAATTTCATCATACAACATTAGACTACCTGCATATTTGTGGTGCTATGTCGCTATGACTTGGCTTACAAAGCCGAGGCATTACCCCTACCTGGGAACCTTATGGTAGAGTTATCCCACTATAGCATTGAGTTTTACTCCTTGTAGTGCTGCGCTACCGTGCTTCCTGTAAAGCACACCAGGCATTCACTCTGTCTGAGAACTTATTAAGGCATTTAAGCCAACCTCAACACAGGATCCATTTTTCGCAGAAAATACATAGTAGACAACAGTGGTTATGGGTTTGTAACCCTTCCATGTTCTCAATAACAAGTATCCACTGTTACCTGATAGTTTTCCAGTCAGTGGTCCTCCCTTGAACCGAAAGTTAGATGTCTAGTATATTTCTTTTTGAACTAATAACATAAAACTTTATGGTAGGATTACAAAGACATACTATCAGAATGCCTTCAAGCCCATCTTCCTTGCTGTGTCTTCAACCAGTTGGCACTTGAGGCCCTTTGTGAACGGATCTGTCAGGTTCTCCTGACTCCGAACATCGATTACTGTAATGATACCTCTCTTGATGAGATCGTTCACTGCCCTGTGCTTTAACCGCACAGTTCTCTTCTTTCCGTTGAAGAGATCATTTGATGCCACCGTCGCAGTCGCCTGCTTGTCGCATTATATCGAAATTACCGGTATCTGCGCTCCAACCACTAGAAGATCATACATGAGCTCCCGAAGCCATTCTGCTTCATCTGCTGCGGTATCAAGTGCAAAGAACTCAGATTCTATAGAAGACCGCGAGAGCATAGTCTGCTTCTTCGACTTTCACGATATAGCAGCTCCATCCATTGTGAAAATAATTCCACCAGTAGACCTTTCGCTCTCCAACTCTGAGCACCAGCTGGCATCACTGAAGCCTTCTACTACCGGCGGCTCTCCGCTGAAGTGCAGTGCATATGTCTGAGTCTTCTTTAGATATCTCATAACACGCTTCACAGCTTCCAGTGCTCAACGCCTGGATTGCTTGTGAATCGACTCAGCATTCCCACGACGAAAGCTATGTCAGGCCAAGTGGCAGTAGTAGCGTATATCAAACTCCCGATGACGCTAGCGTACTCCAATTGCTTGACGCTTTCCTTCGAGTTTGGCTCCAACTTCTGATCACTTCGGTACAGCGTATCAATTATAGGAAGATTATGATACCCGTATCGAGTGAGCATCTTCTCAATGTAATGAGATTGTGACAGTGACAATCTAGTATCTGTTCGGATGATTTTGAGTCCCAAGATAACATCAGCATCCCCCAAGTCCTTCATACTGAACTTTGTCGAGAGAAACTTATTTGTCTCAGTAACACAGCTTATATTCGTTACTAGGATTAGCATGTCGTCCACGTAAGACAAACGATGACTCCTCTTCCTCAACAAATTTAGTATAGACGCACTTGTCTGTTTTGCTGACCCTGTAGCCGTTTGATCTTAGAATTTTGTCAAACTTCTCATGCCACATTTTGGGAGCTTGCTTTAAGCCGTACAGAGATTTTACCAACTTGCAGACTTTGTCTTCTAGGCCTCTGACGAAAAAAATTCTGGTTGTTGCATATAAATCTCCTCGGTCAGCTCGCCATTCAGGAATGTTGTTTACACATCCATCTGATGTATCACCAGCTTGTGTATTGCCGTAAGGGCAATCAACAATTTGATGGTTGTCATCCGTGCTACTGGAGCATATGTGTTAAAGTAGTCGATCCCCTGTTTTTGAGAAAACTCCTTGGCCACTAGCCTGGCCTTGAACTTGTCAATGGTTCCGTCAGCTTTCATCTTCTTCTTGAAGATCCACTTGCATCCGATGGGTTTTGCTCCTTCGGGTAAATCAACTAACACACATGTGTTATTGGAGGTAATTGAGTCAATTTTATTGTCTATTGCCTCCTTCCAGAAGACAGCATCTCTGGTCATCATCGTCTCATCATAGGTAAGCGGATCTGCTTCCACATGATAGGTGACGAAGTCATCTCCGAAGCTCTTCGGCCTCCTTGCTCGCTTCGTCGATGGCTCAGTGAGTTCTGGTTCAATTGTTGTTTCTCCACCAACAACTTCATCTTGGACTACTGGCTCATATGAGATCTCAGTCTCATTTGCACCTACATCATTCTCCGGAATGTCTGGGAGAACAATATTTTTGTGTCATGCAAACTTGTCTTCAAAGTATTCAGCATCGCGAGATTCGATGATATGATTTGACTCAATGTCAAGAAATCTTCGAGCATCACTCTTCTCGGCATACCCCAAGAAGATCGCCTTCGTAGTCCTTGTCCCCAGCTTCTGAATCTTCAGATCTGGGAGCTTCACATAAGCCAGACACCCCCACACTCGAATGACATTCAAGTTAGGTCTGACTTTGAAGCAGAGTTCATGAGGAGTTATGTCAGAAGTTGCATATGGCACTCTATTCAGAATGAAAGTGGCCGTTAATGCAGCTTCTCCCAGTAGCATTTTGGAAGACCTACAGTTAGCAGCATTGAGTTCATCATTTATGTCAACGTTCGGTTCTTCCTCTCTGCTACTCCGTTAGATTGAGGAGAATACGGAGCAGTAGTCTCACAGATGATTCCATGTTCTTTGTAGAACGATACAAATTTATGAGACCGATATTCTCCGCCTCGATCACTTCTCAACCTCTTGAGTTGTTGTCTAGTTTGCCGTTCAGCTTCGGCCTTGAACTCCTTGAACTTCTCGAACGCTTCGTCTTTAGATTTGAGCAAGTAGACGAATGCGTACTTAGAGAAGTCATCGATGAAGGTTATGAAATACTTCATCCCGACTTTTTTAGAGAATTGTTTGAAGTCACAGATATCGGAGTGCACCAACTCCAGAAGATCTGTGCTTCGATTGACCCGATGAAAGGATTTTTTAATGATCTTCGTCTGAGCACATACTTCACACTTCTCTACCTTACCCCACATTTGGAGATAAGTCCTAGACTAGACATTTTGTTTATTCTTTTACAATAAACATGTCATAGCCTGTTATGCCACAACTCAAGAGAATAATCAGAAAAAGTGACTGTATTAATTTTATTAAACTGGTTTACAAGCTGAATTTTAAACATTCCTTCAGTTTGATAAGCCTTTCCGAAGTATGTTCTCTTCTTTGACATCACCATCTGACCAGCATTAATGTCCATCCTCAAGTCTGCGTTGCTAAGCAGGCTTCCAGAGATCAGGTTCTTGGCAATCACCGGAACATGCTTCACTCCTTGAAGCGTCAGAGTGTTCCCGGAAGTGAGTTCCAGCTCCACAGTCCCGATCCCCAGAACTTCAGCTTGAGCCTGGTTCGCCATGACAACTTTTTCAGATGTTGGCTGGTACGTGACAAACCATTCCTTGCCAGAACAAACATGGCACGTCGCACCGGTGTCTATCCACCAATCAGATTCAGCCCCCACAGTTGTGACCTAAACGATCATAGCAACAATGTTAGAAACCAAAAAAACCTTACTAGGCTCACCTTTCTCTGATTGTTTAGACTAGGATCTGCATTCACTTTTGTAGTGGCCTTTCTTGCCACAATTGAAGTAAGTCACGTGGAACATGGACTTCTGTTGCTTGAATGAAGGACCCTTCACTTTTAGATTAGTGGAATCCTTCTTTTTGTGATGAGAAGCCACCTGCTTCCCCTTGGACTCTATCGTCTGTACCAGATTGGCCTTAGCCAACTGTTTGGACAGAGTGTCCATCTTTTGTTGAGAACGCATCTCGTCCTCAACATGGATCTCTTGAAGGAGATCTTCCAAGCTAATATCCAACTTCTTCCGATGCATTCTTGCATAGAATGTACTCCATCCAGCATGAAGTTTAGAGACAATCCCTCCAACAACAAACTTATCGATGAGGGGCATTTTCTCGTCTTCTAGCTTCTGGCACAATTTCAAGAACTCTTTTACCTGAGGCAGCATTGCCTTCTCGTCTTCGAAGAGCCACTTGTGGTATTTCTCGACGATGAAAATTTTCGATCTATTGTCGTCGTCTTCATACAGCTTTTCCAAAGACTCCCAGATGTCCCTGGCAAGAGTATTCTCGGAGTACGATTCTGTCAGGGAGTCTTCCATTGCATTCAAAATCAATAGCCTACAAAGACTATTATCTCTTTTCCATTTGGTCAGTTTAACTTGTGCAGCAGCAATGGCATCTGTTGTACCACCTTCTGGAATCGTCGGTCCTTCTAGAATCGTTGGTTCAGTCTCAATCAACACATGATCGACGTCCACTAGTTAAAGATTGAGGGTGATTTTTCTCTTCCAGATTTGAAAGTGTTCTCCGTCGAACTTCTCCAGTTTGTTAAAGCTGGTATCGAGGAGAGAGGCACGAGAATTTTTCATCTTTTCGGGTCTAGCTTTGAGATTGTGACACAATTTTAGATGGAAAACTGAGAGAATGAGACAATTGTAAAAACAACGTTTCAACGCAACGCTTCAAGGAAGGTGGGCAACAGAGATCCTAGGAGGATTCTGGAATACGAAAATCTAAAAAGATTTCGTAAATGTAGCAAACGATAGTAGTACTTCTAAACAGAAGGTACTAATCGAAATGCTAAAGGTAGCAGCGAAGATGACAGGCGATAGATGGAAGGTGGTGGCCTGCTGGGTGTCAAGAACACCAGTGCTCAAAGCTAGATCCGCCCACACGGTCAGCTTCCAGGAACCAGCAAGTTCGAGTGAACTCTGGAACGCTCTGGTAATCTGCTCTAAGACAGACTGCTCGAAAAGACAAGGATAGAACTCCAGTTGCACGAGGAGGAATAAGGTGCGCAGCAGCTCTCTCTTCTCTCTTCGAAAATATTTTTTTTGAAGTCTATATAGTATATCGAGAAAGAAGAGAGGCTCTGAATATATAGCCACTGCTGTAACTTTCCAGATCCGAGATGTGCGCAACGACTTGATGTCAGATCCGAATTATCAGGATCAGTTATCGCACATTACGAATTAGTCAGAACGTGGACAGCCACAATCTGTGCGTGTTGTGCCAAGTGCAAAGTGCGCCAACAAAATGCCACATTATGCCTCATGAGCCCGAGTCCGTGTCCGAGTCCGAGTCGCGGGGCTTAGCCCCAATGGAAATTAATTTTCCAAGAGCAAAAAATATGAATGCTTAATTTGGAGCATTATCCTTACCTCCTAGTAAAATCATCCACTTGGTTCCCTCCTTAGGGTCACCACCCCATGTGCATATCACAACAACACATACAAGTATATATGTTGAGATAACTCATGGTGCATTTTCGATGTGGGACTAAACTTCACTAGGCATGTTGAGAGCAAGCTCTCTTCATGTAAAGGAGTAAAAGCACCAACAGATTCTCCTTCATTCTGCTTTGTGTTAATGAGAGAAGACATACTAAAACTAGTCTCCTTTTCATAGAATCGAGACAAAAGCAGTTTCCAAGTCATTACAGGTTTTATTGGAACCAGTTGGAAGACTACGGAACCACTCAAAAACTGGACCTCGAAGGGTGCCGATGAATAGCATCCCTCTTAGAGCATCCACAGTGGCAACACTCCAAACCATACTCCAAATTACTTCAAACCATACTCCAAAAATTAATTTTGAAGTATTTCCTTCATGTTGGTACACAATGGTATACTCCAAATAAACACTGCAAATTGACAAGTGGCAACATCCCATCTTTTTCCTCCTTATTTTTCCTTCATAATTGACAAGTGGCAACACTCCAACAAAAAGAATGAAGGAGAAAAGTAAATATGGTAGGTCCCAAGTAACTATAGCTCCACTAGTGGACTCTCCAAATTTGGAGAGTCCTTTGGCTTTCTACTCTTTTTCAAGTGTGGACAAGAGTTCATTGTAGTCCTCAAGTGCTACAAAATTTGGCTAAAGGCCAAATATAGCACTTGAAAAGAGTCCCACTGTGGATGCTCTTAACACACCATTCGTTGCAATACGTCTGATAATTTAAGTGATAAGGTGTTGACTTGGAGATGTTAAACCCTCGTATGGTACAAACGTAGGAGGTTTGTAATTGATAGGACTAACAACTTCGTCCCACTCGACAAGTATTGCAAGCTTGTTTCCACTTTCTGGAAGTTGTCCCTATTGAGCAAGGACTCAAACTTGGCCTTCAAATTTTTGATAGCATCTTCTGGAGAAGTTTTACTCCCTAACATATCATGTTCAGGAGCAATGGATGTAACAGCAGTGTTACGATTGCCTTCTCTGGTAACCGGTCGTACAAAAGGTGGTGGGGGCAACAATAGGAGGGCTCTACTTTGTTACCACTGTCGTTAAGAGAGTCAGTAGTTCCTCAAACTTCACTTGCATATTTTGCATACACCGGTTAATATTTTTATTGGATCCATCGTCTTGTGTTGCCATATAGGCTGGTATAGCCCGCCTTTTGGTGGACGGAATAGTATCAGAAGATGCGTAAGTTGAACGTGCACTCTCAGCTTCAGACTTTGAATCCATATGTTGACTACCCCCATATGGAGTGGTAGAGTGCAAATGTGATGAGGTGCCCTACTACACACCCCCGACAAGAATATGACGGGGCTCCTTTTTCGGTTCATCTTCAGAATATAATAGATTAGCCACAAGCATAGGAGGTTGATTGGTTTCTCCTTTTCTTCGACTTCTTTCTGTTAGATTGAGGCCCAACCATGTTAACGAAGGCATATCAAAGCTCGTTGTTGTCAGTTTGTTGTCGTTGCTGTTGAGTTCGTTGTCTTATTGATGCACACAACAAGTCAATATCTAAAGACTTAACCCTAAGATAATGTAAAATCATAATCGATAAAAGGGAAGAAAAAATTTCTATTTAAAATAGCCAAAATAACTAAAAGATTTTTTAAAAAAATCTAGATTGATTCTCCATCAAGAATGAGTAGTGTTAAACATATATTCACATAAAACTTTAGAGTAGATAGACACACTATATATTTCGGAAATTTTAAATTTTATATTAGAAATTTTCGAAAGTTACGAAGCGTTATGGGCCCTAGTCTTCCTGTACAACGAAATTTCCAGAAACTGTAATATGGAAAAGAAAAAGGAAAAAAAACAGAAGAAAAGCAGCATGATCATAAGCAAATTAGATTATGCAGAGATGCTCAAATAAAAAAAAAATAGCATAATCAATATTTAAAGTGAAATCCTGTAAAACATGTGTCAACAAAGCCTCTCTCAGAATTAATGGAAATGTTTCAGAGAACTTCCTTCTACAAGATAATACCCTATTTTGTAAAGTAAAATAATGCAAATTACACCCACACAAAAAAGCAGACTGACTGGGAATCTCACCCTCCCCCCAAACAGCTGTAAGATTTAATCACGCCCAAAATACCATTTCCAGGAACAAATAAATAGATCACAACTGTGTTATTGAAAAGACTGTTCCCCAGAAATGTAGTTCATGGGTCAGTGAAACAAATAAGAAGATTAGTTCGTCAACGAGCTTTCAATTATATAAACAAATAAGAAGCCATGTCAGAACAAAGTACATCACCAGGTGCAACTTCAGAGTTAGAGCAAGAGGTAAATGGAGGCAACATCTCCAGCACTTGGAGCGGTGAACTTCACAAGAGCGCGACTCAGCATGAACTTTCTAATGTTCACATGTATACATGCTATCTATATCAAGATAGAGTGGAGACAAGAACGACGACGATAAAGATGATAGATGTATAAGAGTGAAAACAAGTATGAACTACTTACATAAGACCTTAACTGACATACTTGGAAATTAATTTCACAACCCATCCACTACAGATTTAGTATCTGTAGATAGAATCCAAAAGGACAGATCCACACAATTACATGCAAATTGGTTTAACATCCCACCCAATCTGCCTCGTCCTTTTGCGACACGAAGTTTCAGTGTTCTCTTCCTGGACCAGCTCATGTGCATCATCCGGAAACCCCTCCTCGCCCTCTGACTCTGACTCGCTGATCCACCCATAACAAGGAAGACGTCTCATAGCTGGCTGACCTGGCTGCTGGCTTGGCTGCTTGAAGGTGCTTGAACTGGCATATGGACTAACTAGGGCATGAGTAGGCAGTTGGCGTGGCTGCTCGAGGGTGCTTGGACTGGCACATGGACTGACTAAGGCACGAGTAGGCTGCTGGCAGGGTTGCTGGAAGGTGCTTGGACTAGCATATGGACTAGCCAAGACATGAGTAGGCTGCTGGCATGGCAGCTGCAAGATGCTGGGACTAGCTTCAGAGTCGGCTATACATGGCTTCTCCACTTCTCCAGCAGTGACAGCAAGATTCTCAGCTTTTTTGTTATACAATAGAGTCATATCATTCCCAATCAAAAATTCATTGAATATGGAGAGAAGTAAATAAGACTGCAAATAAAGAAACTATGTGAATCAAATACTATGAAGCTTCTTACCAGAGGGCGGTCCAATTAATACATCCTGGCCAGCCTCGACAACTTGCCCTATAGTTTCTACAGCCATTGAATCACCACCAGTATCTTTTTCTCTCTCCTGATAACAGATCTTAACAATTATAAATATCAGAAGGACAACATTTAAACATATTCAACACGTAACAGCCTTTGGTTTGAGAATTAGGTAACAGCTAGAAGCAAGAAAAGTAAAAGGAAATCCAGATTGTTCTTGCATATTGCATTTTGAGAAAATAAAAATTACCTAAGCTAGTATATCTATGAATAGCAATTTTACCCATCAGTTGGAATGCAACAAAAGTCACGGGAAGTTGGGAGTAGATCAACTGTTCCATCATCTCTTTGTATCACAAACAGTTTGACTTCTCAAGAGTAGATATTCAACTTCAAGAGGCCACATGAAAAGAAGCGTTCCTTTCCATTGATCCAATCTATATTGGTAAAATCTCAGATAAACTAGCCATCTGTCATTGACTGCTCAAAGGTGTCCATAAGCCAACAAATAAAATAAGTTAGCATCTAGCCAGTTCAATAAACATATCCCACCACTACCATTTTCTTCCTCCCTGGAGTCCATAAACCCTGACTTCAATCACAAGGTTCTTAAGGGCTAGTTTGGATTGAGTTACGTCACCTGTTTGCTCAAACGCCCATTTCCAGAATGCTTGTTGGGGTGTCGATTTGGAAACACTCATTTGACCCCCGAAATGAATGGGTTTGGAAGAAAAGCTCATCCGGAGTGAAAATGTTTGGCCCGCCCCTTGTGTTTGGCACCAAATGGAGAACAAGATAAAACGTAATTGCAATCCAAACTAGTCTAATTCCTCATCCCTAAACCCTAACCAACCACCACCATTTTCTTCCTCTATCCCTAATCCACTACCATCTTATTCCTTCTCTCCTCTCATGATGATCCCACCATTGAGCTGTACCACAGCTCCCACCACAACCAACACCACATCTTCTTCACGGTATTCATGGCCCTTAATCACAGGCTATAAACATCACTTCACCTTTTAATTGACAAATTTTATGGAGTTCATGGAATTTAAGTCATTGTCATCACCCACGCATTTTCCCATCAAAAGGGGTAGGATATGGAGCATAAGCAAGCTCCACAAAGGATTTTACAAACTTTTCATGACAAGTTGTCAACCTAACATCAACCCTCGACTATGGTGCCAAATTCCTCGCCAAAGTAGCTATGAGCATGAGAGGGTCATGTCATAACACCTAGGTAGCCACGTAGCAGACAATAAACGTACCTTTTGGAGATGCAGTTTAAAATCATGGAACCAATAAAATAAGCAACCTCCAAATTCCCATAAACTATAAAGATTCTAGCTAAAGAGGTTAAGATAATACAATTTACTTTAGGGAATTGCATTATTCTCTATGACACATTAAGCCAAATAGTGAAAAGGAATGACAATCCCTTGTGCACCTTAAAAAATATATCAACCAAAATCAAGTGTTCCAGGATCTATGCTTCATAAGAGTTGGTCTTCAACATTCAATACTTACAAGTGGATCTAAACCAACTTATGCAAGTAGAATGAGTTCATTGAACATTTGATCCATCTATGCTTCAAAATGGTGAGGCATGGGTTTTATATAAGTAGGTATGAACAGCAATCTAGAGGACCTACCATGCATGTCAATTGACATATGTTATTAACCTTTTCCAAGATATATTAGTATTATAACCTTATAAAACTCTAATAAAGACTTTGCCTGAACTGTACAAGCAACGAAATTAAATAAAATTCTTAAATTGTAATACCCAGATTGAAACAGAAGCGCAACGGTGGTAGAGGTGTACAACAGAAACTCTACTACACAAGCAATAAAAATCAAGGTTCAAAGTATCGGTATCGGAATCGGTATCGGACCATTGCTATGAGTATCGGGATCGGCGGTATCGGCAGTATCGGAGGTTTCGGATCGGAGTATCGGATTTTTTTGTATCGGAAAACAAATAATTATTAATAAATTATTTACATTTAAAAACATATATTTTATACATTTAGGCATAATTTTAAGTATTTTTAGTGTTATTTCTTAGTAGTTTTGAAATTAAATGAAATAGTAGTCACCCTTACCGATTGGTTTACATACAATAGATTGATTTTATTCTTTTACATGCTTTTACAACCTTATTATGCTTTAAACTTTTGCTGATTTGTCTTTTTCGTTTAATTTTCTTTGCCAAATTGAACGAAAAAGAGACCCCCAATGTCGGTATCGGTCAGTATCGGGTATCGGTCGGTATCGGGTATCGGTCGGTATCGGATCGGGACATGCCAAACCGTATCGGTATCGGCCGTATCGGATCGGTATCGGCCGATACTTTAAACCATGATAAAAATTAGGCTTAATTGCTACTTGATACCCTCAACTATTACCGTTTTTCAACTTGGTACCCTAAACTTTTTTTCGTAACAACTTGATACCCGGATATTATTTTGGACAAAAATGCCCCCCTCTGCTTGCTCCGGCCGCAGCTCCCCCCCCCCCCACCCCCCCTGCTCGCTTCAGGCCACCCCCTCCCCCCCCCCCCTCTCGCTCTGGCCGTCCGCCCGCTCCCGCCTCTCCCCTGGGGCTCGGCAGCGGGAGGAGGGGGGGCTGGGAAGGGGGGTGCGGTGCGGGAGGCGGGGCGGGAGGCGGGGCAGGGGTTGGCCGGAAGCGAGGAGGGGGGGGGGGGGCGGTTGGCCGAAAGCGAGGAGGGGGAGGGGGTCCGGCCGGAGCTAGCAGGGGGGGCGGTGGCTGGAGTGGGGGAGGGGGTGGAGGGAGGGAAGGGATAAGGGCATTTTGGGGTTTTTTAAAATGTTAGGTATTAAGTTGAAAAAAAAAATAGTTGAGGTATCAATCTGTTACGAAAAAAAGTTTAGGGTATCAATTTGAAAAAGTGTGATAGTTGAGGGTAGCAATTAGCAATTAAGCCTAAAAATTAAGTGTCACTTTCTGACTTTCATCCGAGTAAATTCTTAGTTATGAATAGGTATATCATTGAATCACTATATTAAATTTACACCGAATTCCATCCATCCGCACACATCACAGTGGAACATGTACTAATCGAGAGGACAATTGGCACCTATATGCAAGCATGTTCACAATCATCGATAGCAAACTTAAATCATGGACAATAATAGGACATGAAAGATCTTACAAGTAAATGCTCATTTATTCGATGTAAACAACCATAAAAATTGAATATAATTATGCATCAAAAGAACGGAAATTCAAACTTTCAAAGAGACTCGTGCTGGAGATGGTAAATTACTAGTCCATGGTATTTAAGTGATTAAAAAAGGTATCAATGGTAACAAAATCAAGTCATACTAGCAAAATAAACATTGATGAAAGTTGAGGGTATACAAATGCAAATAATCCAAACAAAAAATAACACATATCAACAAATTGTGGAGTTCCTTTAAGGTATCCAGGTGTGACTATGACTCAATCAGCCAGATGTCGTGTGTTCTTTCTTTGCTAGAGTGGAGAAGAAAGAGCTCAAAGGAGCAGCTCTTTATGTTGATTTGACAACTAAGGTTACCTATTCTTTACAAGTTTCATAAATCTTGCGCATAGATAGTTCTTTTATCACAGAACACTTTAATACGAATTAGCAAGATGAAATTCTTTTAAATATCGTCTTCGAGGTGCATTAACCTAGCTGTTTCCATAGTTCTTCATGCATTGAAGGTTATACAGTTGATGCCTAAAATCCTGAACAAGTGCATGGGCACCATGCAGATCTAGTAAATTGCATCTGCAAGTTAATCATTACTTGACTAAATTTTAGATCAATGAGCAATTATTTCAGATATCAGATATTCATCAGTATCATATTTTAAAAGAAGAAGAAAATATCTATAAGCCATTAGCCCATTAGATGGTTTTGCCTCACAACAAACTGGACAAAGGGAAAAATATAAACTGCAAACTACAGATGAAATTCTTATGAATAGCTTACGACAAGTAAACAAAGCACATTTAACCGAAAAACAATAGCACAATCAAAAACACAAACATATAATGTGATTCAACCAAGATCGACCTACATCCATGGGGCAAGGGAAGAATAACTTTATTGAATCAAGAAAAGAAAACCTTATAGAAGTTCTTATAATAATACGAAGTCGCACAACCCTCACTTACGGGATCTCCAACTAGCTCTTGCCCTTCTATCTCTCAATTCCCTTAGATTTTTCTTAGGGCTTCTTAGCACAATCACAAGCAAGCCCCCTTTAATCATCAAGAACAGCTATTCAGGTTAGGAACCCCTTTAAATAGGCTCTCCTAAAATATCATAATATTTGGAGCAAATCCTACCCAAAAGTCATTGGGGTGACAACCTCAATCAAAATATTCTCTCTTTTCTCTCTTGAAAGTGTTGCTTGTTTCTAGTTATTATCCGGCCTATCGGTCTACTTTTTTTTGTTTCGCTTTTGACCTTCAACAATATTGGTCTCTCAGTTGGGTCCTCTCTTCATCTCTAGGGTAGGTAGTCATGGTTCTAAATAAAAGATCGAAAACAACCTTTAAATCTGACATATTTCACCAAAATCGGAATTTCAGTCCGAGGCGTATTTTTGCACTGGAAAACCTGGTACAGCGGTTTGAAAAACCGGTACGCCGGTTGCTAATGCGCATTGTGCGCACTACGCTCTGGAAAACATGAATTCCGTTTGAGGACAACTGGAATTCCAGGGTTCATTTTAGATCCGTTTTGTGTATCTTCGACTTCTTATTAAACACGAGCCACCACCAACAATCACCAGCTTGATATGTTAAACACTAGCTACCTTCTGAACATTGTTGTCGATGCAATTGCACTCCCTTAGACTTTACCTTCTCCTTTAGTATCCCCTTAACCAGTAAGACAGTCTTACGCCCACAACTATGAAAATGCCATCTGACATAGTCTTCGTCCAGAACTGCTAAATTGCTACGACCCTCCAACCGAGGCCATGAACCTTCCTCAAACCCAAGTACCATAATAGAAGTTAAGACGAACTTTACCTTCAGGGGTTCATTTTTGTCTTTCTTAACTTTTAGCTAACAATATTTTATTTGTTTTTTAAATCTGCCCTCACAGTCTAAGGAAAAGAAGAAGACTAGATCCAATTTATATTATAGAATTTTTGTCCCCACGGAGTGGAATGGCTAGCTCCGCCCCTGTCTAAAACGCTCAAGAGTATCAACTCCTTCAATAATATGGGAACTTACAGATTTGAAGTTGTTGGAACGTTGCACGAGAAGTTGTTGCAAAAGACTGGCAGCTACTTTTGTTATATAGTCTTGTAAGGGGTTCTGGATTTGGCCTCTCTACCATGTGACTGGTGCTCTCCTTATATAGGAGAACCAACACTTGGCCAGTTACTGACATGAACAACCTATTGTTATGAATCTGATTAGACTTGTAACAAGGTACAATCAAACATTGTTGTCGATGCAATTGCACTCCCTTAGACTTTACCTTCTCCTTTAGTATCCCCTTAACCAGTAAGACAGTCTTACGCCAACAACTATGAAAATGCCATCTGACATAGTCTTCGTCCAGAACTGCTAAATTGCTACGACCCTCCAACCGAGGCCATGAACCTTCCTCAAACCCAAGTACCATAATAGAAGTTAAGACGAACTTTACCTTCAGGGGTTCATTTTTGTCTTTCTTAACTTTTAGCTAACAATATTTTATTTGTTTTTTAAATCTGCCCCCACAGTCTAAGGAAAAGAAGAAGACTAGATCCAATTTATATTATAGAATTTTTGTCCCCACGGAGTGGAATGGCTAGCTCCGCCCCTGTCTAAAACGCTCAAGAGTATCAACTCCTTCAATAATATGGGAACTTACAGATTTGAAGTTGTTGGAACGTTGCACGAGAAGTTGTTGCAAAAGACTGGCAGCTACTTTTGTTATATAGTCTTGTAAGGGGTTCTGGATTTGGCCTCTCTACCATGTGACTGGTGCTCTCCTTATATAGGAGAACCAACACTTGGCCAGTTACTGACATGAACAACCTATTGTTATGAATCTGATTAGACTTGTAACAAGGTACAATCAACCAGGTTCATGACTCATGAAAACCTCGAATATGTACAGTCTCAAGATATATAACAGCCAGACGCAGACTATTGTGCTTCTGCTGTTTGTAACGTCCAACCCTTCTAGTCACCTGCCACATAGTCACGGGTGTCCGATGTGGTGCCAGCTATGCGCCCCTGCGAAGGATAAAGTGCGGCGTCAAAGTTTCACTTTGTGCCCTAAACCTGAGTCGAGCCCGAGCTAAGCCCCTTTGGGGGCCTAGGCTTAGAAATAATGATAAAAACAAACACATTGTAGGAGTCAGATTCATGTCCATCTACAAAACAGCTCACTCTAATTACCACTTAGGAGGCGTTTGGTATGCGGAATACTATATAGCCGGGAATCCTATATTCCCAGGAATCAAATTCCAAATAATTAAATTCCCTGGAAAAATAAATTCCCATGTTTGGTGACTATATAAATATTCCCGGGAAAAAAAAATGATTAAAAAAAAACTAAAAAATGAAAATTAAAAAAAAAAACCAAAAACGAAAAAACGTCAAAAAAAGGAAAGGAAAAAACAGTAAAAACGGAAAAAAAAAAAAAACGAAAAAACGAAAAAAATCAAAAACGAAAAAAACGACCAAAATACAAAAAGGCCAAAAAAAGGACCAAAACGACAAAAATGAAAAAAAGTCAAAATCAAAAACCAAAAACAACAAAAAACGATTAAAAAAAGCGACAAAAAAGACCAAAAAACAACAAAAGCAACAAAAATGACAAAAAAATAACAAAAAATGATAAAAAAGGACCAAATATGAAAAGAAGAAAAAAACAACAAAAAGCAACAAAAACCGACAAAAGCTACTAAAAACGATAAAAAAACGACAAAAGACAACAAAAAACGACAAAAACCGGTTAAAACGACAAAAAGAGATAAAAAGAGACGAAAAACAACAAAAAAACGACAAAAGGCAACAAAAACGACGAAAAAGGACAAAAACCGATAAAAAAGGGTAAAAAGCGACAAAGAGAAAAAAAACGACAAAAAAGAAACAAAAACGACAAAAATTACTAAAAACGACAAAAGACAACAAAAACGATAAAAACTGGTAAAAATGACAAAAAAGAGACAAAAAATGACAAAAAATGACAAAAAGCAACAAAAACGACAAAAAATTATTAAAAACGACAAAAATCGATAAAAACCGGTAAAAACGACAACAAAGAGAAAAAATGACAAAAAACAATAAAAACGATAAAAACGACAAAAAAGACAAAAAGAAACAAAAATAGATAAAAATAGACAAAAACTACTAAAAACGACAAAAAACAACAAAAAATATGACAAAAACCGGTAAAAACGACAAAAAATAGAAAAAAGGAAAAAAAAAAAACAAAAAATCGATAAAAACGACAAAAATGACAAAAAGCGACAAAAAACGAAGAAAAAAAAGAGACAAACAACAAAAAACGAAAAAAAAAACGTTCAAAAATGATCAAAAAAGTAGAAGTTTATTTTTTTTTTCTCGGGCAAAAAAAACCCACCTATTCTTAAGGGATAGGATTCCCATGTTTTATGGGCAAACTATTTACCCGGGTATTTTTTAATTCCCGAGAATAAATTTTTAATAGCCCAAACAAACATGGTAATAGATTCTCATCCTAAATTTTTTCGGGAATAAAAAAAATACTGCGTACCAAACTCCCCCTTAGGCTAATACACCCTATGTGTACCATTCAATAAATGAATAGCCAAACATTGAAATACACACATCTAGCTTGCCCTAGTATAGAATGAGTGAGCCCGGGTTATTGATTGGACTAACCCCAACCAAAAAAACAACATTTTATCTTATTATATCTATTATTTCACATATTCCTCACAATTTAAAAAAAAACATTTCCAAAATTTAATTAGAAAAAATATATCAGAACAACGGAGAGATCATGACCAACACTAGTAAAATGGAAATGACGGAAGAGATCACCTTCTCCTCCTCCTGCTCTTCGAGAATGGTGTCGATGACCAGCTTGTAACCAGCATCCTCTATGAAGTACCACCCTTCGTTCCCGCCATAAACGTCCTCCAAAAACAAAAGAAAACAAAATAAGCCTAACTATTATTGATCTCGACTGGTAGAAGGACGCAAAAACCCTAATTTTCGAGAGAGCACCGCCACCTTAAGGAGACGACCGATCGTCTGCTTCACCTGCTGCTTGGAAAACCCTAGCGGCAGCAGAGCATCGTACGCCGCGTCGATCCTCTGCTGTCCTCCCGTCTGCTCCCCGTATAGAGAGGAAAAAAATTAAGCAGAGAAGGAAAAAAATTAGGGTTTGGGAGGATGGCATTTTGGTAAATAAGTACCTTTCTTGGTCTTCGCGGAGGCATCGCAGAGAAGAGAAAGAAGCAACTTTTGCAGTTGAGGACGGAGGGGGAGACAGAGAGAGAGACGGAGAGAGTTGAAGACGGAAAGAGAGGAGTCGGAATGGTGGGTTTTATAGTTCTATTCTAGAGTGCCTATAAACAGTGAATTATTAAACACTGAATTACAACCGTTGATCGTCGTACGGAACAGAATGACGGCGAGGATATATTTGGGTGGTTTGAACTCTGTTTCGGTGGGTCCCACCTACTCCTGTACCGTCACACTTTAAGCGGGCTGCTACCCTCTGCCACCAAACCCAAACTTGGGAAGGAAGAAATGGATTAATTTGATTGTGACCACCAATATATTCCAAAACAAAGACATTGGTGTAACTCATGAACGAATGTCATTGGTTCTCATTTGAATACTTTCCATCTTTATGGCAATATAGGGGCCTCGATTAGTCATAAAAAATATTTAAAGGTAAATAAGAAATTTGAAATAATAATGGACTCTGATTAGTCTAGCAATAACTATTTACTAGTTGCTCGTTTGAAATGGAAGGGGTCATAGACTACAAAAAGATATTGCTTAAAAAAGGCACGTGGAGGAGATGAGGGAAGGAGATACAAAAAAAAAAAAAAAAAAGAAATTTTGACTTACTCCCCACTCGGATTACTCATATTAAGGGTGCACCCCACAGTTTTGCATTAATTAAGAACAATTTTCACTTCTAACAGTTTTCGTTGCTCACTAACAGAAACTCTCATTCGTGGACTTTTTTGAACGTAAATACCCTCTGTCTCTCTTTTGAAGTGTAATTTCTTTCCTAATTCCTAAAGTACCCACTCTCTTTTATAAATTCCTACCGCTCTCTCAATCTAATAAGAAGAGTCTGAGGCTTTAACTTAACCCCCAAAATCTCTCCTCCATTTGTTCTCGTGTCGCTATTAGGGTTCACGAGAAAAAGCGACGACCTCCTATGGCGACCTCTGCATGTCGGGTACAATGAAATTGCTTTCGAATTTTTTTCCTTGAACATTTTGTTTTGTGGTTTGTCGTTTGCTCCTCTCAATTCTCAGTCATTTTGGTCTTTCTTGTAGGAGAAATGTCAAATTTGCTCCAAGAACAACCACCTTGCTGATGAATGTACGTTCTTGAGCTCGCCTTGCAAGATCAGGAACTGCAAGGGGATTAGGCACTTGTTGAAATCAAATACTACGTCAAATCCTGGGAGAAATTTTTTGAAGTGCCCCGTCTGCTCGGATTTTCAATGGTTGGATGCTGCTATTTTGGATTCAAGCTCTGGAAGTTCTTTTTCGACAGTTCAAATGGAGGGATGTTTCACTTGTGGTGACTTAGGGCATTGGAAGAAACAATGCCCTTGGGAAGAAAATACTTGCCTAAATCGACACTGTGGAGGGAAGAGAGCTGTCTTCATGTCAAAAAGGAGTCACAACAAGGGAAGGAGATTCTTGCAATCCATGAGATGCAACAACGCATTCCAATGGTTTGATGAGGCTGTTGTTATAGACGAGAAAAAAAATGTGAAATTCATGTTCAAATTGTAGTGAACACAACTTTAGACCAGTTGTGCCAAAAATTTGGAAAATAATTGGGAATGTAAAGTTGAAATGATGTAGTTGAGTGAAAGTTTCCCTCTATGTAATGAATTGAAGTCGAATTTGTGTGCTTTTGTTACTTTGTGAACAGTATCTTATCTCTCTTTTATGAATGTTGAGCATGAATATATTCATACAACTTTCAAACATTCAAGTTTACTTTAGAAGCAAGCATACAGTTCATATGTAGTTTCATTCCAAACATTCAACAATGCTGGATATATTAGATAGGAATTTCAAACATTCAAGTATACTGAACAAGCAAAGAAGTATGCTTCAAAAATACTTTAGAAGCAAGCATACAGCTCATATAGTTCATATGTAGTTTCATTCCAAACATTCAACAATACTGGACATATTAGATAGGAATTCCAAACATTCAACAATGCTTGAAAATATGCAGGTAACATCAAAATATGCAGTAACCTCAAAATTTCAGTAGGGTGAACAAACAAAGAAGTATACTTCAAAAAGCTTAAATTGCTGAACATACAAGCAAGCATGCTTCAAAAAGCTTCAAAATGCCTTAACAGAGTTTAAGGATTACACAAAAGTCAAGCAAGCATACAGTTAGTGCTTCATACAGTTAGTGCTTCATACATTCATTACACTTAATCCAAGCAAGCATACAGTAGTTGCTGCTTCAAAAATTGCAACATTAAACAAGTACACTTGAAGGTGTGCTGCTTCAAACTGCTTCAAAAACTCCTATTGCTGCTGCTAGCTATTCCTACTGTTGTTGAAGGAATCTTCAAGGATTGAAGGATTGTTGCTATTGTTGTTGTTGCTGCTGCTTCCAATATTTACTCTGACACTAGTATTCCATGGAGGTCTAAACACAGAATTCATTGGCCTCCTTGGTGGTAGAATTGCTACAATGTTATTAGTCCTAACAGACATGCCCGGGTTTTGATGTATCCATTCACTCCCAGACTTGAAGGGAATGGTAGATGAGTGAGGAGGTTGAGGACTTGGATGCATCAAATTTGAAGAACCTGGAGTTGGATTGGAAGGACTTGGAGTTGGATTAGAAGTACCTGGAGATGAATTGGAAGGAACTGATTGTTGTTGTGGTGAGGATGGTATTTGTGGTCCTCCTGGTTGTTGTTGTGGTGTACCCATGGCCACAGCATCCTTCTTCTTACCCCTTGTAGTCTTTGGCCTCTTGTAAGTTGTGTCAGTCTTTCGTGGCACCCTTTGTTTTGGTTCTTTGGGTGGTCTTGGTGCCCTTGGTGTTCTTTGGTTCCCTCCAACTGGTCCTCCTTGACAACCTCTAGCATTTTGGTCAGCTAGCAACTTGCACCTCCCACAAATCCTATGTTTCTTGCCAGACCTTGGTAACTCATCAGCCTCCCTCCTCCTAACACCCTTTGGTCTTCCAGGTTGCCTTCTTGTAGCAGGTGGACCAACTTGATATGGTGGCTATAATATATATAGAACAAAAATAGAACAAATATAGTTGTTAACTTATACCAAATAGATAGTAGTGATAGTAGTGCAATGGAACAAATATAAAACAAATGAGATACTGGAGAATACTATTTATAGATAGTAGTGCAATGGAACAGATATAGAACAAATGAGATAGTAGTACAATGGAACAAATATAGATACTGGAGAATACCATTTATAAGTAACAGAGGATTTTTCAAATGAGATATGTACATAATCAAAGGCATGCAAGTTATAGTAACCTGGATGTTGCAACAACTTGTCTTTAATAATTAAAAGAAAATGGCCCCATGTAGCTCACACTCTGAAGTGCAAAGATAGATGGCAAGGGAAAACAATCCATTGTTACCATCTAAAGTAGTTGCTGACAAACACACACCTCCATGCTTTTCTTTCAAATGACATCCATCTAACCCAACTAATGGTCTGCAACCTTTTATGAATCCTGTGAAGCTTGCATTGTACCCTATGCATAAGTAGCCAAATTCAGTGGTCCCTGCTATATTCCCACAGTATGCTACACTCCCAGGATTAGATTTCATGACCTGCTGTGCAACCTGAGGACATTTCCTATAACTTTCATCATAACCACCAAACAACTTCTCCTTTACTCTGAATATTGCCATATGTGCAGTCCAATAGGAGACCTTAACTGTAAACTTGGACCACATTTTTGCCTCTGAATATCCTTTGCCTTCCATGATGTGTGGTGTGCTTTAATGTCATCTTCCAACACATCAGCTATGAATTTACTGTTAGCCATTTTGTTTGAGAGTTTTGAGGTGTGCTTGCAAGTGTGGGCTTCATTAAGTGTATATGTAGTCCTGTCAGGTGAAATTTTGACCCTGCACGACCATGGACATGTCTCTTCTTCACACACACCCCATATCCTATTTGATTCATTCTTAACAAATTTAATTTCAAACCTGTTTTTTATAGCAAAAGTCCTTAAAAATTTTCTGTACTCACTAGGATTCATTCATTTTGACCTAGGACTAGTGCACCCACAATTGGAGCCATGTATTCCTCCTCACTCATCTCACCCTCACTGTATAGGTCATCAAATTCAGCAAGTCTATGATCACATTCAGAAGCAGATGATGGACAACTATGATATTGCTCTTCAGGCTCTAGTTCATCAATTTGAACTTTCTTCCTTCTTTGAAACTCTTTCCTCTGAAACTTCGTTTCTTCCCTCCATTCTTTATTTTTGTTTTCTGAAACGCGGTCATCACTGCTTGGTACATAATCCTCATCCCCATCCTCTGTTTCTTCCTCTGCATCATGTATTTCTTCCTCCATTGCCTCCTCTGCATGTGTTCCCTCTGTATGTGTACCCTCTGCCTGTGTATCCACTGCATGTGTACCCTCACCATCTGTATTTGAACCATCACACTGTTTTCCAGCCTCTGCTTGACCGTCTTTACCACCAATATTGAAGACCCTTGATGGCATTGCATCCAACTGCTCCTCTGGGAGGTCCACATCACTATCACTAGATAGAGGTTCAACATTCTCATGTTCCAATTGAACAACAGATTTTCTAGGTGATTTATGTACTACTCTCTTTACAAGTGTTCTCCTATTTTTAACTAGTTGCATGGTAATTGATGCTTGTGTCTGAATATGTTGTTGTTCTTGGCTTGTCTCTTTACCAATCTCTTCTAAGAACAAGTGTATTTCTCCATTCTTGTCAGGCAATTGGTTGCCACTCATATCTAGCAACTCAGCATCAGTAAGAACCTCCACTTTTTCACCATTTTTTGAGTCATCAACCCAGTGGTACTTATAACTAGCCTCCAAAGTATTACTCTGAATTATATGGGGTATATCCAATAAACTAACCAAGTCTGGGTCCACTTCAACAGCTACAGAACTACCATTCATATAGTGGACCCTAAGCATGACTTTCCTACATAATTATACAAGTATGCACACATATAATAATATGCTTACAAACAACATACTATAGTGGACCCATTCAGAAAGCAAAATAATGAATAGACTCAACAATGAATTGAATAGAGAGGAAAGTAAAAGTTAGGAAAGTATAACTTATAGTGGGAGACTGGCTTTCATCATATCATCTACATAGGAAGCTCTGAACGAGAAAGGGTGTTTTTTTTGGGATTGGAAAATTTAGGACATAGCTAAGATATGAAAAAAGAGAGAAAAATGTCGAAGGTGCTCAGAAGGAAGAAATACATAATCAATCTTTTACATATTAAAGGAAAAAGTTATAAAAAAAATTGAATATTACCTGACTTGCAGACTTTGCCATGGGAGCTGGACGATCTTCCTGTAACACACGACGAGATCGAATGAAAGGGACGAGATCGAATGGAAGGGGGTTAGGTAAGAGTCGATTACGAAATGGAATTTGGGAATTAGGTAACGGAAGGGAATTTAGGGATTAGGTTACGGAAGAAAATTAGGGATTTGGGTCTTCGAGTGAAAAGAGAGTTTGGAAGAGAGAGAGGCGGTTAGGAGTTATTAAGGGGGATAGTTTAGGAATTCCATAAAGAGTTTCTAAGGGCTGTAAGTCAACAGTTCAAAGAAGGGGTATTTACGTCCAAAAAAGACCACGAATGAGGGTTTCTGTTAGTGAGGAACGGAAACTGTTAGAAGTGGGGGTTGTTCTTAATTAATGCAAAACTGTGGGGTGCACCCTTAATATGGGTAATCCAAGTGGGGGGTAAGTCAAAATTTCTCAAAAAAAGGGCGAAAGATAGAGGGTTACCTCTCTATCTAAACCCTCAAATAGGGTTTCCATAATCCATATGGTCTTTATTTTAATGGGCTTCATAGACTCTAAAAGATGCATGAGGGTCTATTTTGTTGTGTAAAAGTGGAGCTGAAGTGGCACTTTCATTGTATATGCTAGCTCCACATTTACAATTTCATCATTTGGTTGCACAAGTTCTATTATTGTGAAGTGGTATGACTTAACTACTACAGGACCTCATCTCTCCATTCTTTTCTCCATTCTCACTTCATAATTTCGGAAGGATATGTAAACGAAACTCATCCATTCCTCACCATTGAATCTAGAGCGAAACTTATTCATATGGGTGGAAGTCTTCTCTCTCTACGGTCACCATTGTGTCCCGACATACTTCCCAACTATAAGTTTGAGATTTCATACGAAAACGAAGGTGTGAGTCGAGGACCTCACGCTGGAGCATAGGGATGTGCTCATGGGGGGCAGAGAGTCTTGCCAAAGTGGATGGAGAGGTTGGAGGGGGAGACAATGTATATCATGTTTTTACATTGAATTATGCAATGGCTCTGTCCAATTTTTGGCTTGCTAGAGGGAGGGGGTATTAAATTTTGACCTGTTAGTAATGAATTTCTCAACTCTGTATATAGACTCTGAAATTAAAAAAATAGAATAATAATCTAACCGAGACCGATGCTTAAACTTGGTTCAATGTCCTTAAAACAATATTCACCCCGCACTGGTGCTTACGGTTTAATAGCGATTAGTCTCCCAGGATACAATAGTTCTTTCATTCGGTAGTAGCACTTCACACCGTAGGAACTCATCAAAGCAATATTGGTAGTCCCTCTCTCTCTCTTAGACTTAATGCTAAATAGATGAATGAGTTTTTGATTTATTGATTCAAACACTCGTAGGACTATCCTTTTATAAGGGATGAAGAGACACAATGGAAGGATACACCTTTCCAATAGATATATCCGTTGCACATTGGACACACCTATTAAAAAATTAATAAAAATAATTTTTAATTAATTTTTTAAGTCAAATTTACATTCAACTTTCCAACATGACCTGGTCTGAGTCATGTAATTTAGCTTGTTTTGGAACAAGGCCAATCGAGCTCGGGCTGAATTTGGTCCCCTTGATCCAGTTTTAGTATTGTTCGTTCTTCTTGAAGGACTAGTCTCTAACTGTCACGCTCCAGAACCAGAATACTGGAGAGCGGGGGCAGACATAGCCAGCTACGTATATTGAAGTACAATCCACCTCGCTATACGGTCACGGCTATCTAGATACATGAGGGTTTAACTACAAGCCAACAGTCTCCTATGGTCAAGAATAAGCCTAGTGTCACAATCACAAGCAAGTAAGTAAATATTACAAGATGTAAGAGCACCAAATATATAATAGCAAGGCGTCCCATACATTACATATTGGATGATCAGGAAGCTAGTCGTACAAAATGTCAAGACTAGCAAGAGTTCAGTCATACATGATTAACCCTAGGATCTGTCAATCATGTTACAGGTCGTAGGCAGACAGTAAATAAAGGTGCAATACGAGCTAACACGTGCTCGTCGGCTAAATGCCTCAAAAGAATATTTTTATAATAAAGTGGGAGAGCCAAAAATAACCCACTCGTTGCCCTGGTTACGCCTGGTGGTCACCATCGGGCTGGAAAATAGGTAGATCCTCTAGTACTGCTCCGATATCTGGCCATACAAAACCAGCTGGGTCAGACCCCAGAAAGAGCAAGTGCCACAAAGGAGGCTTCACTTAGGAACTAAAACCAGCAAATCACAATAGAATATTAAAGATAATAAATAAAAAACTGATAATAATAGAGATAACAACAGTAAACTGTAGCCCCTCTTCCCAGAATTTTTATAATATTTTTATTTATTAATTTGAATTAAATGGTAATTTTTATAATTTTATAATTAATTATTTAATTAATTATTACGGTAGATGATTTTAGCCATGATTGAGTTTTGGAGTACTCGGTGATTAGAAATCGTGGCACGGATAGTGCCATAGCGTGCTTTGGCTAGTGTATTAGCCCCGGTAGGAAAGGCCGAGCCATAGTGATGTCCTAACTAGGAAGACCAGGCCAAGTTGTGACTTAACCCTAACCGAATACTTATTTATTTATTAGTTATATTATTGAGCGTTAGGGAACCCGGTTGTACCGAATTAGTCTAGATAGGACCCAAGCAACCCCAAGCCCATGTAGTCATGGGGTACGGCCAATAACATCGCGCTGATGTATTTTGGTATGAGTGTGTTGTATTCTGTTTAACGATTTAAATGAATATTTTCTAGTATTTGTAAATAAATATTATGAATATTACTATTAGTATATTCAGTGACTTTTTGTATAAAATAGGCCCTCGTATATTTTGGAGATTTTTGGTATATACGACTTTATTTGGTTTATCGAACTTCGTTATTAATTATTATTATTATTATTGTTATTATTATTATTATTGTTAATAATATTTTATTATTTTATTATCACTATCATTGAGGTTATTATGAGATAATACTATTTTATTATTATTGGTTATTTGTGTGTAAATATATCTATATATATATATATAATATATGTATTTGTATATATATAAATATTCATATATATGTATATGTATATATATAAGTATGCGTTTATACGAATGGAGATAGAAATAGTATTAGATATATATAGATATATATAAATTCTAAACATATATATGTGGGTGTGCATGTATGTAAAATACGTATGTACGTATGTGTAGGTTATATATATATATATATATATATATATATATATATATATATATATATATATATATATATATATATATATATGATATATATATATATATATATATACGGGTGTGTGTGTGTATTCATACATATATATGTATATAATGATAATGAAAAGAGTAATAGAAAAAGAATAAGAGAAAAAAAAAAAGAGTTGCTACTGTAGCGTAGCTACAGTAGCCAGTACGAGCCCGAGCCCTGGAAAGGCCCCAACCCACAACCGGATTTTCCTTCCTAAGCAGACCCGGGTCCACGAGTAATCCCCAGCTAAACCGAACTCATTGCATATATATATATACAGTTATATGAACATATAGGTCGATAACGAGAGATGAAGAGATCGAATTTACGAAACCCTAACCGAACCCACGCACCTCGACGGCGCGCGCCCCTCCGCCGCGCACGCACGCGGCCACCGCGCCACCGCCGTGCGCCGTCGGCCGGCGACGGCAAGGCCGCACGGCCTGGAACAGAGCGGCCGACAGCAACTGTGAAGGTCGCGAGAACAACTTCGTCGCGGCAATTCGTCGTACACGGTGGATCATTTTCCGAACCGCTTGCGCTGGTATGTAGCCAATATATATGCCTTTAAGTTTCCTTTAATTGTTTTACATGTAGATGCAATAGGTCGCTCAGGAAATCGACTGAAAGTCGACGACAAATCTGTTCTAAAACAGAGCCAAGAACAGTTCCAACGCCCAACTTGGCGTGGAATTTCCCGCCAAACCATCACCAGTTTTAGATTTATGTCTAAAGAGATTTATAGACAACTTATAGGAGATTATAACCCACCTTGCAGAATTTGAAATCATCGAATGACCGATTAGAAAATAGAGTTCAAAGTTAGAGAAAAATCTGTTTTCGAAAATATAGAAAATAGGAAAATTTGTCCGAGACGACGTGCGTCCCGCCAAACCGGACGACGTGGTCATACATAGTAGGCATCGAAAGCTGCGTAACAGCTTCGTGGTCGTGTGGACTTTGACGGAATTCAAATTGGTCGCGTGTGCGCGACGAATTTGATGCGTATCCGTCAAAATTCACCGTCTCGTGCACTTTACAAATTCTCCAATTACTTTGTGCACGCTCGTCAGATCGAGACGAAACTTACGCCAACAGGACCGTATCATTTTTTTGGTCATGTATGCCAAGTTTGGTCCGATTCTGAGACAGTTGATAAAATCGTCGTTTCGCGGGCCCCACGGTCCAACTCAACGGGCAATTTTGTGCACGGCCCACCGAAATCCAACTCTGGACATACGGTTGAGTTCGTATCGGAAAACTAGATTCGTAGGCATATAGTTTGACGACTTTAGAGACCATTGACTCTGGCACGCTTTTCGGTGCAAAGCGGGTCCAACGACGGACATCGTTTTGGCCCGAAATTACCGTTTTACCCCTATGTCCAGAATTGGACTTAAGGACAGGCAATCCTAGCTATTTTGACTATTCTGAGAACATTGATAATGTTTATTTCAGCTTCCGGGGACTGTTGTACGCGTCGTTTTGACTATTGTGGCACATTGAGTAGTTCAGACTGTCGGTTTCACCAGCAGAGGAACACAAGCGAGTACAGTTTATTGTCTGCAATTCGATATTGATTTTCACTATATTTTATTGGTTGGCCATTGGTTATGTAATTATTTTCTATTATAAATTGTGGAGTCGGGAATGAGAAGTACCAAGGATGTGTGATCTGACCTTAGACCGTGTAGACCGTGTTTAATATTGTATTTATTTCTTGTAGACAGTGTAGACAGTGATTTACTTATTAAAAAGTAGACAGTGTAGACATTGATTTATTGATTGTAAAGTAGACAGTGTAGACCGTGATTATTACTGCATTTAAACTGTGTAGATCGTGATTATTATTTTGTAGACAGTGTTTCTTTACTGTAATATTTTCTGTAGACCGTGTAACTGTAGACTGTGTAACTGTAGACCGTATAATTGTAGACCGTGTAACTGTAGATCGTGTAACTTTAGACCGTGTAGACCGTGTCGCATAATTATCCCGAGACCGATCACATATCAAAGGTACTTCTAACAGTTGGGGAAAGTATTTTGTGTCTATTTATTTGCTATTGATTTTCTGTATTTCTTATTTATTTTCAAAACTCATGATTGATGTCTAACCTTTGTTTTATAGCCATTTTCTTTATTTAAAATTGCATTCAGTGAATTGTGCTCGTTCCATTCCTGACTGGAAACCAACATTTTCAGGTTTGCCGTGGTTTCACTTAGCTTGGGGAGTGACGGAAATACTTGCAGACAAAAGCCTAGAGACTAGCTAGATAGTTGAGTTGTAGTCATTCATTTATTTGTACAAGTTTATATTTTTCTACAAATGTAAAACTTGTGGTCATTGTAAGTTAAATAAATTATGTGAATGAGCATTATTTGTGATTTTGATCTTCATAGCCGTGACAGCGTTCTACCGCCGACACTGCGGCGTAGGCTGGCTTGGACACGTCTCGTATCTATTTTAAAAAAAATGGGTGCGGGTCGTGACAAGTTTTTGTGGTGGCCCATGCAGGTCAGTCTTTGCAAATCATGCGAACTCGTGATAGTACTTAAGTTAGTCGTACTATTGCGAGCCTGCGACTAGAAATGCTCATTCATGAATTAGAAATTAATTTAATTTACGAGAATGACTAGGACTAGGAGTCCCTTATACAAATTTACCGATGGGTAGTCTAGGCCATGCAATGTAGATAAGGAGTTATTAATTTTGATAGTTATCAGATCCCTATAGGTACATTATTATCTCTTGATATGACGATGTAATCTAATTTGGATAGATTATTCCCTTGGTAAGGCAGGGCTTCATAGAATTAATAATCTAACCTTGATAGATTATTCAATTCATTCTCTTGTCTCTTTGGATATTGTCACCATATCTTAGTCTGAATTGCCCATTTAAAATCCTATTTTGCCGTAAGGGAATAGTTTATAATTCCTGGTTCGGTTATTCAAATGCGAATCTCGAGGTAGACTGATCCAAAAAAATTCTCCCATGGCTCGAATATATATGAAAGAGATACCAAAATGTTTGTAGTTCTTTGTCTTCAGGTTATTCCTCCCTGTGCAATCTGTTATTTTCCAGATTGTGACTGATAGGACAAATATTTATGCCTTATTACATAGTCGACTTGCTTGAATCTCTAGAAGCTCAGGAGTTTTTACATATATAGTTAAAAGAAGGTTAGTTAACTATAATGGCAGGACAGCAGCGCACTGTCGCCATTTATTTAAAATATGGAGACTATGGACTCACTGCAGCCAGCAGCGCACTGGCGAGACACGACCCCTAGAGTTAGAATTTGTTTAAGAAATATAGGTTATAGAATGTTATTAAAAACTATGGCTAGTGGTCCTCTTTGACCATAGTCACACTGGTGTCAATATAAAGTAGAGTATCGGATAGCATGTCACATTTGAATCACGAAACCAAGGGTTTACCACAGCCCGATTTTACGGACGAGGCATAGTCCTCGGTGAAATGACTTCAGACGTGATTACAAGTTAAGGATACTATAGAGGATAGGACAGTGCCCTGTGTGTTCCATAAGATCCGACGCCAATATTGGTGGAAGTTTTGTAAGTTGGATAGCACGTCTCCCGATCTAGCATTCCGTGGTCCTTGACGAAGATATCGACTGACACTAGTAGGTTTACCTAGAATATGGAATTTAGAATGTCCATAAACCATTAGTCGACCAAGTCCTTGTGGATCAGAAGATAGTAGGAAGACTGTATAAGCAAGAACACCGGGTAAGGTTTGATTCTCACAAAACTCGAACTACTTGTGCCTTCTTTCAAAAATCTCGCATAATTGTATTCGACTATCTTAACAAATGCTGTTGTTACAGCTTAGTTTTGCAAGCTCACTCTGTTCTCGAGCTTGATTTGAGGCATATGTTTAGTGGGGACGCCTGCTAACTTATTGTCTAATCAGAATCAGTGTATTATGGTCTGATCAACCATGATGCATTTGGTTCGCTCTTCGTTTAATTACACTATGTGGATGGAGATATATAAGTATCTAGGATCTCATCCGCGACTGTATTGACAATTCCTCTTGAATTATATGTTCGCCCTTGAATCACGAAATTGTATTCAGTAACATCTCCATTGAATTCTTTATTGTTTTGTCTTTCACCGATTTGGAAAGACGAAAGCTCGTGATGGTAGAGAGATACAGAGTATTCCCATGGCTATGATAATGGTAGGCACAAGTGTAGCTACCATCGGCCAGTCATGTGATTGAGTTACTCGTTCTCCCATCGACCCTCAAACTACTATTGAGACTTTCGAGCCATCTGAATTTGAGAATGATTAGGGTTTTACCCTTAGTCAGGACGCCAACCTAGGAGACTATCTATTCTTAAGAAACCAAATGTTGTGAGTCTCAAATTATTTGCTGGAAACTTGCCTTAACTAGCAACTCTTAAGCCTTGAACCAACCCTTCCTCGACCGAGGCCCACAGTTAGACATAAGATGAGTGGACAATAGGGTAATCATTTACCGTGACACTCATTCCGAGATTGGTTTCCAACAAATATTACTCTAGTTATGTAAATTTTATTATTAAGACCTAACTAGTGTTGGAACACCACAGTCACTAGCTTAGCCAATACCATAGCTTAAATACCCTGTCACACTATGACCTACCAGTTGTCAACAGCAATACCTGATCACTACAACCCTTGTAACCATAGTCTGGCAGGTTTGACACAAATAGAATTTCTTGACTCAATTGTTAGAAATCTTTTCTTATGTTGTGCCTTGGAGTTGGTTATCCCATCGATAACTCTAGTATACTATGGACGAGTAGATCATTCTATTTTAGCGACCATGTGTCATGGTACGCACTCGTTTTCCATTTAGTGAGGAACGATCCTTGACTCGACTTATAACCATCGTACCCCATTACGCCGTGCTTGATTCTTTATTAACAAGAGTCGAGATATAATATCTGGACTTAGGAATCCTCTTAACCTCTTTATTCCTAAAACCATAGCCTAGCTTCTAAGGTGGGTAGACTGTAAACTTTCAAAAAATTTAGGACGTACGAGGATTACCGATTGATTAGAACAATTACTATTAGGAGGATAAGTAGTGCCCCCATAGACTCCCACTTTTCATTTAGATTATTTTGTGCCCCGACCGTGTCATTAATATTCGGAGCATGAGACCAGCTGTTATCCTCCAACAAATTTCATATGCAAGATCTAGACGAGTCCACCTTCATCTAGGTATATCATATCCCACTCAAACCCGTTCCCTTGTACTCTATTTTTATGGTACGACTTTCAGATAAAAAGGACGAGCTATAACCCTTACCATAATACCGATATACTTTCCGACTTCCACTAGAGCCTCAACTTCGACTCATGCCTTTTGGCCCAATAGATGGTTGTGATCTACTCGAAGCCACTACGCACATGCCACGAGTGTGCCACTCAATTTTGCCTCCTCATGCCACTTAAACACAAAAGGCACTGAAGGCGCATTTTGGGCTTTACAGAACCTGTTTAACCGACCGACTGATAACTAGCTCAACCACTGGATTGAAATCTATTCTAGGTTACTCTAGCCTAGTGGAAATAATTTTATCATTGGGATCTTGTCCATTCAATATAGATTGAAATCCTAGGTTCATCAACCAGCAATTGATGTCCAATTTAGGAACTCATTAAAACCCAGTAAAACCCATCCACTCATACCGCCATAATTGGACTATGAACCGGACTACTTGAAATAGGTCCCTATACCCATTATGTAGTCTCCCCCTCTTAGGATGTGGTGTCATTCGTAACCATTATTCCATTTACCTGGGAGTCACGATACGATCTTGTATTGCATTTATATCCTTTGTTTGTGCGTTTAAATAACCACGAATGAGGTTACAAATCTTGATTTCTTAAATTCCGTTCTATTATGGAACCTGTTAGAATTTCGAGAACGAAATTTCCATATTGCATGGATTACAAGCTCCTCTAAGAAACGAAGGGTTCTTCGATTTAGTAAGTGACAGGACTAGAGTAGCCCACTCTAGCAAATAAGTCGAGGGCTTATAAACTTTCTTTCTATCTACATCATTGAATACCCTGTACTGCTCTGAAAACTCCATATTCGTTCTCGATTATTTTTCCTTATTTTCTTGTCCTTCCTATTGTAGAGTGATGAATGGTCATGCTTATTAGAATTTACCAATATTTCTTAGCTACTCGTGTAGATTTGTTGCTCGTTAAATTTTGGGGTTGCTTGATAGATAGGAGAGGATTACAGATGCCCTATACCGTAGATATCTATTTTAGCAAGTAGTTGGATGACTATAAAGTTTTAATAACATAAGATTTGAGGGAGTAGTGTGATCTAAGGTGGGTAAAAGTCCTCAGGATCTCGAAGTTACAAAATGGACAATGAGAAGGATATGACCTATTTTTGAGGAATTAAAAAATTCGAGGAGATTAGGGTAATGGTAGAGTTCTTTTTTGAATATAAGAATAATTATGAATTAGAATTTCGAGAACGAAATTACTTTTATGGTGGGTAGATTTGTAGCCCCTCTTCCCAGAATTTTTATAATATTTTTATTTATTAATTTGAATTAAATGGTAATTTTTATAATTTTATAATTAATTATTTAATTAATTATTATGGTAGATGATTTTAGCCATGATTGAGTTTTGGAGTACTCGGTGATTAGAAATCGTGGCACGGATAGTGCCATGGCGTGCTTTGGCTAGTGTATTAGCCCCGGTAGGGAAGGCCGAGCCATAGTGATGTCCTAACTAGGAAGACCAGGCCAAGTTGCGACTTAACCCTAACCGAATACTTATTTATTTATTAGTTATATTATTGAGCGTTAGGGAACCCGGTTGTACCGAATTAGTCTAGATAGGACCCAAGCAAGCCCAAGCCCATGTAGTCATGGGGTACGGCCAATAACATCGCGCTGATGTATTTTGGTATGAGTGTGTTGTATTCTGTTTAACGATTTAAATGAATATTTTCTAGTATTTGTAAATAAATATTATGAATATTACTATTAGTATTATTCAGTGACTTTTTGTATAAAATAGGCCCTCGTATATTTTGGAGATTTTTGGTATATACGACTTTATTTGGTTTATCGAACTTCGTTATTAATTATTATTATTATTATTATTATTATTATTATTATTATTATTATTATTATTGTTATTAATATTTTATTATTTTACTATCACTATCATTGAGGTTATTATGAGATAATACTATTTTATTATTATTGGTTATCTGTGTGTAAATATATCTATATATATATAATATATGTATTTGTATATGTATATATATATGTATATGTATATATGTATATGTATATATATAAGTATGCGTTTATACGAATGGAGATAGAAATAGTATTAGATATATATAGATATATATAAATTCTAAACATATATATGTGGGTGTGCATGTATGTAAAATACGTATGTACGTATGTGTAGGTTACATATATATATATATATATATATATATATATATATATATATATATATATATATATATATATATATATATATATATATACGGGTGTGTGTGTGTATTCATACATATATATGTATATAATGATAATGAAAAGAGTAATAGAAAAAGAATAAGAGAAAAAAAAAAGAGTTGCTACTGTAGCGTAGCTACAGTAGCCAGTACGAGCCCGAGCCCTGGAAAGGCCCCAACCCACAACCAGATTTTCCTTCCCAAGCAGACCCGGGTCCACGAGTAATCCCCAGCTAAACCGAACTCATTGCATATATATATATATATATATATATATACAGTTATATGAACATATAGGTCGATAACGAGAGAGAGAAAGAGATTGAATTTACGAAACCCTAACCGAACCCACGCACCTCGACGGCACGCGCCCCTCCGTCGCGCACGCACGCGGCCATCGCACTACCGTCGTGCACCGTCGGCCGACGATGGCAAGGCCGCACGGCCTGGAACAGAGCGGCTGACAGCAACTGCGAAGGTCACGAGCACAACTTCGTCGCGGCAATTCGTCGTACACGGTGGATCATTTTCCGAACCGCTTGCACTGGTATGTAGCCAATATATACGCCTTTAAGTTTCCTTTAATTTTTTTACATGTAGATGCCATAGGTCGCTCAGGAAATCGACTGAAAGTCGACGACAAATCTGTTCTAAAACAGAGCCAAGAACAGTTCCAACGCCCAACTTGGCATGGAATTTTCTGCCAAACCATCACCAGTTTTAGATTTATGTCTAAAGAGATTTATAGACAACTTATAGGAGATTATAACCCACCTTGCAGAATTTGAAATCATCGAATGACCGATCAGAAAATAGAGTTCAAAGTTAGAGAAAAATCTGTTTTCGAAAATATAGAAAATAGGAAAATTTGTCCGAGACGATGTGCGTCCCGTCAAACCGGGCGACGTGGTCACGCACAGTAGGCATCAAAAGCTGCGTAACAGCTTCGTGGTCGTGTGGGCTTTGATGGAATTCAAATTGGTCGCGTGTGCACGACGAATTTGATGCGTATCCGTCGAAATTCACCGTATCGTGCACTTTGCAAATTCTCCAATTACTTTGTGCACGCTCGTCAGATCGAGAAGAAACTTACGCCAACAGGATCGTATCATTTTTCTGGTCATGTATGCCAAGTTTGGTCCGATTCTGAGACAGTTGATAAAATTGTCGTTTCGCGGGCCCCACGGTCTAACTCAATGGGCGATTTTGTGCACGGCCCGCCGGAATCCAACTCTGGACATACGGTTGAGTTTGTATCGAAAAACTGGATTCGTAGGCATATAGTTTGACGACTTTAGAGACCATTAACTCTGGCACGCTTTTCGGTGCAAAGCGGGTCCAACGGCGAACATCGTTTTGGCCCGAAATTATCGTTTTGTCCCTGTGTCCAGAATTGGACTTAAGGACAGGCAATCCTAGCTATTTTGACTATTCTGAAAACATTGATAATGTTTATTTCAGCTTTCGGGGACTGTTGTACGGGTTTTGACTATTGTGGCACATTGAGTAGTTCAGACTGTCGGTTTCACCAGCAGAGGACCACAGGCGAGTACAGTTTATTGTCTGCATTTCGATATTGATTTTTACTATATTTTATTGGTTGGCCATTGGTTATATGATTATTTTCTATTATAAATTATGGACTCGGGAATGAGAAGTACCAAGGATGTGTGATCTGACCTTAGACCGTGTAGACCGTGTTTAATATTGCATTTATTTCTTGTAGACAGTGTAGACAGTGATTTACTTATTGCAAAGTAGACAGTGTAGACATTGATTTATTTATTGCAAAGTAGACAATGTAGACCGTGATTATTACTGCATTTAAACTGTGTAGATCGTGATTATTATTTTGTAGACAGTGTTTCTTTACTACAATATTTTCTGTAGACCGTGTAACTGTAGACTGTGTAACTGTAGACCGTGTAATTGTAGACCGTGTAACTGTAGACCGTGTAACTTTAGACCGTGTAGACCGTGTCGCATAATTGTCCCGAGACCGATCACATATCAAAGGTACTTCTAACAGTTGGGGAAAGTATTTTATGTCTATTTATTTGCTATTGATTTTCTGTATTTCCTATTTATTTTCAAAACTCATGATTGATGTCTAACCTTTGTTTTATAGTCATTTTCTTTATTTGAAATTGCATTCAGTGAATTGTGCTCGTTCCATTCCTGACTGGAAACCAACATTTTCAGGTTTGCCGTGGTTTCACTTAGCTTGGGGAGTGACGGAAATACTTGCAGACAAAAGCCTAGAGACTAGCTAGATAGTTGAGTTATAGTCATTCATTTATTTGTACAAGTTTATATTTTTCTACAAATGTAAAACTTGTTATCATTGTAAGTTAAATAAATTATGTAAATGAGCATTATTTGTGATTTTGATCTTCATGGCCGTGACAGCGTTCTACCGCCAACACTACGGCGTATGCTAGCTTGGACACGTCTCGTATCCGTTTTAAAAAAAATAGGTGCGGGTCGTGACATAAACTGAGTACGAGGAAACTATTCATGTAGCTAGGTCACAACCCTTAAACCAAACAAGGACCAGGGTTGTAACCCTTCGCCTGAATAGAAATTAGTCTCAAATATTATTGGTATAGTAACAAGACAATAAACGAAGAGAGGACACAGAACTGCACCGGGAGCCAGGTTACAACCCTTAAACCAAACAAGGACCGGGGTTGTAACCCTTCGCCTGAACAGAACTGGACTCCTGATCTTTATTGTTAAGACCGATATAAATAATCATGGTATTGAAGTAAGGTAAGACATGACAATCAAGGCATGGGGTTGCAATAAGACAATAAACGAAGAGAGGACACAGAACTGTTCCGGAAGCCATGTTACAACCCTTAAACCAAATAAGGACTGGGGTTGTAACCCTTCGCCTGAATAGAACTGGACCCCCGATCGTTATTGTTAAGACAAGCATCAATAATCATGTCATGTCACAATCTTTTACAGGATCCGGACAAGACTAAACTGAGCTAGATTCCATCCAGTCAATCACGGCCAAACAAAGAGTACGGTTTGATACTTTAACTAACTAGGGTTATCACAGGCCTAGTTACTAGCAAGATGCAATGAGATTATCCCAACAGCCACAAGCCCTGCAGACCATCTGGTTATCCAGGTCGAATATCCGTTTATGAAGAATGCAACATGTGACTGTGTGCTGGGAATGTGCCCTACTCGTCAGTAGGCTACAAGTCCACTTAATGCGCCCAGATAACGGGATTGCCTGTAGCTGGAAATCTTTTCATGTCTACTGAATTATTCTAGTTTATTAGCCTTAGTCAATTACTGTAGGTATCCCTGACCGTGGTACTCAGGGATCCCTATCCTAGACATGATGCAAGACAGTACTGGTTTATTTGTACAAACACAATCGTCCACGGTGTCCAGGTCATTTATACTTGTCATGTCAGGTTAGCTGTCGTAACAGCATGTCATGATACATCTTGTCAGTTTATTTGTTAAGAGTGCGCCACGGCGGGCCACTATCATGTCAGAAAATATGCCAAAATTTACATGACATAAACATAATATGAAATTTCAGTTTAATAATAACAGTAATAATAATAATAGTATAATAATAAAAGAGGGCAAGACTGCGGAGGGAGCCACACGGCTAAGAAAATTGAGCTCATGCGGCCAGGGATAATAGGGCTTATGCGGCCAAGAAATTGGATCTTATGCGGCACGGGGTCAGAAGTTCATGTGGCTGAAAAGGAGCGGACGCATGCGGCTGGGAAGTGCAGGGCGCATGCGGCTAAAGGGAACGGGTCATATGCGGCTGAGCAAGGAAAAAACTCATGCGTCAGCGAGGAAGAAGGGGGATAATCAAGCCTATACGGCTGCGGAACGGGTCATATGCGGCAAAAGGGCCCAAGCTTATGCGGCTAAATGGCAGGGCCTTATGCGACTGCAAGATGCTGGTGTTCATGCGGTTAAAGACCAAGGACAACGTATGCGACTGCGGGATAATCAAGCCTATACGGCTGCGGAAAATCGACTTCATGCGGCTGGGACAATTGTTAGCTATGCGTCTCAGGAAGTCAACGCACATATACGGACAGGGAATGAATGAGTTCATGCGGCTGAAAGCAAAAGTTCATACGGCTGGATCATGGAGTCTTTATGCGGCTCAAGGGAGACTTCATGCGGCTGAGAGATGCGGAGCCATGCGGCTCAGCTGTTATCAAGGCCTTATGCGACTGAATAGAGACTTGCCGCATGAATGTTCATGCGGTCAAGTACTACCATGCGGGCATAAGGCTATGCGGTTAAGAAATTGCCATGCGGCGGCTGCACTGTTCTTCTTTTCCATTGGTCCGAGGAGAAGAGTCATGAACTCCATTCTTTAAGGCTTCATAAATCCTTCATCCCAAGCCAAATCCGGATTTTCATAGGTCAAAATAGGACATAATAAAATTCTCTACAACATGGAACCATCAAAACTTGGAAATAACAATGTTAAGTAGATCCAAACCCAAGAAATTCGAAAATACAATAAACTTAGATCTACACAAATTGAGCCATGGAAATTAAAAATGCTAAGTACTAAAGTGTGTTAGAATCTCGAGGAAAATAAAATGGAACAATAAAACTTGGATTCCTTCATGAAGCAAGTTGGACTTGCCTAAGCTCTCTCTCTCTCTCTCCCTCCTGGTGGTTGAAGAAGTAATGGTGGAGAAGAAGAAGTAAATGAAGAGAGAGAATGAAAGAATGGGTTAATAAAGGATGATGGTGGTGGTAGGTAAGGGTTCTTCCCTTGGTTTATGATGAACCAAGGCAACCCAAGCCTAGCCAAACCAATCCAAAATAGACCAAGCCATGTAATCCCAAGACAAGCCAAGCAAGGAATCATGTAATAGAAGATAAAATACATACACGTATTTTAAAATACGTAATACGAACTATAGACATTACACCAACATTCAGATTTTTGAACGTTAGAGTAACCGAGTTATGGCCGACTTCGGTCCCCATAGCCTAGTTTGAAAAAACTATTAAAAAAAACATTGAATCCTCCATTTTTATTCACTCATTCTTTCACTTGCCTATTCAGAGCTACTTAATCTTTCCATTTCCAAGATCAACTCTCCAGCCTTTTAGTGCGAACGCAATTCTGATTAGAAGTATGCTAGAGTTGTAAAGCTTGGCTTTCAAATTACTTTCATTCAAGTATTTGAAGTTACTTTCATTCAAGTATTTGAAGTCGGCATGCCTTCGGATCGAAGCACATGGTTGTAAGAAGTAGGCGAGCACTTCGGATCAAAGCTCGTGGTGTATGCTATTTGTTCAAATAGTGGATTAACACCAGACAATAGTTTCCAAGACTGGATTACCTTCCACGAAGGACACCAATATACATCGCGGTGTTTGTGTTTGTGACTTCTTAACTTTGATTGTTTACCTATACTTGCTTGTAGATTTTTAGTTGGTAATCTACTTTGGTTTTTAATTGGATATTACTGCCTCACTCTATTCACCCACCCTCTAGAGTTGCCTACAACTATTTAATTTTTATCACTTTAAAGTGTATTATAAATATATCAGTTGACTATTTTACCCTCAAATACCATGTTATCATTTTAAACATAAATTCATTAGTACAAATGTAAAAAAGAATATAAGTTCACCTTCAAATACTTTTATCAATACAACATAAAATTATAATTTCATCCTCAAATTTTCCTTCAAATAAGAATAAAATTAAAAAATATTTAATAGAAAACTAGTTTTTTGTTGGAGTCTAGTCTGAATTTTGTCACGATCCACACCCGCTTTTCGGTTACGAGACGTGTCCAAGTCCAGCCTACGCCGCAGTGTCGGCGGTAGAACGCTGTCCATAAACAGAAGTCTAGAACAATCAAGGTAATCTATATCTCATCCACAGAAATCGAAGAATACAACTAACTCAAATGAGACTGAATAATGAATGATAATATAAAATAAAATATCCAATTTATCAAGAATTCAAGTTACGTCCGGTGGACACAAATCTACTACCAATAGACGGAAATAAAATAAAGACATGAAACTAAGATAACTGAGTCCAACTGCTAATCATCACGATACCGTCAGCTGCAGTGGTACCGTAGTCCAATGCTGGCTCAAAACTTGTTCGTCCGTACCTGGCTCAAAACTCGGCTAAACCTGAAGAGATCATCAGGTCCTCAGAGGACTAGCAAGATACATAAAACATGCCTACTAATATAATAGTAAATAACATGTATGAAAGATAAGGACGGTGCAAGAAGGACATCTAAGACACGGCAATAATATAGAAATGTAATACTAGACTTGGCTATCAATCAAATCATATAGCTTGTAATACAATGCAAGATACTCCCAATCTATAGTAGGTTTCGACTGTAGGACAATGCAAGATACTCCCAGTCGAGAATAGTCAATTCTAGTATCGATCTCCTCTTCTAAAGGAATACAAGGTCAAGTAGACTCCTATAAATTGTAGTATAATGCAAGATACTCCCAATCTATAGTATGTCACAAGTCAAGTCGATCAATCAATATCAAGATCAAAGAATCTACTATAGGTCATAGTATAATGTAAGATACTCCCAAATTATAGTATGTCTCAACTATAGTACAATGCAAGATACTCTCAGTCAAGAATGATCAAGTCAAAAACAAGGTGTAGAACTGGCAACTCTATCACAAGACACGATAACACGAAGAAGACCAATAGACAAACAATATCGAATATCCTATACGTGTACATAAATCTAGAAACAAGTAAAACAGTCGATGACAAACCAATCACAATATGAGAAACAGGTAACCATATGGAAGAAGTACAATAGAAAGAAAATAATATAAATACTTTATATGTTCGGCAAGGTATACTTGCCTGGGGTCCTAAGCTGCAGATACGGTCAGAATCTGTATCGAGGTCCAAGTAACCTGTTTGATAGAATTACGATGTCAATGAGTGATACCAAAATAAGACTATTCTATCTACTAGGGCTTTGGTCTTGAAGCCTAATCTAAACTAAATTGTTCCCTTAACTAGGATTGGTTGTTTTACTATTTCACATGTGAATACATACCTCTACTTGTTATTACATGTCTAAATAGTCATGTCAGGACACCCCATACCCAGGGTTGCCCTATACTCTGAATTGTGAGGATACTACTTGTATACTTTTCATACATATCTATACTGGGATATGTATCTTGGGTATCCAACTATTCATATTAGGACATACCTACTCATGACACTAGTCCCTACTGTCCTAGCTATAGCAGTTAATGCATGAGGCAAACAACCAGCATGTTATCTTTGGGCCATACCTTTATATATATAACTATACATACACCAACTATTTGACTCTACCACCCTATGCTTTACTATCCTTCCCTACCTTTATATGAGGGGTGTTACTAATGTTGGATGAGTCATTAGAACATGGGTTTAAACTCTAGTGAAGTATTCCTATGACAGATACATGGGATATCTGTTATAAAGTTTATGTAGGAACGAAGTCGTAAAGCAGAATACTCTAGATGGGGGGTGAATAGAGTAGGCAACGGAATATTGCTAATTAAAAAAACTTGTTAGCAGTTAGATCACAGAAATAATATCAATAATCATAAAGTAATAACTGTAAAAGAAATAAGGTCAGAAGGCAAACACAAACACAGCGATGTATACTGGTTTCCCTCTTGTGAGGACTAGTCCAGTCGGAAGAACTCTAGCTTCCAGTTGAATCTACTATTGGAAAATTCCACAAGTTTTCATACGAAGTCCTTGCAACTTCTACATACGCGAGCTTTGATACGAAGAACTCGACCAACTTTAATTTTGAAGAGTCTTTCTTCAATCAAGCCTCTAATTACAACTTCTCTGCAATCTTCTAGACCGTACCGTACCGACAAATTGACTAGAGAATTGTAACTGGCTTAGAATTTAAAAATGAAAGCTTTTTAGAAATCTTTGGAAAGAAACATAAGCTTAGAAGAGAAGAGATAAAAGTGAATGAGTAATTTGAAATGATCAGAATTCTTCTCTATTTATAGTTTTTTTAAAGGCAGAACTCTGGCAGAATTCGGACATAACTCTATGTAACAATCCGCAACTAAAGCGAGACCAAGTTTTTCAAACGTTCGAAAATCAAACGGTCACTAACCGAACTCGGGCCGAGTTCTATCAGGGTTGATCAGGGTTTTTCAAAAGTGATTTTTGGGCTTTTTAAAATCCTTCAGAAGCTTTTGTAAATAAGGGATGTTTTTCAAAAATATAGGTCATTTTTGAAAACGATTTTGGATAGCCTATTTGCTAGTACGACTCGGTGTACAATGTATTCCTAAACTCAATAAAAGTAAAAATTATATTACATAAAGAAATACAGTCTCGAGTGGAAAACATAGCTTCGATCTTGAACTTAGTAGATATCCAATCTTGATCAATGTCCAAAACGTCTTGAGTAAATATCTGAGTAGCTCCGTATATCGAGACAGAGTTTGATCAATTATTAAAATCATGTTTGACCATGATAAATGGGCCAACAGCTTAAGCTCTGAGGTCAGTTATAGCCTGGTTACAAGAGTCGAATGGATACTCTAGTATTCACTTTGTTTACTGGCACTTACTCTAATTATATAGGTATATCTAGCCATGCCCTGGTTCTAGACTCTTTCCTTTACCTACTCCCTGGCACTTAGGAACCCTTGTGATATGACACCCTTTGATGTTGCCTATGTGTCTAGTCCTCCTAACCAAAGGACACAAGAACACCCCAACTTATAAGCCTGTCACATGAGGCCTAGCATACTCCTAGTTTATTATCCAAGCACCCTCAGCTTGATGGTCTCTCTACTGTGCTACTCAACATTATACAGGTATGGGGTTAACTTGGTAATCCAAGTTCATACATCTACTGGACTTGTAATAGTCCTATGCTTGTAGCCCTCTCTGGTATATAGGAAAGCAGTAGCTTATGCATTACCTGTCGTTATGCTACTATCTATCCCCTGCCTCTTTTACTTAGCATACAGGTCTGGCCATAGGTGACTACCTTTACCTGGTAGACACTCAAATGTGGACAGCTAGCCCCCACTTTGTTAGTCCCACTGGTTACTTCCCTATAGATGCCCTATTCATTGACTTCTTATACTTTAATGCTACATTAGGTAATTAGAGATGTACCCCTGTTTCCTGGAACTGTTGACTCCTTACTTCCAACTATTGGTAGGTATACTTTGGTAACTTGATCAAAAAAAGGAGGATTTGATACCAATAGTCGGATAGGATACCAATTATTCATCTAACAAGAATCAGAAGTGACATTAAATATCAGTCTGATACCTTGATGCCAACCTCAAACATGCTTAGCACCCCCATGGGTTTCACGAACCTGTACATAAGTAACTTACATGCATCTATTACTGTTAGGTAGCAGAATACATATGGAAATTCTACTCACCATTGCTGCCTTCACTCGCACCTGCTATCATCTTAACCCTTGTTCGACCCCAGTTTCAAGATACCCTCCCCCTGACTGGAACACTCTCCTCCCCTAAATCGATTACAAATGCATGGAACTCACAATATGTCTCATGAAGCTAACACTCCTTCCTATGTTCTTACTAATTTCTGAAATTGGGTTTCAAATTTCTCTGATACTCAACATGGTCCTCCTAATGATTCTCTGAAATACTCTAACTCAATACCCGTGTCTTGGAGTAGTATCTCCTGGATTATACTCTGCATTCATGGCTTGGACCCAACCTACTTCTTCCTTTACCTGGTGCTATAGGTTCCCACAGGACCCCTGTTGTATCGTTTCAAGTTAATACTCTTACCTGGACTGTTCGTTTCAGGTTGTTGTTGCCCTCCACTTCATATGTGACAACCTTACATTTCTTTAGCATCTCTTAGGTTCCTCTCACCAACATGTACTCCCATTCTCTATAGCACCCTATATTGGCTACAAGGTTAATAATTGATAGGCTCATCTTGCACCCTAAGGTTTTCTTATTAGTCAATGCTAGGACTGCTATTGTCAGATGTCTCTCGAAGGGCACCCATCATGGCAATGGGTCTGTATGCACTCTATTTCTATATTCTCTTAGGAAATATAACAAACACTCATATTCCCCCCCCCCATTAACATGATAAGCAACTAGGTTCATGGAAACAAGATATGGTAGATGAAGAGGAAGGGGGATTACATGTTGAAGGATTTGGTTGTCTCCTCTCCCCATATACTCGAGGCTGCTCCCTGACTTAAAGAAGAAGGGTTGGCGGCTGAGCTAGGTTTGAAAGGAGGCAAGGGTCGACTGCCTCTATATTTATCTAGAGTTGGAGATAACTACCAACTGATTTGAATTCCTATAAGGTTTATCCTTGGAATTATCAGTTAAAATTTGAATCTATCTGAAATTAGTCGACCAAGAACAGAGGTCTAAGATTGTGAATTTGCACTTAAACCCTTATAAAGTGTATCCTTTCAAAAACCTCATTCTCTCATAATAGCATTTACACAGTTCTCATTTAAATCATTTAGAAAATGATTATCTACACATACCAATGAGGGCAGCACTACTAGTGATATTAAAGGTAATATTAACACTGATGTATATATAAAAGGAAAAAAATCTAAACACAAAGAAAAAATTGATTCCAGGGTTTACAGATTTAGTAACAACATACTTGTGGAATCCGAATCTTATTAAATATTTGATTTGATTTGGATGTCCATAATTGGTGTTGTGCTATTTTAGATATAATAGGATTCTTATTTAGGAAATCCTATTATGATATAAAATAGGATAATTGATGGGCTATTTTAGGTGTAATAGGATTCTTATTTGAGGGCTTCTTAATTAAGAAATCAAATTATGACCTAAAATATGATTTTCTAATCATATATATATATATATATATATATATATATATATATATATATATATATATATATATATATATATATATATATATATATATATATATATATATATATATATATATATATGGTGAGGGTGGAGGCACAAAGCATAAGCACAAAGCACAAAAGTGGAGATTCGGGGTGCTTGTCTGTCACTTCTCGTTCCCAGAATACGTATTTTAAATACATGTACTGCTTAAATATATTTATTTAATATTTATCATGTATTATCCTGTATTTAGAATTCCTTTAATTTCACGCAATTTAAATTCCTGCATTAATTATCTGCATATTATTTTTCTGCATTTTACTTTCTGCTTTTACCTTACTTTTGGGTTCGGACTGAGTTGGTTTATTTTTTCGACCATTTGGATGGTTCATTAAACCCACCTACCACCACCCCTTTCATTTAAAACCCCAAAACCCTTCTCTCTCTTCATTACTCTTCTTCTTCCTCTATAACTCTCCCCACCTACCCAGCCGCATAGGCAAGTGCCAACTTGCTTCTTGATGGATCTCCGTTTTTGCTGTTCCATTGTCTTCCTTTCAAGATTCTTAGATACTTTATTACTTAGCATTTTCAATTTCCATGGCTCACTTCATGTAGATCTAAGTTTAATGCATTTTCGAATTTCTTAGGTTTTGATATAGCTAACTTTGTTATTTCTAATTTTTGATGGTTCCATGTTGTAGAGAATTTTGTTCTACCCTATTTTGACATATGAAAGTCCAGATTTGGGCTTGGAATGAAGGATTTAGAGAGCTTGGAAATAAAGGCTTCCATGGTTCTGTTCTTGGAATTGGAGAAGAAGAACAGTGCTTGGCCGCATGAGTTTTCATGTGGCAAGTCTTCCTTGGCCGCATGGCATTCATGGCCGCATACCATTCCTTAGCCGCATGGACTTTTGGCCGCATGAAGTGCTGGCCGCAGGGAATCCTGGCCACGTGGCATTGACTTATTTCTTAGCCGCATAGGCTTGGTGATTCGCAGCCGCATATGCATTCAGTCATTTCTCAGCCGCATGAGAACATGATCTTCTCAGCCGCATGAGAACATGATCTTCTCAGCCGCATAAGCGCTTAACTTTCTCAGCCGCATAAGGCTTGTTAATTCTGGCCGCATGACTTGTTAGTTTCTTAGCCGCATAGGCATCCAGTCCATTCAGCCGCATAGGCTTGTCTTTCTGAGCCGTATGTGACTTGTTATTCTCAGCCGTATATGACTTGTCATTCTCAGCCGCATGAGACTCGAATCCCAGCCGCATGAGTTCGAGACCCGAGCCGCATAGGGTCCCTATCCCCAGCCGTATAGACTTGTTATTTCTTAGCCGCACATGCATGTTTTAATCAGCCGCATGAACTCTAGCTCATAATGCTTTTTGGCTGACTCTGTCCCGAATTGACATTAATTAACATGGATTATTATCTTGATGTATAATTGATCATGCGTTCCTATTTGGAACTAAGAGACTGGCTAGTCGTCTTATTGAATTGAATGATTGAGACACGTTCATATTAACTATGAACTATCGTAATCGACTGGCTGATCCCGAATATTGGCATATAGATACATGCAGGCTTTAATTTATTTATTTATTTATTTTACCAAAGCAGCATGTGTACTTTATGGTTAATGCATGATTATTTCGTGGTTAGTTTTGATTGTTGCATTACGCTATGTAAGACCTATAACCTAAACTGTACGGGTATCGTTGTAGAGTTGTGCATATCGTACCCCGTACGGAAGTACTCATTCTGAATGACCATGATCCACGGCATGGGATTTCGTTTAACATAGAGGCTACTAAGTTAAATAAATTAATGATTGCATGGAGAGAATAGATTCCCGAGTTCTTACATGGCGAGAGAATGGATTCCCGAGTTCTTACATAGCAGTCCTCTTTGGGACTATTAGTGCCCGACAGGCCGGCTGGTTCCCACAGATACTGCAAATCTGCCACACAGGTAGGGAGCGGTATCTGCTTATATTATTTATTGTATAATTGTATATTGATGACGGACGTCCCGCTGGGACTCGTCTAATTCATGATTGGCGCAATTGATTGACTGGATAGACTAGCCTTGCTTGCACATAGTAAGAACTGAGGAATCCTTATTGCATAATTCCAGGGTAACTTGGAACTCACAGTAGCAAGCCGTAGTAGTTGTATGGCCGTTTAAGTTGACTTGTTTGTGTATTGTACCTACTCTGTTGACTAACTGAGATGATCAGAATGTCAGGACATGACGGGCCAACTTCTGTCCTTGTTTGGTTGGGAGGTTGGTTCGAAGTGTCGTGATGTTATGTGAATCCTAGTAGCGAGCAGAGATCTATTTATCATATTTCTTTTTACTGGTTTTATTCCTCATGTCACGCGGTACTTGCTATTAAAGGTCTAACCTCTCTAGTTTTGTATGGCCAGATTTAGAGCCGGTCCCCGAGGACTCAGCTTACTTCCACCTCCAAGATGGTCAATACTAGAGGAATGATCGCAGGAGGACTCGAGTGGGTCCCTTACTTCCCCGTTCGTTTTGCTACTTACTTTATACTTTGTCGTTTGGCACCGACATGTTAGTCGGATCGTCTTGTACTTACTTTTGCATAATTGTAACTAAGTCAGGCTGCAGCTGATAAACAATTGTGCATACTTGCTACATCATCTGGCGATGTTTTGTAAAGCCAGATATCAAGAACATTTTGACTGAGCGTTTGGGACGCCTTACTGCTTTATCTTACATGTTCTCTATTTTCTGCTTCTTGTTTGAATGATTGAGACAATAGATGTAAAGTGACCATAGTGAGACTTTCATGTAGTATGCACCCCCTCGTCTTTTAGACATCATTGATCGTATTATACTGTATTCATCTACCCGTAATACGTAGTTGGCTGAGTCATTCCCCCGCTCTCCAGTATTCTGGTTATGGGGTGCGACATGGTTTTAGTGGTGGCCCATGCAGGTCTGATTTCAGACTTGTGGGGTGTTTTGATTTATAGGATGTCTCAATCACACATGTTTCTCCTTGATCTCATGATTCGTTACTCTCAACTCTAGCTTGACATTCCAGTATCCTTTGACTTTATTGATCTTTTCTGTCCGGTCGTTTGATTGCTCTCTTGTCCCTTTTCTTAGGGGCACTTCGTCCGCATCTGCCAGGACTGGACAACAATAACAAGGACAACATGGACAACCTGACCGTGTTGGTCAGCAATAAGGGCCAGTACAACCTCAAGAGACTATCGAAGAAGAAGTGATAGTGGAACCAGTAGCTAGGCCGCAGTATCCGGAGGTTCCAACACCACCAATAGTTCCACCTACCCCTGTGGAAGTGGACACACCGGCCCTTCTGGAAATCATGAGAGGGATGATGGCTACTCAGCAACATCAGATGTTAGCCCAGCAGCGCATGCATGCTTAGTTGAGGAGCAGAACGTACTACTCATCCAAGGATTGCAGAAGGCTTTGGAAAGAGGGACGAGAACGGATTCAGGAGCATCAACCAGGTTTTGCAAGTACAACTCCCGCCGTTTCGAGGGCACGGAAGATGTCATCTCAGCAGATGCATGGCTTAATGACATCGAGGCTTTTCTGACAGCGACTAAGGTACCGGCAGAAGAACGTGTGGATCAAGTGAAGCTGTTACTTCAGGATCTCGCACGTGATTGGTGGGAATCAGAGGAAGTAGGCATCAGACGTCCCGTTGTTTGGGACAATTTTATAACAAGATTCAAGACGAAGTATTATGGAGTTGTGGCGCAGTTTGAGCTACAATAAAAGTTTATCAGCCTCAAGTAGGCTGGCAAGACAGTAGATGCGTATGCAGTAGAGTTCTGCAGATTGAGTAGGTTCGCCCCAGAGATGGTAGCAACAGAGAGCCAGAGGGCTATGAGGTTCCAACAAGGGTTTCATCTTAAGCTCTTACAATTGATAGAGGGGCACAATTACCAGACTTTTGATGAAGTATTGACGACAACCCAGAGGCATGAGATCACCATTCAGAGGATCACGGCAATGACTGGAGGTCAGAAGAGATCCTACAGTCAGATTGAAGGAGGAGGGGGAGTAGCGCCCCGAAACAACTGCACCGTCCCTTGGCATTCGCATTCACGATGTGGCAATACGAGGGCCAGCACCACCACCAAGGCAGCAGCAACAACATCAGAAGAAGAACTAGCAACCCCCAGCAGGCTGCACTTATTGTGGGAAGGTAGGACACACTAGGTATGTGTGTCGGACATTGAATGGGCAGTGTTTGATATGTGGAAATCCAGATCAACGGGTTACTACCTGTCCCATGAATTCGAGGTCAGGAGGACCCATAAAATAATTTTCTGCTCTACCAGCAACAGGGGCAGGCCAGTATCGAGGACTAGCGGTGGCAGTGAGACCGTTGGCACAGCGCATGTTCATGACACAGGCTCAGATGTTTCTGCAGCAGGGACCGCCGATGCAGCAACAGCATAAACCACCCCAGCATCACCAAGGCAGGGGCCAGCAGCAGCACCAGGCTAGGCAGCAGCATGGAAACCAACAAGGAGGTCGAGGGCAGGCATTCACTCTGTCCTTGGAAGAGGCATTGGCATTGGGAGATGTTGTGGCAGGTAACATTCTCGTCGCCTCATATCCCGCAGTAGTATTGTTTGATTCGGAAGCATCACACTCATTCATATCTGCACAATTTGCGACACGGCTAGGAATGGAGTTCAAGGCATTGCCAGGGAGGTTGAATATACTCACTGGTAATGGGCTCGTAGGAGTTAGTTGAGTTATTCTAGCATGTAGCATTATAGTTTGCGGGCATTCCTTACCCGCCCGGTTGATAGAATTTCCTGTTGGAAATTTCGACGTTATCTTAGGCATGGATTGGCTGAAAGACAGTCATACGATAATAGATTATCATAGAGGGAGTGTATCTTTTGATATTACAGGCATGAAGCGGTTCACCTTAGTCAAATCAGTGGCAACTCAACAAGAACGGGGAGTAGTAACGGCAATAGAGGAAGTTCCAGTTCCGAAGGTAGTTGAAGAGTTTCTAGACGTATTTCCCGAAGAACTTCCAGGTCTACCACCGGTTAGAGATATTGAGTTCAGCATAGAATTGGTACCTGGAACTAACCCGATATCAGATCGAGTTTATAGAATGGCGGATTCAGAGCAGGCCAAGGTATATCAACACATAGAGGAACTGAAGGAGAAAAAGTTCATCCAAGCTAGCATATCACCATGGGCAGCACCAGTGGTACTTATGAAGAAGAAGGATGGGTCATCCAGATTGTGCATCGATTACAGAAAGCTTAACGCGACAACAGTAAAGAACAAGTACTCACTACACAGGATCGACGACTTATTTGATCAGTTGAGCAGAGCTAAAGTTTTCTCCAAGATAGATCTTCGTTCAGGGTATCATCAAGTGAGGGTTCGGAAGGAGGATATTCCCAAGACAGCGTTCAGGTCGAAGTATGGGCATTATGAGTTCTTGGTAATGCTGTTTGGTTTGACCAATGCTCCAGCAATATTTATGGATTTGATGAACCGCATCTTTATGCCGTACTTAGATCAATTTGTCGTTGTGTTTCTTGATGACATTTTCGTATACTCTGCTAGTGAAGAAGAGCATGAAGATCACCTCAGGAAAGTGTTACAGGTTCTGAGAGAGAACCAGTTGTATGCCAAGCTCAGCAAGTATGAGTTTTGGACGGATCGAATTTCATTCTTGGGGCACATCATATCAGGAGCCGGAGTAGCAGTGGATCCCAAGAGGGTAGAAGCAGTGGAGAGCTGGCCAGTACCCAGGACCATAGCAGATGTGCGTAGTTTCTTGGGATTGGCAGGATATTACAGAAGATTAGTATCAGACTTTGTAAGACTTTCAGCACCCATGACCCGCTTGACACGGAAGGACGTGCCATTCGTTTGGTCGATAGAATGCCAGGCATCATTTGAGACTTTGAAGCAGAAGTTGATATCAACGCCTATTCTTACATTGCCAGTTGGATCCGGAGGTTTTACTGTATATTGTGATGCGTCAGGTAAAGGACTTGAGTACGTCCTCATGCAACATGGAAAGGTGATAACATATGCATCTAGGCAACTTCGGGACCACGAGAAGAATTATCCAACTCATGACTTGGAGTTGGCGGCAGTAGTATTTGCCTTGAAGCTATGGAGGCATTACTTATATGGTGATCGAGTGGACATGTACACAGACCACAAAAGTCTGAAATACATCTTTACTTAGAAGGAACTGAACATGAGACAGATAAAATGATTGGAATTGATCAAGGATTATGACGTGGAGCTTCAGTATCATCCAGGCAAGGCTAATGTGGTAGCAGATGCTCTTAGCAGGAGAGGCGGCACATTTATGTTGACAACACAGAAGCAAATCTTAGAAGACCTTCAGGAGATGGGCATCGAGGTTATACTTTCTAGTGATGTAGGAGTTCTAGCAAGTCTACAAGTTCAATCCAACTTAGTAGACAAGATCAAGGCAGCTCAGGCACAGGATCCAAGGATTCAGAAGCTTAGGACAGAATGTGAGTCAGAACTCAGAAAGGAGATGCAAATCCATGAAGATGGTACACTTAGGTTTGGATCACGTCTATGTGTGCCTAGTGGAGATATCAGACATGAGGTTATGACAGAAGCTCACAGTTCTCAGTATTCTATACACCCTGGAGGGACTAAGATATACCAAGATATCAAGCAGCACATCTGGTGGAACGGAATGAAGAGGGAGATAGTTAGATTCGTTTCCCGTTGTTTGATATGTCAGCAAGTGAAGGCATAACAGCAGAGGCCAGCTGGATTGTTGTAACCGTTTCCTATCCTGGAATGGAAGTGGGAGCATATTACGATGGACTTTGTGACCGGTTTACCGAGATCGCCAAGTGGTAAAGATGCTATTTGGGTGATAGTAGATCGACTTACAAAAGTGGCCCATTTTCTTCCTTTCAGAGTAGGGCAATCCACAGAAAAGTTGGCAGAATTATATATGCAACAGATAGCCAGGCAGCATGGAGTCCCTGTCAGTATTGTGTCAGACAGAGATACACGCTTTACATTATATTTCTGAAAGAGCTTACATCATAGTTTGGGTACTAAGTTAAGATTTAGTATGGCTTACCATCCACAGATGGACGGACAATAAGAAAGAACAATTCAGACCTTAGAAGACATGTTGCGAGCTTGCACCCTAGATTTTGGAGGATCTTGGAAGAGCCACCTGCACTTAGTCAAGTTTTCATATAACAACGTGTCACGACCCGCACCCTGATTAGGGGCACAAGTACGTGGTTACGTCCAGCCTACGCCGCAGCATCGACGGTAGAACGCTGTCTAGGTCATCTATAAATACTACAACTAAACAGATAAATGTACCTGTACAGTATATACACTCCGAATGGAGGTGACATAGCAATACAGTCTCAATCACAAATGTAAAACTAAGGAAGATAGTATGGAAAGGAAAATACGAATGATGAGAACAGAAAATAAGTCCAAGATCCACATAAGTCCAGAGCTATACACAAACAACACAGAGAATCACATAATATATAAAAACTACTACAGTCTAAAAAGTACTAGCTGGCTCGTAGGCCAGACAAACCTAACTAAGCTACACTACTCAGGGTGAGCAAAGTCTAGTGGATCTACTAACAAACCACAGCCCGGGTCTACTCCATCAGACTCGACCCCATAATAGTTCGGGCAATCTGCCTCAGAATCATCTGTAATATGTCAACGGTATCCTGTCAGAAAAATGAGCAAGTATAAACACCAACAGCAGTTCCATATGAATTGACAAATTCTATAAGAGACAGTGTAATGAAATACAAGACAAAGATATGTAAAATACAGGGTAAAATCAGCAGGAAATGTATAATAGATGTGAGTACTGAATAGGACGATAATATATTTGTAGGATTACTTTGGAACTATTCGAAAGCCGAGTTACAACCTTTAAACCAAACAAGGACCGGGGTTGTAACCCTTTTTCCGAACAGAACTTAGCCTCCTAGGATAAATAAATATAAAAATGTGACTTGAATTATTAGAGCGCTATGTGATCGGCTAGGGAATCATGGTAGGGTTATCCACTTGGCCCGACAATCACATGAAAATCTGAAAGGGTCATGCCGGCCAACCTGGATAACATAGACATGGGGTATCTGCTACACCCTACGTGAAGTGAGGGTGGCGCTAGCAAAATAGTGACAGGGAGACTTTGATCACATAGCCCCTAATAATTCCCCCATTCCCGAATAGTATCATGGATCCGGACATGGCACGTCATGACACGGATTCAAAAACAGGTGATCAGCCCAGTCCCAAATCAATGTCTATATAAGTACATGAAACATAGATATCACACACCAATATACCAAGGAAAATCTGGGAATAACATCTCATGACAGGATCCGACGTATACTAGTCCGTGAACTATCGTGTCGAGAATCAAGTAAGACACAACAACTGAATCAGATATAGTAGATATCAAGACAATGAAAACTATCAGTGAATGTACTCACCTGTGGTCCTGAGCTGATAAGGTGAACAAACGCTCAGAGTAAATCACAGACCTAAAATGAGATACTATGAGTTAAACAGGGTTTTATACTGAAAAAGGAAACTAATTTAAGTCATGAATGCAAGTCTAAGTCAAAACTAGGTCAATCTAGGTCAAATTGAGTCGTACTAGGTCAAACTAGGTCATACTGGGTCATACTGGGTCATACTGGTTCATACTAGGTCATACCAGGTCACGGGAAGTCAATCTAAGTCAAACTAGGTCAAAGGTTGACTTACAGTTGACTTTTGGTCAACTGGTCAACCCTGGTAAACTCTGGTCAACTCTAGTCAACCCTGGGTCAACCCTAGGTCAAACTAGTCAAATGTTGACTAACTGTTGACTTTCAGTCAACTGGTCAACTCTAGTTTGGTTTCGGTCAATTCTAGTCACTTATAGGCTAAGTTTGACTTTCGGTTGACTTTTGTTGACTTTCGGTCAAAATGGTCAACCGATGTCAAAACTAGTCTAAGGACACTAATCCTAACCATTACCAACCAAGAGAACCTAATTCTAACTATATCGTAGAAGTTAAACTCAATATCTTAACTATACCCTATTACCTACATTTACCCTTACCAAGGTAATCCCGATACCTTGTCCATTACAAAGGAAACCCCGCTAATACTCAAGATACTAGTTTAGGCTCCTTAGGGTAGCTAGATACTATCCTATCTAAGGTTTACCAACCAAGAAATCTAGGGTTCTTGGGCATCAAAACTATTTTTTCTAATATGTTACTCTCCTACACATTACCTTAAGGTAATATTGAGATATCAAGATACCACATCTAACATAACTCATTCTTCTAAACCACACTCACTCTCCCTCACAAACATCATCTATCTAACCTCCGTCTAACTTAGAATGCTACTTCTAAAATAACTTCTCAAAAACTAACTCAAACATCTACCACTACCCTCAAGATAACATAACATGGCATACTTTCTCACATTGACAAACCTTATTTTCTACCACTATAAACACTACCCTACTAACCGCCTAACACACTAAAAACACACTCTAACTTAGGGGTTTCGTAGTACTAAATGTGGTTGATAAGTGTGGATAGGTATTTGGGGCTAAGGTGGGTCAAAAGGGGATGTTTCGAGACCACAAAAACCCCAAAAAACTATCCTGCACTGCTTCTGCTTACTGCTTTTTCCTGCTTACTGCTTACTGCTTACAGCTTACTGCTTTCTTCTGCTGCTTTCCTGCTCATTCTCTCACTCTCTAACCATCTAACCACACACACAAACACATATACCAAATCCACCACCCTTCTCTTCTAACACACCTACACACATCTATATACAAACACACTACCACTCAACCAAAACACAAATCACTCAACAAACTATACTAGCCTCAAGTCAAATAGGATGGCATGATCCTTCCAACTCTCTCATCTTCACAACCCACACACACTACACTACCATCTATACAACATCAAACACACACTAACACATATCCTCTATCAATCTCACTTCTCTCCACTAACCACACACATCCTTATCTCATTCAAACACACACACTATACTAATATATATTACATAACAATAATATATATATATACATATATGTACTATATTATACATATTCTTGATAATCTATGATACCTATATTCACATGATATCTATACTAGGCTCATAGGTTACACAAAATGCCTACGTCGCATAGTCACTCTTCTACTTAAAACCAATACTGTACCAATTGGGCCTTCACAAAATTCTAATTAAAGTATGTTATAGCTCTTCGTGTTAGCTTTCCGAAACTTCAAACGGATCTCATTTTCGTGTCCGGAAGCTCCCGAAATCGCAAAAACACCGAAACGCGTTCATCTTTCGTACATCTGACACTCAAATAATTCTACAGAAAGTTATATAATGAATTTGGCTTATTAAAATATATATTTTGAAAGCTAACTTCGATACGCTTTTTTAAAAAAAATGGGAGATTAATTGGAGTTATGAGCTAAAAGTTATGACATTTCTAAGTTGCTCTAGCTACTAAAAACGTGGATAAAAATTATGATGAATTTGGGTTGTTTGGACAAAAAAAACACATGTAGGCCAAAATACTTGGATACCAACATAGCTATCTAAATAAAACTTATTCTAACCATCCTAAATAAGATCAATCCACTCTCTAAAAATATAAATCTGAGATTAAAACACTAATTAATCATTCCTACAATATATATATGCATACAAGTGTCCAAAATAGGGGTTTTTCCACTAGGACACAACCACAACACAAAGGACACTCCTATGACCTCCAAATGGACACGAAATGGACACAAATGGAGATACAACCATGGGAGTCATTTCTATGGGTTCAAAATATTTCTATATGCATGTAGGGATGGATTAGAGAAGAGATTATACCTTCCACGAGAGAGTTTCAAAGGAAAAAGCCTTCAGACTCGACACCGACACGTAGATATCCCAAAAGGACACGAACGAGCTCCGAATCCTCCCAAACTTGGCTAGCACCCTCTAACTATGGAGTAGAGGAGAAGAGAAGAAGATTTGGTGGAAGAAATGGTGGATTTGGAGACGAAATCAATGGAGTTGTTCTCTAGAAATTTGGGGAAGAACAAGAGAGAGAAAATGGATAGATAAAATGAAATGGAAGAGATGGTGACTCACCCCTTATCCCCCCCCCATAGGTGGCTGCCCAAAAAGGGTGAGGTGTTCCCATTTTGAATGTCCAAAATGCCCTCCACTAATCCATTTGATTTAAATTAGGAATGGGATAAAGGTTGAGGTCAATTTAGTCTAGTTTTAAGTCTCTAATTAAACTAAACCTATCCATAAATAATTATTCTAACTACTAACTAAAATTAATATCATGTGGACTAAAATTAATATCATGTGGGCTGTGGGCCATGTCTAACTAGTGTATGGGTCCCACTAGAGTCAAACTACCCCCCGGGTCCCCGTTTCAAGTCGGATTGAGTTAAAATTCGAACCCGACTCAAATAACCCCAAAACAATATCATAAATAATAAAATAAATTTCAACCACAAAATAATATCATAAATAATAAAATAATTTTAAAAATATTCAAAAATACAAAATGACAAAAATACTTCTGTTTATGAAAATTGGGGGTGACAAATCTATCCACCTTAAAAAAATTTGTCCTCGAAATTAAAACCAAGCAATCACCAATGCAAAATATCAAAATAAATCAAAGAGGTCCAATGACCAAAATACCCTTGGACCAGAAATAACACTGAAGGTATCCTAATCACATGGTTAGGCTCCAGGTCAAACAGTCCCTAGGGTTTCACTAGTAAAACATCAAAATCACAAGTCATGGCTTAAAAATTTAAAATGATTAAAATCTTCAAAATCAAAGCATGAATTAAATGACATGAATTAAATGACTAAAATTATAGCATTTTAAAATTATACTCAAATAGAAACTAGGTGCTACAAGTCTATCCACCTTAAAGGAATCATCCTCAAAAATTAAAACAAAGTAACCACAGAAAAAATCATGCAATTCGATAATCGTATGCGTCTGTCCAAAATCATGATACTCAGAATCTCCGTCATGCCAGTGAGCAAGGCTACGATAATCACAGAGTCCTTGACTATGGTACACACCTCTAGAATTATGGTATTTAAAATTTTCGTACTGCCGCATGCTTGGCAGCGAAAACATTAAATTCCCACACCCGAGAAATACGACCATAATCCAACTATAGTCCTCACTATGCCTGCTAGCATGACCCTAGAGGATTCTAAAATCTCATAATCAAGACGACCTAGCCCATATGACTTATCTCAGAAGAATATCACATCGCAAGAACAAAATTTCATCCAACGATCAAGGAACAGATGGAATTGAATTTTAAGACAGTTTATAAGAAAGCAAATGCGGAAATGAGATCGAAAGATTGGAACCTGCTATCTGCTCTGCTACTGCCTGAAAACAAGTCACTATCATCCTGAAGACGAATTGAACCCAAGAGATCAATATGGCACAAGATAAGATATTATCAAAGGAGGACAATTGAATTCAAATGCAAGAAGAGTTGTCATGGTAATCAAAAGATCAGAATTTTTCTAAAATGTGATTGAGTAACTCCTTTCATATCCTATATCCTAGTCGCAGGCTCGTAATTAGTACTTTAAGTCGAGCACCATTACGAGATCGCACTAATTGCGACTCTGACCTGCATGGGCCACCATAAAAACGTGTCATGACCCGCACCCTGATTAGGGGCACGAGTACGTGGTTACGTCCAGCCTACGCCGCAGAATCGACGGTAGAACGCTGTCTAGGTCATCTATAAATACTATAACTAAACAGATAAATATACCTGTACAGTATATACACTCCGAATGGAGGTGACATAGCAATACAGTCTCAATCACAAATGTAAAACTAAGGTAGATAATATGGAAAGGAAAATACGAATGATGAGAACAGGAAATAAGTCCAAGATTCACACAAGTCCAGATCTATACACAAACAACACAGAGAATCACATAATATATAAAAACTACTACAGTCTAAAAGTACTAGCTGGCTCGTAGGTCAGGCAAACCTAACTAAGCTACACTACTCAGGGTGACAAAGTCTAGTGGCTCTACTAACAAACCACAGCCCGGATCTACTCCATCAGACTCGACCCCATAATAGGTCGGGCAATCTGCCTCAGAATCATCTGTAATATGTCAACGGTATCCTGTCAGAAAAATGAGCAAGTATAAACACCAACAGCAGTTCCATATGAATTGACAAATTCTATAAGAGACAGTGTAATGAAATACAAGACAAAGATATGTGAAATACAGGGTAAAATTAGCAGAAAATGTATAATAGATGTGAGTACTGAATAGGACAACAATATATTTGTAGGATTGCTTAGGAACTATTCGGAAGCCGAGTTACAACCCTTAAACCAAACAAGGACCGGGGTTGTAACCCTTCTCCCGAACAGAACTTAGCCTCCTAGGATAAATAAATATAAAAATGTGACTTGAATTATTAGAGCGCTATGTGATCGGCTAGGAAATCATAGTAGGGTTATCCACTTGGCCCGACAATCACATGAAAATCTGAAAGGGTCATGTCGGCCAACCTGGATAATATAGACATGGGGTATCTGCTATACCCTACGTGAAGTGAGGGTGGCACTAGCAAAATAGTGACAGGGAGGCTTTGATCACATAACCCCTAATAATTCCCCCATCTCCGAATAGTATTATGGATCCGGACATGGCACGTCATGACACGGATTCAAAAGCAGGTGATTAGCCCACTCCCAAATCAATGTCTATATAAGTACATGAAACATGGATATCACACACCAATATACCAAGGAAAATCCGGGAATAATATCTCATGACAGGATCCGACGTATACTAGTCCGTGAACTATCGTGTCGAGAATCAAGTAAGACACTACAACTGAATCGAATATAGTAGATATCAAGACAATAAAAACTATCAGTGAATGTACTCGCCTGTGGTCCTCAGCTGATAAGGTGAACAGACGCTCAGAGTAAATCACAGACCTAAAATGAGATACTATGAGTTAAACATGGTTTTATACTGAAAAAGGAAACTAATTTAAGTCATGAATGCAAGTCTAAGTCAAAACTAGGTCAATCTAGGTCAAACTGAGTCGTACTAGGTCAAACTAGGTCATACTGGGTCATACTGGTTCATACTAGGTCATACCAGGTCATGGGGAGTCAATCCAAGTCAAACTAGGTCAAAGGTTGACTTACAGTTGACTTTTGGTCAACTGGTCAATCCTGGTAAACTATGGTCAACTCTAGTCAACCCTGGGTCAACCCTAGGTCAAACTAGTCAAATATTGACTAACTGTTGACTTTCAATCAACTGGTCAACTCTGGTTTGGTTTCGATCAATTCTAGTAACTTATAGGCTAAGTTTGATTTTCGGTTGACTTTCGGTCAAAATGGTCAACCGAGGTCAAAACTAGTCTAAGGACACTAATCCTAACCATTACCAACCAAGAGAACCTAATTCTAACTATATCTTAGAAGTTAAACTCAATATCTTAACTATACCCTATTACCTACATTTACCCTTACCAAGGTAATTTCGATACCTTGCCCATTACAAAGGAAACCCCGCTAATACTCAAGATACTAGTCTAGGCTCCTTAGGGTAGCTAGATACTATCCTATCTAAGGTTTACCAACCATGAAATCTAGGGTTCTTGGGCATAAAAACTATTTTTTTCTAATATGTTACTCTCCTACACATTACCTTAAGGTAATATTGAGATATCAAGATACCACATCTAACATAACTCATTCTTCTAAACCACACTCACTCTCCCTCACAAACATCATCTATCTAACCTCCGTCTAACTTAGAATACTACTTCTAAATAAACTTCTCAAAAACTAACTCAAACATCTACCACTACCCTCAAGATAACATAACATGGCATACTTTCTAACATTGACAAACCTTATTTTCTACCACTATAAACACTACCTTATTTTCGAGACCACAAAATCCCCAAAAAAAACCATCATGCACTGCTTCTGCTTACTGCTTTTTCCTGCTTACTGCTTTTTCCTACTGCTTTTCTGCTCATTCTCCCACTCTCTAACCATCTAACCACACACACAAATACATATACCAAATCCACCACCCTTCTCTTCTAACACACCTACACACATCTATATACAAACACACTACCACTCAACCAAAACACAAATCACTCAACAAACTATACTAGCCTCAAGTCAAATAGGATGGCATGATCCTTCCAACTCTCTCACCTTCACAACCCACACACACTACACTACCATCTATACAACATCAAACACACACTAACACATATCCTCTATCAATCTCACTTCTCTCCACTAACCACACACATCTTTATCTCATTCAAACACACACACTATACTAACATATATTACATAACAATAATATATATATATATATATATATATATATATATATATATATATACTATATCATACATATTCTTGACAATCTATGATACCTACATTCACATGATATCTATACTAGGCTCATAGGTTACATAAAATGCCTACGTCGTATAGTCACTCTTCTACTTAAAATCAATACTATACCAATTGGACCTTCATAAAATTCTAGGATTAAAGTATGTTATAGCTCTTCGTGTTAGCTTTTCGAAACTTCAAACGGATCGCATTTTCGTGTCCGGAAGCTTCCGAAATCGCAAAAACACCAAAACGCGTTCATTTTTCATACGGCTGACACTCAAATAATTCTACAGAAAGTTATATAATGAATTTGGCTTATTAAAATATATATTTGGAAAGCTAACTTCGATACGCTTCTTTTAAAAAAATGAGAGTTTAATTGGTGTTATGAGCTAAAAGTTATGACATTTCTAAGTTGCTCTAGCTACTAAAAACGTGAATAAAAATTATGACGAATTTGGGTTGTTTGGACAAAAAAACACATGTAGGCCAAAATACTTGGATACCAACATAGCTATCTAAATAAAACTTATTCTAACCATCCTAAATAAGATCAATCCACTCTCTAAAAATATAAATCTGAGATTATAACACTAATTAATCATTCCTACAATATATATATATATATATATATATATATATATATATATATATATATATATATATATATATATATATATATATATATATATATGCATACAAAAAAAAATATATATATATATATATATATATATATATATATATATATATGCATACAAGTGTCCAAAATAGGGGTTTTTCTCACTATGACACAACCACAACACAAAGGACACTCCTATGACCTCCAAATGGACACAAAATGGACACAAACAGAGATACAACCATGGGGGTCATTCCTATGGGTTCAAAATATTCCTATATGCATATAGGGATGGATTAGAGAAGAGATTATACCTTCCGGGAGAGAGTTTCAAAGGAAAAAGCCTTCCGACTCGACACCGACACGTAGAGATTCCAAAAGGACACGAACGAGCTCCGAATCCTCCCAAACTTGGCTAGCACCCTCTAACATGGAGTAGAGGAGAAAAGAAAAAGATTTGGTGGAAGAAATGGTGGATTTGGAGATGAAATCAATGGAGTTGTTCTCTAGAAATTTGGGGAAGAATAAGAGAGAGAAAATGGATAGATAAAATAAAATGGAAGAGATGGTGACTCACCCCTTATCCCCCCCATAGGTGGCTGCCCAAAAAGGGTGAGGTGTTCCCATTTTGAATGTCCAAAATGCCCTCCACTAATCCATTTGATTTAAATTAGGAATGGGCTAAAGGTTGAGGTCAATTTAGTCTAGTTTTAAGTCTCTAATTAAACTAAACCTATCCATAAATAATTAGTCTAACTACTAACTAAAATTAATATCATGTGGACTAAAATTAATATCATATGGGCCATGTCTAACTAGTGTGTGGGTCCCACTAGAGTCAAACTACCCCCTCCGGGTCCCCGTTTCAAGTCATATTGAGTTAAAATTCGAACCCGACTCAAATAATCCCAAAACAATATCATAAATAATAAAATAAATTTTAACCCCAAAATAACATCATAAATAATAAAATAAATTTTAAAAATATTCAAAAATGCAAAATGACAAAAATACTTCTGTTTCTGAAAACTGGGAGTGACATAACGGTTATCAAGCCAATATCCAGATGGCGCCATTTGAAGCTCTATATGGTAAAAAGTGTAGGTTGGCACTAGCATGGGATGATATCGGGGAGAGGAAGATGCTAGGCCCAGAAATGTTTGTCCAGACAGTTGAAGTGGTCAAGAAAATTAGAGAGCGACTTCGAGTTGCGCAGGATCGGCATTATCATTGGGCGGACCAGCATCGTAGGCCGCTAGAATTTTCTGTTGGGGACCACGTGTTCTTGCGGATCTCACCTACTCGTGGGGTCATTAGATTTGGCGTTCGTGGAAAGTTGAGCCTGCGGTACGTGGGGCCATTTGCTATCCTTGATAGGATAGGCGATGTTGCTTATCGTTTATCCCTTCCACCTTCGTTACGGGAGGTGCATGACGTGTTTCATGTATCTCAGTTGCGTAGGTATGTATCAGACCCAAGCCATATCCTCGACCATTCCAAACTGGTTGTTGGTGCCAACCAGTCTTACGAGGAACAACCTGTGTCCATTTTGGACCGAAGAGAGAAGATACTCAAGAACCGAACAATTAGCCTTGTCCAGATTGCTTGGGGTCATTGTTGGCCCAATGATTGTATCATGTTTTTGAATATGGTTAATATATTAAGTTTAGCATTTCATTATCACTAATCTTTATACTATCGCTATAGCATTTCTACTTATACTTATACCTTTGGTGATATGTGCCTATTAGTTTACATATTAGTGATATGAGCTTTCTATCTTAAATTTAATCGGGTTGCCAAAATAAAAACTATGTTTTTGATTGTGATTATTCAATTAAGTTTAATCATTATGATATCACTAACATTTATGCTATCACCTTAGCACTTATACTTAAACTCATCATTGTCCTATGTGCATTAAACTTATCACACTTGCTACTATGTATATTGCTTTGTTCGTCTAACATGTACATGCAGAAAAGCAATAAACAAGATTAATGTGGACATATGCAATGAAGAAATCATGGTGGTCCAAAGACGACGGATCCCACAAGATTTCTCTGAACTACCCGACGACATCTCCGGAGCCACGCACTCGGGGAAAAAGCCAGCACCTATCAAAGGAAGAAGCCAAGCCATGCTATCATTATTTCATGACTCTGAAGAAGCCTGCACCTGCTATAGTATATCTAGAGTCTGTAATGAGTCTTAGAAATAATTGTAAATACAAGAAATGGATGGCAAAATCGAAAGCTAGGGTAGAAACTAGCCCAGGATCATTTTCGACTGAAAATCGGCATACCGACGATATACCGGTCTATACCGACGGTATACCAATTTTGTTTACAAAAAATTTTCTGTCTACAAAATCGGCATACCGACGGTATACCGGTTCATACCGACGGTATACCGGTTCAATAACGTTAAAAGTCCAATAGTCGGATTTCTAGCATTAAATGATCCCAACGGCTATATTTCGAGCCGTTGTAATCCCAGACCGGTATACCGATGGTATGCCGATTCATACCGGCGGTATGCCGGTCGCTGACTGAAAAGTTGCCTTTGTCTCTTTTCAATGCTTTGGTTATAAATAGCCTTGAACCCCTTCATTCAAGGTTGATGCTTTGAGCCTAAAAATTTCTAAACTACCAAAGCATATCCACAAACAACTCTACAAAGCTTTTATTTGCCATCCATAAATTGTGTTAGAGTTATTGAGTTGAAAAGTGAGATCTTCATCTTATTATATAAGGAGATCAAAACCTATTATGAAAGGTTGAAGTTGGAGAGTCTTCGTATCCAAACTCTCAGTTGAAGTTGGAGAGTCTTCGCATCCAAACTCTCGGTTGAAGTCGGAGAGGCCTTCGGATTAAAGCTCTCGTGTAAAAAGTTGGCGAGTTCTTCGGATCCAAACTCGTGTGTAACTATTTACTCAAATAGTGGATTAAATCCGGAGAGAGTTCCGGGACTGGATTGCCTCTAGGGAGGATACCAGGATACATCGGGTGTCGGTATTATTATTGCTTCTTCTCTTGCACTTATATTTTTAAATTGTCAATTAGCTTGTGCTAAGTACTTGATTAGTTAGCTTGACCCTATTCACCCCCCCTCTAGGGTTCCTACAGTCATCACTCTTTTGGGGAGTCAACGTGGGAACGTGAGGATGATATCCGATCGCGGTATCCGTACCTGTTTGACTCACAAGGTATATTTCTTTCTGTATACCTTGATTGTCTCAACTTCTCATGCTTGTCACCTTATGAGTAAAATTGCTTGATGTCGTAGAATGTCAACATGGATATGTTACTTACTGTTAGCATTGTAGAATGATTGCTTACTCAAATTGCTTATACTTGGATTAGTTTAGCTCCGATGTTTCTATCATGCTTGGATTTGAACTTCCGATGACGAAATTTTTCTAAGAAGGGTAGAGATGTCACTTTTCGTTCCCAAAATACGTATTTTAAATGCATGTACTGCTTAAATGTATTTATTTAATATTTATCATGTATTATACTGTATTTAGAATTCTTTTAATTTTACGCAATTTAAATTCCTGTATTAATTATCTGTATATTATTTTTCTGCATTTTACTTTCTGCTTTTACCTTACTTTTGGGTTCGGACTGAGTTGGTTTATTTTTTCGGCCATTTGGATGGTTCATTAAACCCACCTACCACCACCCCTTTCATTTAAAACCCCAAAACCCTTCTCTATCTTCATTACTCCTCCATTACTCTTCTTCTTCCTCCATAACTCTCTCCACCTACCCAGCCGCATAGGCAAGTGCTAACTTGCTTTTTGATGGATCTCCGTTTTTGTTGTTCTATTGTCTTCCTCTCAAGATTCTTAGATACTTTAGTACTTAGCATTTTCAATTTCCATGGCTCACTTCATGTAGATCTAAGTTTAATGTATTTTCGAATTTCTTAGGTTTTGATCTAACTAACTTTGTTATTTCTAAGTTTTGATGGTTCCATATTGTAGAGAATTTTGTTCTACCCTATTTTGACCTATGGAAGTCCAGATTTGGGCTTGGAATGAAGGATTTAAAGAGCTTGAAAACAAAGGCTTTTATGGTTCTGTTCTTGGAATTGGAGAAGAAGAACAGTGCTTGACCGCATGAGTTTTCATCCGGAAAGTCTTCCTTGGCCGCATGGCATTCTTGGCCGCATACCATTCCTTAGCCGCATGGAGTTCTGGCCGCATGAAGTGCTGGCCGCAGGGAGTCCTGGCCACGTGGCATTAACTTATTTCTTAGCCGCATAAGCGCTTATTAGTTCTCAGCCGCATAGGCTTGGTGATTCGCAGCCGCATATGCATTCAGTCATTTCTCTGCCGCATGAGAATATGATCTTCTCAGCCGCATGAGAACATGATCTTCTCAGCCGCATAAGCGCTTAACTTTCTCAGCCGCATAAGGCTTGTTAATTCTGGCCGCATGACTCGTTAGTTTCTTAGTCGCATAGGCATCCAGTCCATTCAGCCGCATAGGCTTGTCTTTCTGAGCCGCATGTGACTTGTTATTCTCAGCCGCATGTGACTTGTCATTCTCAGCCGCATGAGACTCGAATCCCAGCCGCATGAGTTCGAGACCCGAGCCGCATAGGGTCCCTATCTCCAGCCGCATAGACTTGTTATTTCTTAGCCGCATATGTATGTTTTAATCAGCCGCATGAACTCTAGCCCATAATACTTTTTGGCTGACTATGTCCCGAATTGACATTAATTAACATGGATTGTTATTTTGATGAATAATTGATCATGTGTTCCTAGTTGGAACTAAGAGACTAGCTAATCGTCTTATTGAATTGAATGAATGAGACACGTTCATATTAACTATGAACTATTGTAATCGACTGGCTGATCCCGAATATTTGCATATAGATACATGCAGGCTTCAATTTATTTATTTATTTATTTTACCAAAGCATCATGTGTACTTTATGGTCAAGGCATTGTAATGCCTGTAGTTCGTATTACGTATCTTGGAATACGTGTACGTATTTGTTCTTGTATTGCATATCTCTTAGCTTGGCCCGGTTTATTTTGGGTTGGTTCGGCTAGACTTGGGTTGCCTTGGTTCATCATGAACCAAGGGGAGAACCCCTACCTACCACCACCATCATCCTTTATTAACCCATTCCTTTATTCTCTCTCTTCATTTACTTCTTCTTCTCCCACCATTACTTCTTCAACCACCAGGAGAGTGAGAGAGATAGAGCTTAGGCAAGTGCATCTTGCTTCATGGAGGAACATAAATTTTATTGTTCTATTCTCTTCTTCACAGCATTCTAAAACACTTTAGTGCTTGGCATTTTCAATTTCCATGGCTAAATTCTTCTAGATCTAAGATTATAGTATTTTCAGATTTCTTGGGTTTTGATCTATTTAACTTTATTATTTCTAAGTTTTGATGGTTCCATGTTGTAGAGAATTTCGTTCTACCCCATTTTGACCTATGGAAGTCCAAATTTAGGCTTACGATGAAGGTTTTATGGAGCTTGGAAGCTATGGGTTCCATGGCCATCCTTCTCAGATTTTCTGAGAAGATGGGTACCCACTTACCCAGCCGCATGAGATTTACTTGCTCAGCCGTATGGGTACCCACTTACCCAGCCGCATGAGATTTACTTGCTCAGCCGCATGGGTACCCACTTACTTAGCCGCATAGATGGGTACCCACTTACTTAGCAGCATGAGAGTCATTCACTCAGCCGCATGAGATTCATTCACCCAGCCGCATGAGATTCATTTTACTCAGCCGCATAGATGGGTACCCACTTACCCAGCCGCATGAGATTTACTTGCTCAGCCGCATGGGTACCCACTTACTTAGCCGCATAGATGGGTACCCACTTACTCAGCCGCATGAGAGTCATTCACTCAGCCGCATGAGATTCATTCACCCAGCCGCATGAGATTCATTTTACTCAGCCGCATAGATGGGTACCCACTTACTCAGCCGCATGAGAGTCATTCACTCAGCCGCATGAGATTCATTCACCCAGCCGCATGAGATTCATTTTACTCAGCCGCATAGATGGGTACCCACTTACTCAGCCGCATAGATGGGTACCCATCTACTGCCGCATGAACCCCAATTCACCCTTGGCCGTATAATGTCTAATTTGATTGTTTTTCTTGTCCTATTTGGCTGATTTATGGCCCAAATTTTTCCCAACTCCCAACATAAAAATTGTAGATCTTTTCCTTGGCTTCCAGAATATGTTATTAACTATTTATGCAACTTTTCTCATTTATAATGTTGTAAGGATAGAACACGATAGTGGCCCGTCATGGCGCACTCTTGATAAGTAACTCTGACATGATACACCTCGATATGCTGTTACGACAGCTAGTACGGCATGACAAGTATGAAAGACCTGGACACCGTGGGCGATTGTGTTTGTACAAATAAATTGATACTGTCTTGCATCATGTCTAGGATGGGGATCCCTGAGTACCACGGTCAGGGGTGCCTACTGAAATTGACTAAGGCTAATTAACTAGAATGATTCATTAGTCATGAAGAGATTTCCAGCTACAGGCAATCCCGTTATCTGGGCGCATTAAGTGGACTTGTAGCCTACCGACGAGTAGGGCACATTTCCAGCACACAGTCATGTGGTGCACCCTTTATAAACAGACATTCGACTCGGATAACCGGATGGTCTGCAGGGCTTGTGGCTGTTGGGATAATCTCATTGCATCTTGCTAGTAACTAGGCTGTGATAACCCTAGTTAGTTAAAAGTATCAAGCCGTACTCTTGATTGGCCGTGATTGATTGGATGAAGTTTATTCCAGCTTAGTCTTATCCTGATCCTGTGCAAGATTGGGACATGACATGATTATTGATGCTTGCCTTAACAATAACGATCAGGGGTCCAGTTCTGTTCAGGCGAAGGGTTACAACCCCGGTCCTTGTTTGGTTTAAGGGTTGTAACCTGGCTCCCGGAGCAGTTCTGTGTCCTCTCTTCGTTTATTGTCTTATTGCAATCCCATGCCATGCTCGTCATGTTCTTTTACCTTATTTCAATACCATGATTATTTATACTGGCCTTAGCAATAAAGATCAGGGGTCCAGTTCTGTTCAGGCGAAGGGTTACAACCCCGGTCCTTGTTTGGTTTAAGGGTTGTAACCTGGCTCCCGGAGCAGTTCTGTGTCCTCTCTTCGTTTATTGTCTCCACTATACCAATAGTATTTGAGACGAGTTTCTATTCAGGTGAAGGGTTACAACCCCGGTCCTTGTTTGGTTTAAGGGTTGTGACCTGGCTACTTGAATGGTTTCTTCGTACTCAGTTTACTGTTGTTATCTCTATTATTATCAGTTCTTTATTTATTATCTTTAATATTCTATTGTGATATGCTAGTTTTAGTTCCTAAGTGAAGCCTCCTTTGTTGTACTTGCTCTTTCTGGGATTTGACCCAGCTGGTTTTGTGTGGCCAGATATTGGAGCAGCACCAGAGGATCCACCTGTCTTCCAGCCAGATGGTGACCACCAGGCGTAACCCTGGCAACGAGTGGGTTTCTTTTTGTCCTCCCACTTTATTGTAAAATTATTCTTTTTAGGCGTTTAGCCGACGAGCACGTGTTAGCTCGTATTGTACCTTATTTGCTGTCTGCCTACGGGCTGTAACATGATTGACGGATCCTAGGGTTGATCATGTATGACTAAACTCTTGCTAGTCCTGACATTTTGTAATGACTAGCTTCATGATCAGCTGAATATGTAATGTTTGGGACGCTTTACTATTGTATATTTGGTGATCTTACATCTTGTAACACTTACTTACTTGCTTATGATTGAGACACTAGGATTGTTCATGACCATAAGAGACTGTTGGCTTGTAGTTAAACCCTCATGTATCTAGACAGCCGTGACCGTATAGCGAGGTGGGTTGCACTTCAATATACGTAGCTGGCTATGTCTGCTCCCGCTCTCCAGTATTCTGGTTCTGGGGCGTGACATGGTTTAAGTGGTGGCCCATGCAGGTCTTGTAAATCAAGATATGTGAGGGTTTACCGAATAGATGTCTCAATCAGTATTCGCCCTTGATCTCTGCTCGTATCTTCAAATCCCTGAGAATCTTGACCTGATCACATGCTTGTATCGTTGATCTGTCATGGTCCTTCCTTATTGTTCCCTATGTCGTCTTCTTCAGCGGCATTGTTCCTGGACCTGCCGATCAGCAAGGCGGTGCACCTCCAGCGGACCAACAGCAACCCGGAGATCAAGTCCAGCATTCCGGAGTAGCCTCCAGAGTCGAGCCTATTGGAGAAGAGCCACCAGTCCAGCCAGTTCAGCCTGCCGAGCCTGATGATGGCACTTTGGTGGATCTCATCAGGTCCCTATTAGATTCCCAGGATCGTCGCGGAGATGCCTTGCACCAGGCGGTGGCAGATGCTTTGACCAGAGGCGGTCATCAGGGTAATAGCGCGGCCAACAGCTTCAAGCGCTTGAACCCTCCCTTCTTCGACGGCAGTGAAGATGCGATCGCTGCAGATGCATGGCTTCAGAACACAGAGGTGATTCTAGAAGCAGCCAGGACTCCAGAGAACGAGAAGGTGGTCGTGGTACGCCTGCAGTTACTAGATCTTGCCCGTAGCTGGTGGGCAGCACAGGCCGAAGGATTAGTGGCCCCTATTTCATGGGCAGTATTCAGAGAGAGATTCCAGACCAAGTATTTTGATGCTGTAGCTCGGTATAATCTACAGACGAGGTTCACCAATCTGAAGCAGATGGGCAGGACAGTCGATGGATATACGGCCGAGTTTTCCAGACTCAGTCGGTTTGCTTCCACCTTGGTAGCAACCGAGTATGATAGAGCCCAGCGATTCCAGCAAGGGCTTCACCTGGAGATTCTATTGGCAGTTGAACAGTTTGAGCATCAGACTTTTGATGCAGTCTTGAGAGCAGCTAGGAGGCATGAGTACACCTCCCAGAGGATCGTGGATAGGACCGGAGGTCGGAAGCGATCTCACGGTCAGATGAATCAGTCATCAGCACCAGCCCCGGCAGCCAGGGCTTTGACCATTGGAGCCCCGAGGCGGGCGACCTCAGTGACGTCGGTTCAGCATTCAGCCCCGACGCACCCTCAGAAGCAGAAGCAGTCTTTCGCAGTGGGATGTTCACACTGCGGGAAGCCAGGGCATGTGGTGTCCGAGTGTCGCAGAGCACAGGGTTTGTGCTTGGCTTGTGGTGCCCCAGACCACAGGATTGGGAACTGCCCAAACAGGGGGAGTTCATCCTCAGCCCTCACTAGTCCTTTGGTGAGAGGACCAGTACCAGTCCAGCAGCAGCAGCAGCTGCAGTACCCGTTCTCGAGGCCGTTGCCAACGCAGGCCCAGGCGTTCCAGCAGCAGAGACCGCAGCAGTATGCCCAAGCCCAAGCCCTGATCCAGAGTAGGCAGAGGAATTTTCAGCAGAGGGGACCCACACCCAGAGGACATGGTCAAGTGCTGGCTTTGACCATGGGAGAGGAAGGAATAGCACCAGGTGAGGTGGTGGCAGGTACTATTCTCGTCAACACCTTTCCAGCTTCAGTATTATTTGATTCTGGTGCCTCGCATTCATTTATGTCTGCACGATTCGCGACACGGGTAGGACTGGAGCCCGAGTCATTATCAGTAAGGCTCAATATACTTACTGGTAACGGACTTGTGGGAGTAGATAGGGTATTTTCCATGTGTCGGATCGTAGTTAGCGGTAGAGAATTCTCCGCTAGATTAATAGAGTTTCCGATGGCCGATTATGATGTGGTCTTAGGGATGGATTGGTTGAGGGACCAGTATGCTAGGATAGACTGCCACATTGGCAGGGTTGTTTTTAGCAATCCAGGCGAGCCGGAGTTTTCCTTCTCCCGAGGCGAAGTTGAACCTTCTACTCCAGTATTACGGATGGCAGTAGCAGCAGTGCAGTTACCTCGAATAGTGGATGAGTTCCCAGATGTTTTTCCAGAAGAGCTTCCAGGGATGCCGCCAGAGCGAGAGATCGAGTTCACCATAGACTTGATTCCTGGGACAGCTCCAGTGTCGGAGAGAGTCTACAGGATGGCGCCGTCAGAGCTAGAGATATTGTACAAGATGATTGAAGAACTCAAAACCAAGGGATTCATTCGTGCTAGTGGATCGCCTTGGGGAGCCCCGATGCTTCTTGTGAAAAAGAAGGATGGTACGTCCAGGTTATGTGTAGATTATCGTACCTTGAACTCAGTGACAATCAAGAACAGATACCCTCTCCCGAGGATAGATGACTTGTTTGATCAACTCCAAGGGGCAGCAGTGTTCTCGAAGATCGACTTACGATCAGGATACCATCAGATCAGAGTCAGAGAGCAGGACATCCCAAAGACAGCTTTTAGATCCCGGTATGGGCATTGGGAGTTCCTTGTTATGCCATTTGGAGCAACCAATGCGCCGGCTGTATTCATGGACCTCATGAATCGCATCTTTATGCCTTATTTGGATCAGTTCGTGATTGTGTTCCTAGACGACATCCTGGTCTACAGCAAGAGTGAGGCGGAGCATGAGCAGCATCTCAGAATTGTCCTCCAGATTCTTCGAGAGCACCAGTTGTATGCCAAGTTTAGTAAATATGAGTTCTGGCTCGATCGCATTTCGTACTTGGGTTATATCATCACCCGAGGAGAAGTTGAAGTAGATCCCCAGAAGATTGTGGCCATTGAATCGTGGCCGGTGCCCAGCACAGTTGCAGAAGTTCACAGTTTTCTTGGATTAGCCGGTTACTACCGGTAATTTATTTCAGACTTTGCTCGGATCTCAGCGCCATTGACCCAGTTGACCCGTAAGGATGTGCAGTTTGCTTGGACAGCAGAATGCCAGGATTCTTTTGAGAAGTTGAAGCGAGGCTTGATGACGGCTCCTATTCTCACGCTTCCAGATGGAACCGGAGGATTCTCAGTGTATTGTGATGCTTCAGGCAGAGGCTTAGGATGTGTTCTGATGCAGCATGGGAAGGTAATAGCTTATGCGCCACGACAACTTCGTGATCATGAGAGGAATTACCCAACCCATGACTTGGAGCTGGCAGCAGTAGTGTTTGCACTTAAGTTGTGGAGGCACTACTTGTACGGAGATAGGGTGGAAATTTTTACCGACCACAAGAGCCTAAAGTATGTTTTCACCCAGAAGGATCTCAATATGCGTCAGAGAAGATGGCTAGAGCTGCTAGTGGATTATGATGTCAACCTGCAGTATCACCCAGGAAAGGCCAACGTTGTTGCAGATGCATTGAGCAGGAGAGCCGGAGTTTATTTCCTAACAGCACAACCAGAGCTGTTAGCCGATCTTCAGAAGATGGGAATAGAAGTTGTCCTCCCTTCCAGTATGGCATTGATGGCCAGTATGCAAGTTCAGTCTACTATAGTCGAGAGGATCCGGATGGCGCAGTCAGCAGATTCCAAGCTTCAGCGACTCAGAGCAGAGTGTGAGGCAGGACGAAGACCAGAGTTATGTATTTGTGAGGATGGTACACTTCGACATGGTAGTCGTCTTTGTGTACCCAGTGGAGATATCAGGCAGGAGATCCTGTCAGAGGCACACAGTTCGTAGTATTCCATCCATCCCGGTGGCACGAAGATGTACCGTGATATCCGCCAGCACTTTTGGTGGAATGGCATGAAGAAGGAGATAGCTCGGTTTGTCTCTCGGTGTTTGGTTTGCCAACAAGTTAAAGCTGAACATCAGAGGCCGGCTGGACTTCTTCAGCCCTTGCCGATCCCAGAATGGAAGTGGAAGCATGTGACCATGGATTTTGTGACCGGATTGCCTAGATCCCCAGCTGGTAGAGATGCTATCTGGGTTATAGTTGATCGGCTCACGAAGGTGGCTCACTTTCTTTCGTTCAGAATAGGTCAGTCGACGGCTCAGCTAGCGGAGATATATCTTTGGCAGATTATCAGATTGCACGGAGTACCAGTCAGTATCACCTCGGACCGAGATTCAAGATTCACGTCGCACTTTTGGCGTAGCTTACAAGAGAGTTTGGGGACTCATCTCCAGTTCAGTTCAGCGTATCATCCGCAGACAGATGGCCAGTCGGAACGCACGATCCAGACTCTTGAAGACATGTTACGGTCCTGTACACTTGACTTCGGTGGTTCATGGGAAGATCACTTGCACCTGGTAGAATTCTCGTACAATAACAGTTTCCAGGCCAGTATCCAGATGGCACCGTTCGAGGCACTGTATGGTAGGAAGTGCAGATCCCCGCTAGCCTGGGATGATGTTGGAGAGAGACAGATGCTCGGTCCAGAAATAATTGCCCAGACAGTTGAAGTGGTTAGAAGAGTCCGAGATCATCTTCGAGTAGCACAAGATCGCTAGCGTCATTGGGCCGATTCTCATCGGCGACCCCTTGAATTTTCTGTCGGCGATCATGTATTCCTTAGGATCTCGCCTACCCGTAGCGTCATTCGTTTCGGCGTGCGGGGCAAGCTTAGTCCTAGGTATATAGGACCGTTTGACATTCTGGAGCGAGTAGGAGATGTATCCTATCGTCTCGCTCTTCCGCCGTCGCTAAGCGAGGTGCATGACGTGTTCCATGTATCCCAATTACGACGGTATATCCCGGACCCGAGCCACATCCTGGATCATTCGAAATTGGTTGTTGGTACCAACCTTTCGTATGAGGAGAGGCCCGTGTCTATATTAGACCGAAGAGAGAAGACACTCAAGAATAAGACTATCAAGTTAGTCCGAGTTGCTTGGGGTCATCACTCCTTGGGTGAGTCAACGTGGGAGCGTGAAGATGACATCCGATCGCGATATCCCGACCTGTTTGACTCATGAGGTATAATGTCTATTTTATGCCTCATGCCATCGATTCCTTGCTTGCATGATTGATTGTTTGTCTAGTTATAACTTGCTTGTGATTAGTATAGCTTGTTCTTGCCACTCTAGCCTCTTGATTAAATTTCGAGGACGGAATTCTTTTAAGGTGGGTAGAGTTGTAATGCCTGTAGTTCGTATTACGTATCTTGGAATACGTGTACGTATTTGTTCTTGTATTGCATATCTCTTAGCTTGGCCCGGTTTATTTTGGGTTGGTTCGGCTAGACTTGGGTTGCCTTGGTTCATCATGAACCAAGGGGAGAACCCCTACCTACCACCACCATCATCCTTTATTAACCCATTCCTTTATTCTCTCTCTTCATTTACTTCTTCTTCTCCCACCATTACTTCTTCAACCACCAGGAGAGTGAGAGAGATAGAGCTTAGGCAAGTGCATCTTGCTTCATGGAGAAACATAAATTTTATTGTTCTATTCTCTTCTTCACAGCATTCTAAGACACTTTAGTGCTTGGCATTTTCAATTTCCATGGCTAAATTCTTCTAGATCTAAGATTATAGTATTTTCAGATTTCTTGGGTTTTGATCTATTTAACTTTATTATTTCTAAGTTTTGATGGTTCCATGTTGTAGAGAATTTCGTTCTACCCCATTTTGACCTATGGAAGTCCAAATTTAGGCTTACGATGAAGGTTTTATGGAGCTTGGAAGCTATGGGTTCCATGGTCATCCTTCTCAGATTTTCTGAGAAGATGGGTACCCACTTACCCAGCCGCATGAGATTTACTTGCTCAGCCGCATGGGTACCCACTTACCCAGCCGCATGAGATTTACTTGCTCAGCCGTATGGGTACCCACTTACTTAGCCGCATAGATGGGTACCCACTTACTCAGCCGCATGAGAGTCATTCACTCAGCCGCATGAGATTCATTCACCCAGCCGCATGAGATTCATTTTACTCAGCCGCATAGATGGGTACCCACTTACCCAGCCGTATGAGATTTACTTGCTCAGCCGCATGGGTACCCACTTACTTAGCCGCATAGATGGGTACCCACTTACTCAGCCACATGAGAGTCATTCACTCAGCCGCATGAGATTCATTCACCCAGCCGCATGAGATTCATTTTACTCAGCCGCATAGATGGGTACCCACTTACTCAGCCGCATGAGAGTCATTCACTCAGCCGCATGAGATTCATTCACCCAGCCGCATGAGATTCATTTTACTCAGCCGCATAGATGGGTACCCACTTACTCAGCCGCATAGATGGGTACCCATCTACTGTCGCATGAACCCCAATTCACCCTTGGCCGTATAATGTCTAATTTGATTGTTTTTCTTGTCCTATTTGGCTGATTTATGGCCCGAATTTTTTCCAACTCCCAACATAAAAATTGTAGATCTTTTCCTTGGCTTCCAGAATATGTTATTAACTATTTATGCAATTTTTCTCATTTATAATGTTGTAAGGATAGAACACGATAGTGGCCCGTCATGACGCACTCTTGATAAGTAACCCTGACATGATACACCTCGATATGCTGTTACGACAGCTAGTACGGCATGACAAGTATGAAAGACCTGGACACCGTGGGCGATTGTGTTTGTACAAATAAATTGATACTGTCTTGCATCATGTCTAGGATAGGGATCTCTGAGTACCACGGTCAGGGGTGCCTACTGAAATTGACTAAGACTAATTAACTAGAATGATTCATTAGTCATGAAGAGATTTCCAGCTACAGGCAATCCCGTTATCTGGGCGCATTAAGTGGACTTGTAGCCTACCGACGAGTAGGGCACATTTCCAGCACACAGTCATGTGGTGCACCCTTTATAAACAGACATTCGACTCGGATAACCGGATGGTCTGCAGGGCTTGTGGCTGTTGGGATAATCTCATTGCATCTTGCTAGTAACTAGGCTGTGATAACCCTAGTTAGTTAAAAGTATCAAGCCGTACTCTTGATTGGCCGTGATTGATTGGATGAAGTTTATTCCAGCTTAGTCTTATCCTGATCCTGTGCAAGATTAGGACATGACATGATTATTGATGCTTGCCTTAACAATAACGATCAGGGGTCCAGTTCTGTTCAGGCGAAGGGTTACAACCCCGGTCCTTGTTTGGTTTAAGGGTTGTAACCAGGCTCCCGGAGCAGTTCTGTGTCCTCTCTTCGTTTATTGTCTTATTGCAACCCCATGCCATGCTTGTCATGTTCTTTTACCTTATTTCAATACCATGATTATTTATACTGGCCTTAGCAATAAAGATCAGGGGTCCAGTTCTGTTCAGGCGAAGGGTTACAACCCCGGTCCTTGTTTGGTTTAAGGGTTGTAACCTGGCTCCCGGAGCAGTTCTGTGTCCTCTCTTCGTTTATTGTCTCCACTATACCAATAGTATTTGAGACGAGTTTCTATTCAGGTGAAGGGTTACAACCCCGGTCCTTGTTTGGTTTAAGGGTTGTGACCTGGCTACTTGAATGGTTTCTTCGTACTCAGTTTACTGTTGTTATCTCTATTATTATCAGTTCTTTATTTATTATCTTTAATATTCTATTGTGATATGCTGGTTTTAGTTCCTAAGTGAAGCCTCCTTTGTGGTACTTACTCTTTCTGGGGTTTGACCCAGCTAGTTTTGTGTGGCCAGATATCAGAGCAGCACCAGAGGATCCACCTGTCTTCCAGCCAGATGGTGACCACCAGGCGTAACCCTGGCAACGAGTGGGTTTCTTTTTGTCCTCCCACTTTATTGTAAAATTATTCTTTTGAGGCGTTTAGCCGACGAGCACGTGTTAGCTCGTATTGTACCTTATTTGCTGTCTACCTACGGGCTGTAACATGATTGACGGATCCTAGGGTTGATCATGTATGACTAAACTCTTGCTAGTCCTGACATTTTGTAATGACTAGCTTCATGATCAGCTGAATATGTAATGTTTGGGACGCCTTACTATTGTATATTTGGTGATCTTACATCTTGTAACACTTACTTACTTGCTTATAATTGAGACACTAGAATTGTTCATGACCATAAGAGACTGTTGGCTTGTAGTTAAACCCTCATGTATCTAGACAGCCGTGACCGTATAGCGAGGTGGGTTGCACTTCAATATACGTAGCTGGCTATGTCTGCTCCCGCTCTCCAGTATTCTGGTTCTGGGGCGTGACAGGCATGATTATTCTGTGGTTAGTTTTGATTGTTGTATTATGCTATGTAAGACCTACAACCTAAATCGCACGGGTATCGTTGTAGAGTTGTGCATATCGTACCCCGTACGGAAGTACTCATTTTGAATGACCATGATCCACGGTATGGGATTTCGCTTAACATAGAGGATACTAAGTTAAATAAATTAATGATTGCATGGAGAGAATGGATTCCTGAGTTCTTACATGGCAGCCCTCTTTGGGACTATTAGTGCCCGACAGGCCGGCTGGTTCCCACAGATACTACAAATCTGCCACACGGGCAGGGAGCGATATCTACTTATATTATTTATTGTATAATTGTATATTGATGATGGGCGTCCTACTGGGACTCGTCTAATTCATGATTGGCACAATTGATTGACTGGATAGACTAGCCTTACTTTTACATAGTAAGAACTGAGGAATCCTTATTGCATAATTCCAGGGTAACTTGGAACTTACAGTAGCAAGCCGTAGTAGTTGCATGGCCGTTTAAGTTGACTTGTTTGTGTATTGTACCTACTCTGTTGACTAATTGAGATGATCAGAATGTCAGGACATGACGGGCCAACTTCTGTCCTTGTTTGGTTGGGAGGTTGGTTCGAAGTATCGTGATGTTATGTGAATCCTAGTAGCGAGCAGAGATCTATTTATCATATTTCTTTTTACTGGTTTTATTCCTCATATCGTGCTTCCTTGCGGTACTTGCTTTTAGAGGTCTAACCTCTCTGGTTTTGCATGGCCAGATTTAGAGCCGGTTGTAGTGCCCCATCCCGCAAAGTCAATCGGAGGAATCGAAACGCCGACGGCGTTCGGACTTAGCCTTGCAACGGCTTGCTCGGAGACATCGCTCAGGTGGGGTAGTTTCGGTGAACTCTCCTCATCTTTGCCTTCACATAATAAATCATGTTTTCAACTTGCACCAGTTAGGCTTGATAATAAAAGCTACGCATCCACATAGCTAAGGGAATAATCCCGATGGTTTGAATCGAGTTAGAACATGGAAAACGTCCCACGGTCGGCTTAGAGTTGGTGCACGGCGTGCTTTGAAAATGACACTCGATCCTTCGTCCCGTGGCTTGGGAGAAGGAAAGTTGGTCTGCGGTACAAAAGCTGAGAGTTAGCCTAAGTCATAGGCGTCGCCCGCACAAATGCTTGCTAAAGCATGCACGGTCCTGTCCCGCAAGGCTTGGCATAGCCTTTGCTCGTCCCTTGGGTTAAGTTGTAGGCTTGAGTGAGTTAGGCAAAGTTATGCCGGTTGACCTAAGTTATTCTACGTGCTGTCCCGCTTATTCTGCGGTTGTCAAGATAAATAGTCCCACGACCCCAAGGCCCCATCATATGAAGTATGACTTTGGCGACAGCGTTGCGTCGAACACGAGTCGGTTTAGAGGCACGAGCCACGGTTGGTTCAGTGGAAAGTTATCCACGGTCGGTCGACACTCAAGGAAACATGTTATGTTCAAGTTAAGTTGGAAGGCTATGTAGTAGCCGTTCCCTGAGTTCAAAGAACGTTAAGTCTAAGCGATGGTTAGTCGCCGAGGCAACCCTGGTTGGGGGCTCTGCAAAGGAAGTATGAAAAAGGGAAAGAGTTAAAACAACCAAGTAAATGAATTGATCACATAACAAGCCCAAACTGTATCCTAAAACACTCCATGTAACCCTTATGAACTTGGACAACTTGTCGACAAGGGGTGGTTTCTTCGAGCGGAATTCCGGGGCCACGGGACCGTCTCGGCCTAGGAAGAAACTGGTTGTAGCCGAGCTGGGTAATAGGCAACGCTGGTTAGGCGATCGGTAAGGCGGGGACTTTCATCGGGGCTCGCTACCTGCGTTGAAAGGGTCCCGTACTGCCAGGCTACGTCCAAGGCGGCTGGTTAGGCCAATCCCATAACAAACACTTAATAATAATTGTTTTCAACTAACATGGTAAGTTTGGTGTTGGCACGGGCGGCAATCCGTGTGTGTGACGGTGGATTGAGTTGAATATGTATGAGTTAAATAGACACAATGTCGGAGCCTAAGATTTGGCTACAGCGAAGGCGACGTGCTTCGGCACGAGATGTGGCATCGACTGTTAAGTTGCGAGTTAAGTCAAAAAGGGCCGTAGGGCATGTTGTGTGAAGTTGCGTTGAGTTATGAGGCACGGTCGCGTTGTCACAACACAAGTATAAGCAAGACTAAACAAAGAGGCGCTGCCTCGGAGATATTGAAACACGAATTGAGTTATGGCACGACCGAGTCGTTACGTCCCAAAGTTTGGCTAGAAAGATAAGTATAAGTCGGTGCGTCGACAATGCAGGCACGAGAAAGGTCTAGAGGCAAGGAAATGGAGTCCTTCGTGTAGTTGCGTCTCTGATTATGGCCGTAAGGCAACCACGACTTGATAGGTTAACGTTGTTGGCACAAGGAGTGGTCTAGTCACAAAGTATGAGTTAACGTTGACATTGCAAGCACGGGATGGTTCTGATACACAAGTTGCGCTAAGGCGCCGGTCCTAAACTGATCCTAAGGCAAGAATAGAAAGACAATCGAAAGAGGGTTTATGTTACACAAAGTAAATAAAACGTGTAGGTTTTGTATGGGTGGGCGAGAAGCTCACTCCACCAGTACAGTGGTACTGACACCCACACAGTGTTTCATGTGCAGGCACAGGTAGAAGCTCGTGGCGTGGAGCTCGCTTGGATGCGTCGAGGCACGGAGTTCCTTGGCGAGTCGAAGCGTGCGGCCGCGTGATCTGAAGACTTATACAGGACATAATGTATGGACATCGCCTTCCGAAGCTTCCGCTGGATTCAAGTATTGTATCGAGAGATGAGAGAGAGCAGAGTGACTTGTAAAATGAGAGAAAAGTGAGACTTGAGAGACTTGTAATTGGCCTTGCGCCCACAATGTAATCCTTGAATTCAATATCAATAAAAAGAGCTTTCTTTGAAATACTTGTGTTCATGTGTTCTTTAAATTCCGCTGCAATATATTCAATGTCTCTGCACGGGACTTCTGTGCGACGACCCCGTCGTAGCCGCTGAAATCGGCCGTTATGGAACCCGCCTTGCACGAGCGCAATCTAGGCTCGTGCGGCATCACGCCTAAGCGAGGACGATCGCTCCTACGGGAGCGGGGCGTGACACCGGTCCCCGAGGACTCAGCTTACTTCCACCTCCAAGATGGTCAATACTAGAGGAATGATCGCAGGAGGACTCGAGTGGGTCCCTTACTTCCCCGCTCGTTTTGCTACTTACTTATACTTTGCCGTTTGGCACCGACATGTTAGTCGGATCGTCTTGTACTTACTTTTGCATAATTGTAACTAAGTCAGGCTGCAGCTGATAAACAATTGTGTATGCTTGCTACATCATCTGGCGATGTTTTGTAAAGCCAGATATCAAGAACATTTTGACTGAGCGTTTGGGACGCCTTACTGCTTTATCTTACATGTTCTATATTTTCTGCTTCTTGTTTGAAGGATTGAGACAATAGATGTAAAGTGACCATAGTGAGACTTTCATGTAGTATGCACCCCCTCGTCTTTTAGACAGCATTGATCATATTATACGATATTCATCTACCCGTAATACGTAGCTGGCTGAGTCATTCCCCCGCTCTCTAGTATTCTGGTTCTGGGGCACGACATTGTCCACAAGGAAATCTAAGAGAAAGTCCATACTTTGTTCTTAGGACTTCGCCATCCAAGACAGAAGGAAGAATAAGATCTAGTTGAGGAGTCGTCAACTTCGGTTAGGGAGATTGCTACGGGTTGGTGAGTGATCTCAATTGTAATCTTCTATTTTTCTTCTTGAGAGTGGTGAGGGGGTTGAACCTATTAGGGCAAAGGGTTCAACGTGAGTTCTGTCGATCTTGTAATTTCATCTGAGTTATTAAAGGTTATGATTTATCCACATGACGTACGTCACCACCATATACTTGTCTTCATCTTGTGCTTGGTGTCCGTTAGACGAAGGTTGGTTTTGGTTAGGTGGGTTGGCAAACGCTTCCGCACGTATCCAATAATTGGTATCAGAGCGAGGGTTCGATTCGTTCTGGTCTGATACCTAACAATTGGTATCAGAGCTTTGGAGGTTCTGGCAACCATGCCTATAGAGCAGATGAACACTCGTATGATCACTCTCACAGGAGAAAAATAGGCGATTTGGAAGCCAAGGATGGATGATATACTCTGGTGTAAGGACTTGCATAGTCCGTTGGAGGGCGACAACGCAAAGCCAACGGACAAAGCTACTGAAGACTCTAAACGACTGGATCGGAAGGTCGTTGGATTCATCCGTCAATGGTTGGATGATTCGGTGTTTCACCATGTGTCCATGGAGAGTTTGACAAAAGCATTATGGGAGAAGCTGCATTCGCTGTACGAAAGAAAGACGGCTGACAATAAAGTGTTTCTTATTCGCCAACTCGTCAACTCGAAGTACACGTAGGGTGCCCCAGTGGCACAACATCTAAACGAGATTCATGGTATCATCAATCAGCTGTTTGCGATGAAGATGGTGATTGATTATGAGCTTCAGGCCCTACTGCTCTTGAGTTCTCTGTCGGAAAGCTGGGAGACGTTGGTAGTGTCGGTGAGCAACTATGTTCCCGATGGAGTTGTCACGATAGAGGCAATCAAAAGTAGCTTGTTGAATGAGGAGGTCCGGCCCAAGCAAGTGGAATCATCGCAGGAGTCTGCTCTAGTGACTTCCTACGGGAATGGAAGACCCAAGTCACAGACGAAAACATTGGAGAGTTTTCGAGATCTTATGATTGTGGACTGCAAGGAGGGCTGCTATTACTGTGGCGAAAGGGATCATATCAAGAGGAACTGCATGAAGCTCAAAGCTGAGAAGGCCAAAGATAAGGATGATCAGGAGGATCTCACAGCAATGGAAGATTTCATCATTACAGTGACCGTGGCATGTGTCATGATGGCGACTGGGTCATGGACACGGGGGCATCGTATCAGCCACTCCACATAGGAGGATCTGTTCATATCGCGATGACATGTTTGAACGTATGAAGATGGACGATAAGGGGATGGCTGTAGTTGTAGGCATCGGTGATGTGCACTTGACGATGGAGTTTGGTGAGAAACTCGTCCTCAGGGGTGTGCGACATGTACCGAGTTCGCTACAACTTGGTTTCGGTAGGGAGGCTAGTAGATGATGGCTGTCACGGTCTGTTTGGGAGTAAAGATTGGATGCTTGCGAATGGTTTCCAACAGCTGGGTCGGGGAGATTTGTGTTGTAGCATGTATAGGCTCAAGCCGTTGGGCTGTACAGGTAGGCCACAGACACCGGATGGAGGCTCGAGGGGTGTTCGACAGGAGGTGGATTGTCGAGAACTTGCTGAGGAGGGGCTTCTAGATGCTTTAAGGGTTACGGAGGATTCGATTCGTCGAGACAAAGCGACGGATGGTAATGAGTCAAAGATTGAGGGTCAGTTTGTCGATCACATGACAGCTGGTCAATTTCTCTACGGATCCAGATTTGGCGACATATGGTTTGCCAAATCTTCACGGAGCGACATCGATTTCAGCAGTTCGAAGCTAGGGAGGAGATCAAGGTTTGCAGCAAACTCAATCTGAGGTGGGAGCATCATCATTCACACAGGTCAGAGGGAGCTGTGGGTCATCGACGACATGCACCATGCATGATGTAATGACCCGCTCCGCCCTAGCGGAATGCCGATTCAAACGGCAAGTGCAACGACTCAAACGAGCCGTCGACCCGAAGAGTTGGCATCGACCTGACGAAGAATCGATGCAATGCTTATATTGGCCCGTCAAAGATGAATCCAGACTTAGACTTTCAAAGGCGCGCTCGGAGTATCGCTCGGCCGATGCGAACATCGCTAAGGTGGGTGGCTCCGATGAACCCGTCTTTGCTTAGCCTAGACACTTAATAATGCGGACACTATTACGAGAATCGCTAGGCGATAACACCGTGCATGTTAATAAATGACTCAACGCACCTAGCTAAGGGATTAATCCCACCTTGCATGCTTGTAAAGAATATGGAAAGAAACATAGAAAATATGAGAACTCTAGCACCGCGCTCCATGCTCGTGCTACGGCACAAGCTTACATTCAAGTCCCTTACGCGTTCAACAATAAAACAATGAATGGGTTACAATAATGAAATGGGAAGACTATCAACATAGTAGTTCCGAGTAGAGTATAGCAACATTGAAAGACTATGGGACCGATGGGTCGCCAAGGCGACTCCCGCACAGGGAGTTGCATAATGTATGAATGAAAGAATGAATGAATAAGTGAATGAATGAATCAATGAATGAATGAATGAATATGTGAATGAATCAATGAACAAAAGAACAAGTGAAAGAAGGAAGAAATGAAAGAATAAATGAAAGATAAGAAAGGAAAGAATGGTTAGCGACAGGTGTGACGGGCACGTACAACGGGGCTCGCTACCCGCGCTGCACGGACGCCAACCTGGTCGATAACGCATTATGGCTAAGGGTTAGCCTATGGCTCAAAGACAGCCGTTAAGTTAAAATGACAATAAAATATGGAATGGTCGTGGACGGCTCGTGCACGAGCGAAAAGGGATTCCAAGGGCAACGAACGACGTTTTCGTAGCCGGCCTAGGCGGAATCATGGCCTACGGGCGGACAGAATATGCGGGCTTGGACACATAACCAAACGTAGGGCAGGTTATTCAATAGTCTATCAAGGTGTACCAGCCATCACGCTTGATAGATGAGAATGCCACAGGGGAAATGTCCAAAATGGCTGACATGCCAGCGACCGGTGCATATAGATTTAGGTGGGCTTTGCTGGTGGCAATCCACGTGCAAGTCCTTGCATTGAAATCAAAGTAGTATAAAGTTAACTGAATGAAGCGCCTTATGAATAGGCTTGAAATGTAACGCACCAAATGATAAGGAGTACTTCGTGCTAATGAATTTGAAAACGCGCCTACGACGCGTTAGAATCTAAGGCAGGAACACGCCCTTGTAACTGAATGTTTACGTGAATCATGTTAAGTTGAAATATATGAATTGTTGACTAACTTGGTTTACATTGAACAGGGAAGGCCGGACGGTAAGTATGGGTAAGTCTTGTATGTATTTCCATGCGACACTTGAAATTGGCAACACGAGATAGGCTATAAAATATGCCCTGAAACTGATCCTAAGGCAAGATTAGAAAGACAATGAATGATAGAGATGCACAAAAGTAAATAGAACGTGTTTGGTAATGATAGCATTGTGGGCGAGCTAGCCTCCCCACCAGTGCATAACAATGTACTGATAATCCTACAGTCTGCTTGCAGGAAGCAGGAAACGTCGGCGGGTGCGGAGCTTTCCTCGAACGTGCTAAGGCGCGGAGCTATCTCTGGAGCCTTGGAGCGTTGCAAGGAGCTGGAGCACCATATACAGGACATAATGTATCGGAACATCGCCATGAATTATTCCATCTTGTAAGCCACTGGGCACGCCTTTTATGTTTCAGAGAGAGAGAGAGAGCTTGAGAGACTTGTAAACTCGGCCTAGCGCCGCTTGTAAACTTCTTGAATATCAATAAAGAGTTGAATTCGCTTCAATTTGTGTTCATTTACTTTTCGCTGCAAATGGGGACACTCTGTGCGACTCTGTGGCCTAGCTCAAATCGGCCGTTTCTGGACTTAGCCTTGCACGGGCGCAACCTAGGCCCGTGCGGCATCACGCCTTAGCGAGGATGATCGCTCCTGCGGGAGCGGGGCGTGACACATGATGTTCTGTTCGAGGACGTATGTGTATGGGATAGCTTCAAGTTCGGACACGAAGGTGGGCAGCTTCGGGAGTTCGAATATCAGGAGAACCGTATCGTCCATTTGGTTGGGCCAGCCAAGGGTGAAGAAGCTCGTCAGAATGTTAACACTTTTAGGTGGAAGATGGAAGCCGAGAATAAGCAGCCCAGACTTACGGTGAGGCTGATCGTCAGGAACTTTGGTCTTGGTCGTGTCATTGATATCAGCAGGATCCCAGTGGTGCAGAAGGTGCTACGCATGGCAGCTAGTATCGACGTGACAGTCGAGGAGTTGGAGACAAAGAAAGATGCAACGCAACTCGGGGGATCGGAGATTAGTGGCATAGGGGAGCAGGAATTTTGATTCCCTCTCACCAGATTGGAGGGAGAGATTGTTGGAGTCTAATCTGGATTTGGTAACAACATACTTATGGAATCCAAATCTTATTAAATATTTGATTAGATTAGATTTGGATGTCCATAATTGGTGTTGTGCTATTTTAGATATAATAGGATTCTTATTTTAGGAAATCCTATTATGATCTAAAATAGGATAATTGAATGGCTATTTTATGTGTAATATGATTCTTATTTGAGGGCTTCATAATTAAGAAATCATATTATGACCTAAAATATGATTTTTTTTATCTTATATATATGGGGTGAGGGTGGAGGCACAAAGCATAGCACAAAGCACAAAAGTGGAGATTCGGGATACTTGTCCACAAGAAAATCTAAGAGAAAGTCCGTACTTTGCTCTTAGGACTTTGCCATCCAAGACAGAAGGAAGAAGAAGATCTAATCGATGAGTCATCAACTTCGGTTAGAAAGATTGCTATGGGTTGGTGAGTGATCTCAATTGTAATCTTCTGTTTTTCTTCTTGAGAGTGGTGAGGGGGTTGAATCTATTAGGGCAAAGGGTTCAACGTGAGTTCTGTCAATCTTGTAATTTTATCTGAGTTATTAAAGGTTGTGATTTGTCCAGGTGACGTACGTCACCGCCATATACTTGTCTTCATCTTGTGCTTGGTGTCCATTAAACGGGGGTTGGTTTTGGTTAGGTGGATTGGCAAACGCTTCTGCACGCACCCAACATTTTTTTGGGAAAAAATATATTTAATAGTATTTCTTAAGCCAAATGTCAATTTTGGTCAAAAAAAACTATTTGATAATTGTAAATTTTGAAATGAGTTTTTCATGTTTTTAGAACTAAAAAGAAGAAAGAACAAGAGATTAAGGTTGCTTGGACATGTTTTGTAATAATTAAATTTATTGCAGGTTAGAATGATCTTTTTTTGTACTTACAAGCTAAGTGATAAATTATAAGCTTAATATTTGAGCTTACAATTTACAACTTACAAATGACATCACTATATTGCCATGAACACTTTAAAATAAAAATAAATCTTAAGTCGGTTAATTCTGCATTTATTGGAACACTTTAAAATGCTTAACAATATATATTGCAAAAAAAACCCCTCTCTAATTGCAGGGTAAATAAAAATAAATTATTTTTGAGAAATTTTGAGTCGCACTCCACTTGCTTTACCCAAATTCAAGGTGCACTCCACTGCTTTACCATAATGTACGATACCCACCACTTTTGACAGTTTTCGTCCTTCGTTAACGGTCAACTCCTTTGACCCATTTTTTTGGACGAAAAGCCATCTTCTTTCCCACGACCCCCCCCCCCCCCCGTTCCAAGACACCCCGCTGCACGCATGCCCCCGCCGGCTGCCGTCTACCCCCTCTCCGCCCGACCCCCGCGCCCCCTCCACCTCCACCCCTGCTGCCCGCCGTGCGCTCCCGCCGGCGGCTGCTGCTGAGCGAGAGCGGGGGAGGAGGACGGGGGGGTGGAGGGGGCACGGGGGAGGGGACGGAGCAGCGGGGGAGCGGTGGTGGTATTGGGGGAGGGGGGCGGAGTGGGGCGGGGGCGCGGGGGAGGGGGCGGAGCGGCGGGGGAGTGGTGGTGGTGTTGGGAGAGGGGGCGGAGCAGAGTGGTAGAGGGGGGCGGAGCAGGGCGGGGGCGCGAGGGCGGAGCAGGAGCAGGCGCGGGGACGGGACTGGGGCGCGGCAGCTGAGCGGGGGCGCAGGGACGGCGGAGCAGGACAGCGGGGTTGTTGGTGAAGGTGGTGGTGGTGGTGATAGTGAAGGTGGTGGTAGTGGTGGTGGTAATAGTGAAGGTGGTGGTAATGATGGTGGTGGTGGTGGTGGTGGACGCGGCAGCGACAAAGCGGGGTCGGGGGCGCGGCAGTGGCAGGGCGGGGCGCAATCGCAGTGGCAGGGCGGGTTTGGATTTGGGTTTGGGTTTGTGGAAAGACGAGGGTATTTTCGTCAGAAATTATCGGTCAAACTCTTTGACCGTCAGCTATGGACGGTTTCTGTCAAAGATAAAAGGTATCATACATTATGGTAAAGCAGTGGGGTGAACCTTAAATTTAGGTAAAACAAGTGAAATGGGACTAAAAATTTCTCATTATTTTTTTTTGTAAACACCGATTCAAATTTGGGCCTTCTTTTTTGAAAAGGAGAAGCAATACCAGGCCGTAGCCAGCTTTATACCAAACAAACCGTAACATCGTCTTTCACAAAGGTAATTTCTATGGACACTACCAAAATTGCTAGGGGACATCATTTACTTGGGGGCAGCCCATGAATGTGGAAAAATTGCAGGGGGGCACCCAAAAATTGCTAGGGGCAGCCCAACCCCCCCAAACCCAAAAATTCACTTTCATTTTCATTATTGACTCTCTCTCCTCAAGAAGAAAAGAAAGAAAGCTCTCTCCCTCTCCCTCTCCTAAACCCTAATTTCTTCTTCTCCATCACTCCATTCTCAATCCCTCCACGAAGATTCTCGAAGAGATGACACGCAAGTCAAAGCAACCGGAATCCAGGTACGTTCTTCCCTAATTTCTTCAAAAAAAATTTATATTATATTCGAAACCCTAGAATTGGTTTAATTCTTGAAAAAGTTTTTGTAAAATAGGTTTATAATCTCTTGCACGTTCTCTTCCCCTATTTTCGAACACAAGGAATCCGAAATTTATGTTGAAACCCTAACCCTAGAACACGACAAAGTAGGATGTCGTTATGGGAGTTCGGGTTCACGACAGTAGGACTGCCAGGAATGTGGCAGTCCTAACGAAAATTAGGACTGCCACAGTCCTGGCAGTCCTATTCTGAAAGAGGACTGCCACAGTCCTGGCGAGCGTCCGATAACAATTACCGAACCGGCGCCCGAAGCTCGGTCTCGGACATCGCCACCGGCACGTCAAGCTCGGTCGAAGCAACGAGCTCCTACTCCTATGCCTCCTTCCGACGACGACGACGACCTGCCAATTGCCCAACTCCTATCACGTCAAGAGGGTTCTGCTCCATTTGAGGAGGTCGGTCCTTCTGAGGAGGTCGGTCCTTCTGAGGAGGCCGGTCCTTCTGAGCCGCCTGTCCGTCCGCCCGGTTGCTCAATGTTGGATTCTTTTGAGAACCACATTGAGTATGAAATATGGAAGAACCCGGTATGTACATGATGTTTGTAAGCTACCAGTTTAGTATACTATATATATATATGTATTTCATAATTGATATGTGTTTTGTTGTATACAGAGGACATATCGTATCCTTAGGGCTGTGAGTCACGGGAAGAAAACCGTGTCCTGGCAGTTTACAAGCTTATCCGAGACCGTCCGGAGCAAAATCAAACCGAGCGGCTTGCACAATTTGGCACAAAATGCCTACCGAACAATGGATAGTGCCCTCATATCCGCCTTCGTGGAGAGATGGCACCCGGAGACCAACACATTTCATCTCCCAACTGGGGAGATGACCATTACACTCGACGACGTCTACCAGATATTGGAGCTGCCAGTGACCGGGCGTGTAATGACCAAAGAACATTACACGAATGAGAAATCCGTAAAATGGTACGAGAAGATCGTCAAGTTCGTCTCAACTCACCTTGGAGTTACGGCTACGAGTTTTACAACTCTACCAGGCTTCAAGAAGTCGTACGAAATTCCTCTATCATTTCTGGTGTACCAGTTCATGGATATGGAGGTGGATGACGATGACGATGATACGGTCGACGCGGTGGCTCGTGTGTATATGTTGTTCGTCCTGGGAACGGTCGGCATTCCGGACAAGTCCGGTACGTCGATACATGCTCGGTACATGCTAAACTTATCTGAAGTAGATGACTTCATGGAGATATACTGGGAAAGCGGTATCCTGGCCAACCTTTACCGCGAGCTCGGCATCGCATCCCGTGTCGGGACTAAGACTATGGCCGGCTGTCAGACTCTGCTACATGTAAGAAAACTTCTAACAATTTAATCTTGTATACTTAAATTTGTTGTTTTAATTTTCACTATTCATTTATAAATTGAATAGGCATGGATATACGAGCACTTTCCGATGCTTAGACGGGCTGACGAAAACCTAACGTATCTTGAACACCTTCCCCGAGTGTGTCGATGGAGGCCATCCCAGCTGGAAACAAAAAATTAGCAAACACTGGCTTCCATTCGTGAAGTATTAGACAATTTGGTGCCAGAATATGTACTATTTTTTGACTAACTTTTTCATGTTAATTTTGTATTATTGTTAACTTTATTCCTACAGATTTTTTGGAATCCATACCGGGATTTACGTGAGTTGAATCGTGAGGTCCAACCAGTTTCTTTATTTCATGGCATGATCACATGCTATGAAATTACGGAGCCGTACATGATCGACAGAGTACTTCGTCAGTTTGGCTTCGTGCAAACTGTGCCGAAGCGCACACTACGGCTGTTGGAGCCTCCGCACGGAACCCAACCTTTAAGTTACAAACCAGCAGAATTCGACTGGGTGACCGACTTTTACTCGGAGTGGCAACGACATGTACTTCGGAAATCTGAGAGACGATCGGTCACCGAGATGGCCGACATGCAGCACTTTCTGGGGGTCGGACATCCTAAGTTGTCGAACCCTACCAACCCGGGTCCCGTGGTCGTCGGAGCAGTTGGAGCTCTTCCTTCCAAGAATGCCTTGTATGCTAGGTTGGTGAGAATGGTGAGTTCCGTATTTGTAATAAGACTGAGATTTTTATGTTTGTAGACTTAATTCATTTATACTTTCATTTTCAGTCTCAAAAGGTGGAGGAGTTGGCGCAAACACTCCGGAGAGGTTGCCAAAGTGATGAGTGTGTAGCCGTCGCCAACGAGCTTGATCGCATCGACGACGTGGTCGACTTCCCCTTCATGAACAATAGGGAGTCTCGTTCCAAGGCCCGGCATGATATGTAGATGGATTTCGATATTTTTCATGATTCAAACTTTAGTTGGCTGTGGATTAGTAACGTACATTTGATGAATTATTGTACTTGTGATGATTTTAACTTTGTATGGTTGTGGATTAGTAACGTACATTTGGATGTGGAATGTTTGGGACTAAGTAATTGTGATGAATTATTGTACTTGTGATGATTTTAACTCTGTGTGGCAATTTGAACTCTGTGGCAATTTGAACTTTGTGGCAATTTGAACTCTGTGGCAATTTGAACTTTTGTGATGAATCATAACTCTGTGGCAATTTGTGATGAATCTTAACTCTGTGGCAATTTGTGATGAATTTTAACTCTGTGTGTTGAGTCCCACAAAGAAATCATCACACAGAGATTCATAGTTAGGACTGCCACACCCATGGCAGTCCTACACTGAAGTAGGACTGCCAGGGTCATGGCAGTCCTACTTCAGTGTAGTGCTGTAACAACAAGTTTTGGGTAGGACTGCCAACATCCTGACAGTCCTACTTCAGTGTAGGACTGCCATGGGTGTGGCAGTCCTAACTATGAATCTCTGTGTGAATTTGATTCACTCATAAATTCATCACAGAGATTCATAGTTAGGACTGCCCAACCCTTGGCAGTCCTACACTGAAGTAGGACTGCCAGGGTCCTGGCAGTCCTACTTCAGTGTAGGACTGCCATGGGTTGGGCAGTCCTAACTATGAATCTCTGTGTGAATTTGATTCACACATATATTCATCACAGAGATTCATATTTAGGACTGCCCAACCCTTGGCAGTCCTACACTGAAGTAGGACTGCCAGGATGCTGGCAGTCCTACCCAAAACTTGCTGTAACAGCAAGTTTTGGGTCCTACTTCAGTGTAGGACTGCCAAGGATGTGGCAGTCCTGATACTGATACTCTGTAACTGTTTTTCAAACTGAAACGATGTGACAGAGGACACTAACATAACATAGATAAGACACAGGTAGGTACATATAACACATGTTGGGTTGGCACATATAACACAGGTAAACACAGGTAAACACATATAACACAAGCAGGCACATATAGTACACAGGTAGGCACATATAACACAGGTAGGCAAAATCAAACACATATAACTCAAAATTTACTCTATATATATATTACTGGACTTCATATTTCACTGTATATAAAAGTGGTCCTCCATATACAAAATGTTAGACTGTAAATATATCTATACTTAGTCGATTTCGACGTCGTAGTGGTCAGCAGGTAAGTCTCTTGGCTCCTCAATCTTCAACAACCTCTTACAATGGTTGATCTGCTCAACGAAAGGTGTGGTCCAAGCGATGGCTTCGATCGGTGCTCTTTTGTACCAAACTGTTGAGGCTAACCACCTTGCATGTAGAAGTTTCAGTTGTGGCAAAGAGAAGAAATCATCGTCCGTCTTCACCACAGGCATCATAGACAACTGCCTCCAACGTTGATCGACTGCTTCTACTGTAATAGGAATGGATTCACGGCGATATTCATTAATCTGATGTGCACAAGGGAGGCCCAGTGTATGTCGATGTACACACCCGCAAACCTCGGGATCAAGTCCGACAAACTTTGATCTTTCAATCTCATCAGCTATTAAGGCCAACGCCTTGTGAGATACCACGCGCATTAAAGCATCTAAGAGTACTTCCTTTCTATGCTCATGCTTGACTATATTCAAACTCATCTCAAATGATACCTTAATTTCATTCATCGTCCGGTCTACTGATAAATGTATAGCTTGCCAAACAGAGACAAAGTTGCCGAGAGATAATTTTAGGTGCCTCTTCAATAAAGAGTGTGCTCATTCTACACGGTTGGTAGTTATCGTGCCGTAATGCTTCACCACATTCGACCATGCTAAGACGAATTGTTCTTTGTGCGGTTCAAGCCATGTATCTTTGATGTAAGAAATGCATGCCGGCTCCCTCGTCTCCCACTTTTGCTTGAATAAGTACCATACGGTGTCGTAACTGGCAATCGTAGATGCTCGCCACACACAATTCTAATCATTGTAGAATTCGTCAAAAATCTGCATGTCGATTTTACCATCCTCCTTCCAAAACTTCAACTTACATTGGGCTTGAATATTACGATTGACATGCCAAGTGCATAGCAATGTATCCGCTTGAGGAAAAACAATGCGAATAACATTAATGAGGGCATACTCTCTGTCGGTAACAAATACTGACGGCTCTGTATGACCAGTGTAAAGTGTTTTCAGTTTCTCCAACACCCATGTGTAGTCTTCAAGCTTCTCACTCTTCATGAAGCAAAATGCCACTGGAAATGTTTTCCAAGTAGAGGTGAACCCGACAACATGAAAGAGAGGCATCTTGAACTTATTTGTCTTGTACGTGCAATCAAGGACTAACACGTCGGCAAAAGACCTGGCCAAATTTGTGCAATCAGGATGAGCCCAAAAGAGTGATAATACTTCATTACTCTGGGGATGTCTTCTATGGAACTCAACATAATGATTATCGGCAAGCAACTTGAGCACTTCTTGCATCGCCATTCTTGATTTCGTCCGGACAGCGTTTGAAGAAGCTATGGCGTTGTATATTGACTTCATTGTAGACATATTCTTCTCATCTTCATGTCGTATGATGGAATATATTTGTCTCGGTGCAACTCCGGAGGTGGACAAGTCTTCGACTATCTTCTTCTCCGTATTGTTCAACCGTCCGACATACGGATGACCCAATAGTGTCTCGGCAATCTCATGGTTGTGGGTTCCATTCTTCACTTCTAATGTCCATTTTCCTTCTTCTTCGTTTCTGATATGTAACGTGAATGGACAACCACATTTCCTCGATCCAACATTTCTTCTTGGAACTTTACTTTGGATAACTGTGTTTTTCTTGTGCGTCCTGAACACACCACCTCTTTCACAGCCCACCACCACAGTTTGTCGTCCCGGTCGATTTCGGGCCGATTTGGATATCACTAGAACAATGTTGTTTTTCCGTCCGACTTCTCGACACCAATGTACCGCACCCTCGCTTGATTCAAAACATAGATCGGTCTAAAATAAATGGGCTACATTGACTGCAATTGGAGCCGGTACCGCAAAATCGGAAGATCTCAAGTCCTACAATAAATGTTCTTTGGTTAGTACAATTAGACAAAATCCTAAAGTAAATAGGTTTCATAGATTAGGCCTGTGCATAAGATTGGTGTCCATAAATAGCAAATTGTGTTAATAGCAAGACCGTCTTCTGTGAAGGACTGCAATAAAACTCTGCATTCTAGTATCATAGACTAGGACTGCCAGAGTGGTGGCAGTCCTTCACAGAAGAAGGACTGCCAGGACCCTGGCAGTCCTACATATTTGTAGGACTGCCAGGACCCTGGCAGTCCTACATATTTGTAGGACTGCCAGGGTTCTGACAGTCCTTCTTCTGTGAAGGACTGCCACCACTCTGGCAGTCCTAGTCTATGATCTGGACTGCCAGAGTGTTGTCAGTCCTCTGTGTCACAGCACGATTTTAAGTCCGATGACAAGTTCAAATGTAGTTACCAAGAGAGCTTCCGATGCATCAAAGTTGTCTTCGGACGTTGCGGGAACGTGTTCTTTGGACGTGGCGGGAACGTTTGATGATCTCGGTTGATCCATGTTCAATATTTTTCTATATTTAACACATAATTCAACTTTAATATGTGAAATTCTTGTTTAAAACATGTAACATATTATAGTTCGATGACTTACCAAAAATTTGGAGAAGTCAATGACCTAGAGTTGAGGAGAGAACAATTTGCCAAAAATGTAGGGAGAAAAGAAAAGAATTAGGGTTTTAATTCTTTGGCCTAAGAGAAGAGAAGGAAAGAAGAAAATAGTTGAGGGAGAAAAGAAAAGAGAAGAAGGAGAGAGAAAATAAAAATTGGTATTTATAGGTGTGCTTGGACTAGCCCCTAGCAAATTTTTTGGATGACAAACTTGTAATAAACTTGAACTATTTTGGACTAGCCCCTAGCAAAAAGGGTGGTGCCCTTAGAAAAAGGGTCCGACTATTGACACCCCATCTATTTCTAAGTTGACCCCAATTTCTAAGTACACCCCACCTAAAAATAAATTAACTTATAAAAATACTAAGTACACCCCAAATGTTGACAAAAATACCCTTATGACTTAAACCATAGTGTACAACCCCCACATCCCAATTTCTAAGTACACCCCATTCCTCTCTATACACAAAATTCTACATTCACTCCACTCTCCTCTCTCCCTACATACACCTCCACTCTACTCTCTTCCCCATCAAACCCTAACCCTAACCCTAACTACTCTCTTCCTCCACACTACTCTTTTCCTCCACACTACTCTCTTCCCCATCTCTGTTGGACTTCTCTCCAACACCAGATTTGAGTCGGAGAAGTCCCCCATTGTTCACCCCACTCCGAGAAGTCTCTTCACCATGGATCGAGGTGAGTATCAAACATTTCAATCCAAACTACATTCTCTCCCATTGTTTTGTCGAGCATTTAGGGTTAGAACCCCATTGTTTTGTCGACCATTTAGGGTTAGAACGAAAGAATAGATCGAATTTTTCCCCAAAATTTACGGATCTGTTCGACTCTGGTCGGTCGGACACACAGCAATGTGTTCGACTCGCGATAGTCGAACACCTTGCTTACTGTTCGACCTGTTTCGGTCGAACAGTACAGATTTGTTCGACCTGTTATGGTCGAACAATGTGGGTTAGTTCGACTCTTCGAGACCGAACAATACAATTTAAAAAATATTTCTTTAAGCCATGTTATTTTGGTGGAACTTGTAGGAAAGCAAACTAGTAGGAGGGAAACGACTCATGCTTCAGCTAGGAGACGTCGGGCTGAAGAGCAGGAACTTGCACGTCTTCAACAACAAGCACTTGTTGCTTCGACTCAAACGGCCGACCAAGAGCAGGAGCAAGAACGCCACACTGATGAAGAGTGCCACACTGATGAAGAGCGCCAAACTGATCAAGAAGAGGATGAGGATGCTGACATTTTGACAGGGCCTTGTCCCGGTGGACCCGAAGATCCACAACTTATTCCAAGTTTCAAGACACATGTGGCGTACGAGATTTGGAATGACATTGAGAGGGACGTGTTAAGGTGTTGGTGCCACACAACGAAGCTGTACGCATGGAAGTTGGAAGGTAACATAAATCCTTAATTTGTCAGCAGACTATGTATCCTTTCCCACGATATCTCGAAAGTTGATTGACTAGTCCCAAGTTGTTTTTTCAACTTTGCGTGTGCACTCTCGGCCCTGTGAGTATCGAAAACATGGAGTCAAAAAACTCACGTAATACTGTAAAAAAAAAAACATTCATATGTATATACAAAGTATTGCTTGAAAACACATACCTACTACTCGCCGTGTTCTCAAAATGCATGACATTATTAGTCCAACATGAAACAAATTTTTCTTTATACGGCTCTATCCAATTCTTCACAGCATAATTAACTGCTTTTGGGTAATCCCGAAAATCTTCATGAAATCTTCTAAGTAATTCATTGAATCTCAGTTGATCTTCAGCAAGAATCAACGAATTCCAAGAGTTATTGAAAGAATCCCACTTCTCCTTCGTACGAAATAAATTCTTACAGTTAGCCAATATATTCTTGCTTATATGCCACCGACATAGCAAATGTGCAGCCCTGGGAAACGTAACACTGATAGCATTCATAAGTGCAATCTCACGATCAGTGACAATGACATTGGGTAAGCTTGATTGAGCAAATAGATCTTTAATCGTACTAAGCGCCCATATATAATTGTCCTCCCGTTCCGCCTCCAAATATATACACGCCACAGAAAATGTAATATCCGTGGAAGTTACTCCAACTACTTCCAATAGTGGCATCTTGTACCTATTAGTCTTGTAGGTACAATCCATCAATAAAACGTTGGGAAAAGCACGCAACAAGTCCACACTTGTCGGGTGGGCATAAAAAAGATCCTTCACTCTATCTGTTTGCTCACATCTCCTCACCAGATAATAATACTTTTCCGACTCCAACTTTCCCAACAAGTATTGCATTTGGGATAGCCCTCCATGCTCGACAACTCTATGCTTATGACGAGCATTATAAATTGTCTTCAATGTCGATTCATTCTCCCCAAAGGATTCCTTCAACGTGCTCAATATATCTTTTGGCCTTGTATTATTTTTCGTCAAATCTTTGACGAGTTGGTCTTCGGCTGCTGTTAGTCGACCAACATAGGAGTGCCCAACCAAATTTCGACCCATTGGGTGATTATGTGTGCCGCACATAACCTTAAGTGACCATTGCCCAACATCATTGCATTGTACTCCTTTCAACTGAAACGGACAATCACATTTTTTCGTGCCCGTAAGCCGTTCAGGTCTTCGCTTCTTCGCAATATTAGCCAAATTTGCTTCATCAACTTTTACCTTCCGTCGCACATATTTAACCCCTCGCTCGCAACCCAGGATTACTCGAGCTCGTCTTCCTTCTCCTTTATCCGACCGTTTAACCAAAACTACTATATTATGAAGGTTTCCTATCGATCGTACCCAATTCACCAATGACTCTCGACTAACAAATAATTGATCAGTTTGAAATTCTTCAGAGAAATCAAGTTGTTGTTCGTACATCGGGTGCGTGACAATACTCATCTCAGTGTTAACCGCAATGTCATCTGAAGTGTTTTCCTATGAAGATAAATACAAATATCGGATTAGGTTGGAAAATAAAATTTTTAAATTTAACTCAAAAAAAGTACTGTTCGACCGACATAATCCGGAGAAATCCACACTGTTCGACCAGTACAGGTCGGACAGTTCAAAAAACGTTCGACCTCCCCTCGTCGAACAGTGTAGATTTGTCCGACTTGTTATGGTCGAACAGTCCGCGAATTTTGTTTTCTTCTCAAAATCGAAACAGCCGAATCAATACTTGAAAAAAAACATTGGTAGGACTTACATTGGGTACGGGAGATCTTCTATCATTACTTTGGCCCTCCATTGTAATTTCTTCAAGCTTCAAATAATGTCTTCTAAGGTTTTTGGATTAGTTATTGAAGGGGTGGGGTTAGTGAAGGGGTGGGGTCCTATGGCTGTTTGGGTTTGGGTAGAATTAGAAATAGGAAAAGGATAAAACAGTCATTTCATAATACAACTTAAGTTATGAAAAGAAATTGGGGTCAACTTAGAAATAGATGGGGTGTCAATAGTCGAACCCTTAGAAAAAACCTTCACAAAAGGATCCCACTTGAATCTCGGATTCTCAAAACACTGCTGCTTCATTCCAAACCCTTTTCATCAGAAAGTCCTCTCAAAAACCCAAACCCTCTCCGAAAGCAAGGAAGATCGGCCATGGCGTTCTCCTTCAATCCTTCCACCTCCTCTTCCTCCTCCTCCTCATTCTCCTTCGGATCCGCCGCCGCTGCCGCCACCGGCTCCACCGGACTCTCCTTCGGAACCCCTTCGTCAAACCCTAGCTCCTCCCCTTCCCCACTCTTCGGCGCCTCAGCAAGCCCTAGCCTCTCCTTCGCACCCGCAAACCCTAGCTTCGGCTTCGGAGCTGCTTCCTCCGCCGCCACTGCCGCCTCCTCCGCTCCCGCAAACCCTAGTTTCGGCTCCGGCGGCTCCTCTCCTTCCCTCTTCAGCAGCTTCGGAGCGGCGTCCACCCCCAGCTTCAGCAGCGCTTTCGGAGCGGCGTCCTCCGCTTCCGCCACTTCCACCCCCAGCTTCGGCAGCACTTTCGGAGCGGCGTCCTCCGCTTCCGCCACCCCCAGCTTCGGCAGCGCTTTCGGAGCGGCGTCCTCCGCTTCCGCCACTTCCACCCCAAGCTTTGGTGCTGCGTTCGGAGCTTCATCCACCGCTCCCACTACTTCCATTCCCAGCTTCGGCAGCGCTTTTGGAGCTTCGTCCTCCGCTTCCGCCATTTCGGCCCCCAGCTTCGGTGCTGCCTTTGGAGCGTCGACCTCTGCTTCCACCTCTTCGACCCCCAGCTTCGGTGCCGCCTTTGGAACGTCGTCCTCAGCCCCCGCTTCCACCGTTTCGACCCCCAGCTTCGGTGCTGCGTTCGGAGCAACCTCCTCCGCTCCCGCTTCCACCACTTCTTCGACCCCCAGCTTTGGCAGTGCCTTCGGAACATCGTCCTCCACTCCGAAATTGTTCACAGGTGTTGCTGCCAATTCGGCCGCATCCGCTCCCTCCTTCCCTTCCTTCTCGCTGTCTACCGCCACTTCCTCCTCATCCTCGGCACCAGCATCCGCCCCTTCTTTCCCATCATTCTCGCTGTCTTCCACTTCCTCTTCCTCCTCATCTGCCCCTTTCCCTTCCTTCTCGCTAGCTTCCACCACTTCCGCAGCCTCCTCTTCTCCCTTGTCGACCCCTTCCTTTTCCTCAGCTACTGCCGGTGCGTCCACTACGAAGCCCTTCTCTCTCTCGTTCTCCTCTTCTTCTTCTTCGGCAGTGGCGACTACCACTGTGACCCCGATAGCGACTACTGCTGCCTCTTTGTTTTCCTCGCCGACGCCTGTTTCTTCCGCTGCCTCGTCACCATTGGTTTCTCTGTTTGGAACTACCTCCTCAGTATCTACGTCTCCAGCTACCAGTGCATTTTCGGGCTTTTCGATGCCTACGGCATCCGCTCCTGCCACAACCACCAGCTCTTTGGTTAAGGGATCGGTGGTATCTGCACCGTTGCAGTCTACATCGGCTTCATCTCTTTTTGGTGTGTGGGCATGTGTTACCAAAAAAAATCACAGGCTTTGAACTTCTTATCTAAATTATGCTTTTGTGACTTTGGCAGGTAAGACTTCAGCTAATAGTGCGTTTTCTGGTTTCGCAATGCCGTCCGCGTCTACTCCTGCCACAACGGCCACATCATTGGTGTTGGCATCTGCGTCGTCCTCACCACTGCAATCTACATTGGCTTCTCCCTCATTCGGTCAGTTTAGATATGTTAGAAACAAAATGTAGGACAATGTTATTGCTAAATTACGATTTCCCTTGTTTCTCAGGCTTATTATGATTTGCAACTTATTGTTCATTTTTTCTTGTTTATTTGTAATCTTTTTGTGTTTTTTTATGATTTGCAACTTATTGTTCATTTTTTTCTTGTTTTTTGTTATCTTTTTGTGTTTTTTTAGCTTGTCAGTGATTGGTTCAGTACTTTTGGTAATGCTTAAATAACCTTTAGATTAGGTGCTTAATATATCTACCAATTGATAACAATTTACTGCTCATATTAGATTATAGTCTGTAAATAAACACCTTTTGATGGAGAGTACATCAAATGATTAAGTCGGTATATTGTTGAACTTATCGATGGCTAAAATTTGCATTATAATGCGTAGGGAATCTAATGTATGGATAGTGCATCTATTAATATGGCAATAACTAATGTATGGATAGTGCATCTATTTATGGCAATAATGTTATGTTGATGCTTCAAATTAGCACTCACCACACACACAAAGAACGGCAGCAATAGCATAACTCTTGCTGGATAAGAATACTTTGATAAGTAATTAAATATTAACATCGATTGAATTTGAGGGTAAAGCTCATGATATTTCGTTAGGATTTCTTGTCTAATTTATGGGAACCAACACTCCCAAATGCACTCTAATAAGAATGCAACACAATTTTACTATAAGAATGCAATACTCCTAAAATGTACTCTAATAAGAGTGCATTTATTTTCTTTTGGAAATGCTCACATGGTAGCGGTTGAATTAAGTAAAGTTTTACACCCCTAACATCGAACCTTTATCTCAAATTGTTGGTTCGACTTATTAAATTTTCCTTCCACCATGTTCTGTTAAGGGCCATATCCTCTATAAATTAACAAAATTCATACCCTCCTCAATCCACATTTGTCTAGGTCTACCTTAATACCAACTATTATCTTATTGTTCCTCATAACCAAAACATCTATTGGTCTTAAGTTGCACGTATCCAAAGTATGATGTGCATATCCAAACGACCTGAGGCACTTTTACTTTTATCTCATCTTGTCCTTGTCCTTCATCGGTGTCACTTCAAACTTCTCATGGATGCCCTCACTGCTTAACATATTGGCGGCTATTGTTACCCATTCGTCTTAGCATTCTTATTTCTACTACACTCATAAGTCATAATATGGACCATATTTTCATTGTCAAACACCGATCCACAAATGATGGGTGATCTTATAGACGTCTTATAAATTTTTTCTTGCAGCTTGAAGGATATCATGCAATCCCAAAGCACTCTAGAAACACTTCTTTATTTCAACTGTCCTATAGAAAACGTCCTTATCAATCTCTCCATCATGATGAACGATTAATCCAAGTACCTAAAACATCACTCCTAGGTAGTAGCTTGTTTATCAATATATATCCCTCCCTCATTTCTTGACTTCTAGTTGAACTAACATATCATACACTATGCTTTTGTCTTACTAGTTTTAAAACATCAGATTAGAAGTATTATCTACAGTTTTGTGTTCAAATAGAAGATTTTTCTACTCTTATCATCTATCACTATATTATTAGTGAACATCATACGCCATGTAACTTCACCTTCAATGTGCCTAGTAATTTTATCAATAATAAAGTGTAGAAAGTTAAAACTTAATGTTGATCCTTTATGCAAGCCAACAAAAGAAAACAATGTGGTATCTCTTCAACTTGTTTATACGGTAGTCACGACTCCATCGTACGTATCTTTTATAATATCACTATAGCTACCAAATGTTTGTTTATTCTCTACGAAATGATCCTTATAAACCATGTTGGCATGTTGCATGGATATGAGCATGGACCCATATAAGGACACGATACGGTACATATTAGATAGGTACAATAAGTAGTTACCTATGTTGCATGACAGACATGGATACGAGTAAACAAAAATACATATACGAACACAAATTTCTAGTCTGTGCAACATAGTTATAGAAATAACTGATGTTTTCATAACTATTAAACTTTCTTCTTGGTACACAAGTTTTCTTTATTATATAAGGGAAGTCATGCACAATGAAGAATGCAAGCATGATTGGAAGGGATCCTTTTCCTACATTGCAACAAGAAATTGATCAAGTTCATCCGGCTAGTTTCATTTTCGAGTCCTACCCCTGGGCAGTCCATATAGAAATGAGGGAAAGTTCTATTTTTTAAATTCACCCACTTATATTGCGAACTTTTATTGTCCTTATTTTGGTGCATCTAGTGAAATAAATAACAATTATTTTACCATTTATATCCTGAATTTTCCTCAAAAAGGAATTGATGGAACCTATCTATGCCCCCAATAAGCTGGTAGAGGTGGCAACTAAGTCGGCAACAGGTTCCCTTCGATGAACTACATTTTCGTTATCAATGTGAGGGTACTTGGGAAACTGTTTAAGATAGATGACATCACCTTTTTATCCCTCCTATTCATCGGGAAGACACTTCACTTCTAGCGTGTACCTCCCCACCAACTCGAAATAAGGACGAACGGACACAAATAGTTAAATACAACATGACACGAAAAGGAAAGAGTGAAGCAGGCACGGCACCATTTTCTGGTGTATTATAATGTATTTTGGAGTGTTTGTCATGTCCAACATGCGTGCGTCTGACACGATAAGACATGGGACGACAACCATTTTGAGTGTCCGTGCTTCCTAGCCAACTCCTGGTTTTAGCCAATTGAGAGGATCTACTGACCAGTCCACATTATTTTGACTTGATTAGCAATTAGGATTCAGTGTATCACACATTGATAGGTAAACAAAGATTCTCAGCAACTAAAAGAGAGATCTATTCTTTTGGATGCTGTATTCTTTTAAATGGATTGGACAAAGACGGAATCAGATCTATTCGTGAATGTTCTTGATGTTCTTCGGTCTTTCGACTATTCACAAAACATGAGAAATAGATTAATGATCATATGTTTCTAGAAGAAATCGAAGAATTTAAAGGTATCCTACAAGATAAATCCGTTCTCTTTTCTTTGATAGATTAAAACTCATGGGTTAGAATCCTATTAAGAAGTCCATCGGAGATTAGAGGTTTTTTTAAGGCGAAAAACAGTTCTTTTGTTCCCTCTAGGTGATTGGAAAATTAAAAAAAAAAGTTAAATATTCAAGATAATTATGTATTTAAGGTTCTTGCTGCTATACAATCATCATGCATCACATCTCAAACTCGCACAATCCTTACTAGGACGACTACTAACTTTTTTGGCTTTTCAAAGTCAATCCTCTATTCTTGCAGCAGTTATGTACTGTCGCCCGATCTCACTGGTATTGATTGCTTATATACAACCAATCTCTCTTCCCTATAAAGTGATGAAATTCAAATAGAATGCAGGCATTGCATTTGAGTCTCTATGGTTCGGGATATGTTTGTTGTCGACGGCGTTCTGAATGGGAAAGATAGGTTTACCATGTTTTTGGATGGGTTATCTGGATGGAATCCTTCTATTAAAATAAGGACCAGATTTACTTTTCCCTAGCTTGCAAACCAAGGGCCTTCCTTTCTCCTGCCAAAGGTCTCAGCAGTTGGGGTATTGAATCCTACCGAATAATAACAACATATACTTTTGGTCATTTTGACACTAAATCTTTGTGTATTCCAATATAAGGATTTATAATATTTTCCATTTGACATCATTCGAGTTCAGCTGTTCTTTTTCTTAAGTGAATGATTACATAAAACTTCAATAGTTGGTAAAGCTTAGCAGATTTGGGCACATGTTGTTTAGCATAGACAATAGTATTTACCTATTTTCAAGTATTTACGTGTATCTTTGGTTAGAGATATATCTTGTACTTGCCATACTTTTCCAGCAACTTCAATGCTTAGACTTAAATCATCTTAAAGATTTGACTATATTTGAAAGTACAATAGATTCTGGGTCCTACGAAATAGTCTTCATAAATTCTCATGGCATTTGGGTGTGTTTCTGTGTTATGAATGATGGGACTTTCCCAGTACAGCAACTTCAATGCGTACACTCAAACTATTAGACACGTATCTTTGTTTGAAAGTGCCATTCGATTAGGGATCCTACAAAATTGTCTTCATAAATTCTCATGAGATTTTGGATGTTCTTGTTAACCGAGTCCATTTTATTGTGATAATAGAAGTATGTTGAACAATATGCATAAAATATAGTTGAAAGAGAAGACTGCTTATTTTGGGATTTGTACTTCCTAGCTAGAATAACTTCCACAGTATGTGAATCACAAGGACGTTTAGGTTTGATCTCGTTACTTGTCCGACCTTTAAAGGGGTTGGCACCCTATTCTACTTTTTTTTTTTGTGAGGACATATAATGTTTCACAGGTTACCCGATCTTATCTTGGGCATATTTTCTTTGTTTCATACATATATTTTAGTGTTTACTTTGGCTACGACCTTAGTAAGACTTGCAAGAAAACCATGAAAATTCTCACATTGGTCACAAGGAGATGTCTTTCATCTTAACTTCTTCTTAGGAATTATGATGAACCATTTCTCAAACAACTGTGAGGATGCTGCTGATTCTAGAACTGAAGTAGGATTCTTGAAATAGATGAGCCTTTCTAAATATTACATGACAGTAGAATCTAAGAATACCCATGAACTTTAAAAAATAGGTTATAGATGGTGGTAGCTCCACCCATGCTTTAGTTGTCAGATTGTTGGAACTAAAATGTGACATGTTCAAAAAGGTGTTGCTTGAATGAGAATGTTGAGACAGAAGAGTGACTATGATCAAAGATTTTTTTTTTTGCCCTTAATAGGGACTGGAGAGCTAATCAGGAAAAATGGTTCCTGTTGTTGACCATAAAGTCTTGAGATAAAACATTACTTTTGCTGATGCTGTCGTCCTTAGGTTTTCTCTTGGCCACCTTAAGGATTTCACAATATTGATGTGCAAGACCAAATGGTATTGCATTTATATCTGCTACAGATCGTGTTGTTCATAGACCTAGCTGACGACATCAATTTGGATGCTTTTATCTGAGTGATTGCTTGTTAAAATTTGTGCATTGGCATCCATTTTTGTCGAGTTTTTGATTGCCTAACATTTTGGTATAGTATCTAGCTAATTATCTCAGCAACAGAACATCTCAAACAATATATGATGTGTGAATGCCTTGTAGAACATGCTCAAAGAACTATTAGATCTTGCCTGCTTGTTATGCATGCTGCTGATACTTCTTCTGACCTTTAGGAAGCACATCCCTTCTCCCTCCCTTCCCCAAATCCTGCCTGCTCGTCCATGCACGCAAAACACTAATCCTCATAAACATCTCAAATTATGGACAGATCAAGTTTATCTTTTTTAAAGTTTCATCATATTTATATTGGGTATTCTTGCTCACCTCACCACTCACTGCTGTAACTGTGACTTTGTCAGCTACTTCTTCAGCTACCAGTGCTTTTTCGGGTTTTGCAATGCCGTCAGCGTCTATTACGGCGACAACCACCACATCAACATTGCCATCAGCATCTACATCATCTTTGCTGCAATCTACATTGGCTTCTCCCCTTCTTGGTGAGTTGATATTTTGTAAATAAAAAATATAGCACTAACTTCAGCATTAGATTAGGATGCACGATTTTGAGGTGGTTGGATGTGTTAAGAAGTTCTTTAAAGTTTGTGCCTGATATTATATGCACTGCCTATACTACTTTCACAATGCATTTTTTTGTTAGATCAAATTCTCCTTTAAACACCAACTTTAGTGACAGCTTTAATCCTATTGGTAAGTGCGTAACTACCTCTAGGATACATGTCATTCATATACCACAACATTGATGACAACATGTTGGTGGTGATTTACCTAAGTAATATGTTCAAAATCACTAAAGTGTTAATACATGAACAGCTCAATAGTGTGAAACTCAATTTGTAATGTTTAATGTCATAATGTGTGGGAATATAACAGATGGAAGTTGCACTATTGGACAGTTTGTGTTTAACGCTCGAGAATTTTCATCGTATTACACATGATACCATGCACCCATCTAGTGTAGTGCATGGATACATATGACAGAGAGCATAGGGATTTTACTACCGCATCCTTCCTGTCCAACGCTGAGCTTGTGTTGGGGTCAAGAGTACTTTAATTAATAACTGTAGAGCAACTCTCTAGAAAAAAAGGTGCTGAATTGGAACCCATTCTAAGGATGCTCGCTTTTGGTACTCCGGAGAAACAAATCTTGCTTGAACCCATATTTGCCCAATGGATAATTATAATAATATATATTACGCAATTCATTCGTATTCCATCAATTCTACTACCAAAAAGAATCCACGTCGACCATAAAGTTCATGATGAGCTATTAGTGATGATTTTCTATTCTAACTTGTAACAGCCACGTCTCCCAAAATCACTTCCATTATGAGTATGACTGCTATTTTGGTCATTGTTAATCTAATTGCTCAATGTATTTATTATAGAGATTCATGATATTTTTCATTGGTACATCAATTATGACCAGCTGTTTCATTTGAATGAATTTTTTGGCTTCACATTCTTTTTTATCGGTAAAAGGAAATTGTTGGTTCCCTAAGAAGAGACTTTATTGATAATTAAAAAAAACAAAGTTATATAGATACTAACATAAAATATATCATCTCCCCTCCAAAACATATAACTTCCTGAGAGAAAACAGTCAAGTTGGCGTAAGATGATTGAAAGCTATAGAGGGCTAGAACTATGAGAAGCCATATAAAGTATTGACAACATATTGTTCACTGTAGAAAGTTGCAATTGATTTCAAGTATATTAGCCCTTTATACCCTGTGGGTTTCTCAATGGTTAGAGATTTATCTTGTGCTCTGCAAATGAAGTGCCTCTCATATACAGTAATGAACTTTAGACTTTATTGGCATCTCTTTAAAAGGGCTTTGGTTTTGAATTCTAGGAGTTTGTCTTTATTAGTTTGCACTACATAGTATGTTCTCCATATTCATTCAACGAGGTGGCTTAGTTAATTTTTTGAATATTTGTCATCATAAGGATATGTAGTAGCTATGTCAACAATATAAAATAGATGAAGAATCCATTGATCCAAGTAGGCTGGTTCTAGAAGTCTTACTTTGAATCACATTCATAAGTTGTATATCAGCTGCAATTTGATATTGACCTTTAACTTTGTCCTTTTGCCTATTAGAGCTTTGAAGGTTTGTGCTGTCATCATTCTACTTTGCTTATAAGGAAGTGATTGTCACACACAATACAATTTTAGCATCAACATGTGTTCTTTGTTTCATAATCTATTTCAAATTTGGTTCTACTTCAACTTCAGGAATAATGTAAGAAAAATTTGGATTTCTTCACATTGATGGCAGAGCAATGCTTGAATATGACATGTTTCATTACTTCTGATCTGCCAACCCACTGGTGAGATAGAGTATAATGTTGATTATAGAATTAAAGCACAATTGCTGAAACGGGGTGTGATTCTTATTGTATATGTGAGAGTAGCATACCTGCAAAATTGACGGGAAGATCTTATGGATGGTGATACAGCCATCCATGCTTATGCATCAGAATCAATGGGAAAGGAACATGTCCAACTGGAAATGCTAAGACAATATGAAAAAAAGCTAAAATAATCAATATATTCATGATGTTATAGGTAGTTTCAACAGAGTAAGACATGAGGACCTATGGAGATTGTGCATACGTGCAAGGTTTACCAAATGGTGATGCTAATGGGTGATGCTAATGGTCCTAGTTGAAGGGGTACCGAAACGAGGATATTTAAATGAACATATCTTAATTTTTGAGGCAGTTGAGAAAATATGATGGTTTCTAATCTAAATGGGGTTGTCTCTTTATTAAGCTGAAGGATTCCTGCTGCTAACCCAAAGACTTGGGAATTTTTTTGTTATTGTTGTTCTTGCTGGTTGTCTTTTGGTTCTCTTTTCCACCTAACTTCGACGATGTTAAGGCAGTCACTTTCTTTAGATAGGAGGCCCGACAGATATTTACTTCTTTGGTATAGTCTTTTTGGTTGTGTTTTTTCTGCACATAGCCTATTAACATCCTGTAGATACTTCTCTTTTGCTGGTTGTGTTTTTACTAGGCCTTTCAATCGTAACTGATAAACTGACCAGATATTTACTTCTATGGTATATAGTCTTTTTGGTTGTGTTTTTTCTGCACATAGCCAATTAAGACCTGTGGTACTTCTCTTTTGCTGATCGTGTTTTTACTAGGCCTTTCAATCGTAACCGATAACCCGACCGGAATTTTGACTAAAATTTCGGGTTTGGATGTAAAAAATAAAAATTAAAACCTGAAAGTATTTCGGGTCTAACCTATTAAACCCCCCCAAAATTCGGGTTTTATAAATATATAATACACAAGTGAGTCTTTGGGTAGTTGGTAAGACATGAGTGATTTATATCAGAGGTGAAGGGTTCAATTCCCACCGTAAGCATTGCAGATTTTTTTTTTCCTTTTAATTTTCAGAATGGGTCGGGTCCAGATTTTACATAAATTCAACCCGAACCCGACCTGATGACGGCCCTACTTTTTTACTTCATGTTTATGCATTGCCAGTTATTCAATGCTTATCTGAGGTAAAGGTCCCAAGTGGAGGTTGTGGTAGCAGAACAAGGGAGCAGTGTTCACCATGACTTTGTAGCTGCAGTGCCATTGCAGATATTTTTCGCTAAGAATACTTATGCACCCACAAAAGTACCGCAAAGGTGAAAATATAAAGTAATGAAAGTAGGCAAAAGTTATTTCAACGGGATTCCCTGTTTCTATTACATTAAAGGAAAATTTGCAATGAGAGACTGATGGAAAACTTAGTTTCAAAAGGAAAACTGCTTTTTTGTGTTTATTTTGAAATATGTTCAATTGGAAAACAATTCCCCACAGACAAGCCTTTTAGAAATGTGTTCTTAATTTTTGACCAACAGATCCAATTAACAAAACAATGTAAACAAGGGACAAATGTGCTATTTCCCAACGTGTTGGATTATAGCCTATACCTGCAACAAGCAATAATGTCCGTTCTAGCATCTTCCCATAATATGTCACTATAGCAATCTTTTAGGGTCTAAAGCATAGTGGCTGTCTGTTTTGAATGCTTGAAGTTTGATTTGCCTATCATTGTTAATCAAACTTCCTATTTAAGTAATTGAAGCATCCTAGGGTAGGTTATTTGGAAGCGTTCGAATTTGGCAAAAAAAAATACTAGATGTTGATGTATGAAATGATCACGTGTATACTTCTCTGGATCTCTGAGAAACATGGATTTCATCACCTACCTCCCACCCTATATTGGATTATCTCATAGATGATACTTGCTTTTAAAATTAAGTTTCACAGATATTACTTTCATTAATGAATAATGGCTACTTCTGCCATCTTGATGTGTCATGCCGAGTTCTTACTTCTTGATATAGCATAGCATAATAAGTATTTAACTCGGATGATTACATTGTATTGGTTATTTAATCATCCTGATATTTTGTTAGTTATGTTGGATCAGAAATAAAACACTGTTTGTGCACACTAGTCAGAATATTCCTGAATCACAGCTTACAATCACGAGTTGGATGTTACGAGAGTACATGCTTTCTGCCATTTCAAAATTATCATCTCTATGGAACTGGCAACCTTTCTTTGTTTTCCCATTTCTATGAGCGGACATGTTTTCTGTTCTGTGGAACTATATATGTGTGTGTGCACTTGTTGCAGTGGAAGCTTAGATTATAACGTGACTAGCTGCAGGTGCGTCTACTTCAACATCTGCAAGCATATCAGCTTCTAGTTCTACAACAACTCAAACAACGTCTGTGACCATTGGATCTAGTATTGGAGGGTTTGTTCTTCGCCTAAAGAAAAGTTCCAGAGTATCTAGCTGGGTTGTTTTGATAATATGATTTACTTTTTAAATATTCTTGTTGTTTTACACTTGTCAATTTGTATCCAGAACTACGACTACAATTTCAACCAGTTTAGCAGCACCACAGGCACCTAAGTTGCCATCTGAGATTACTGGCAAAACTGTTGAAGAGGTACCAAGTTATGAACATTGGTCCTGGTTTAACTGTTATTATCTGTGTTTTTTCTAAGTTGCCATCTGAGATTACTGGCAAAACTGTTGAAGAGTTACCAAGTTATGAACAGTGGTCCTGGTTTAACTGTTATTATCTGTTCTTTTAAAATATATATGCTTTTGTATTAATGTTCTTTCACAAATTAGCATCTGTAGCAAAGTTATGAATGCTATATTTCTTTCTTCTGTCGTTATGGTTAATCTGATCTGTTAGTCATATGGATAAGTATTGAAACAAGCTTGTTATGTAATCTGCTCATTTAAGTGCACGTTGACAGATTATAAAGGACTGGAATGCTGAGCTACAAGAGCGAACGGCCAAATTTCGGAAACATGCAACTGCAATAGCTGAATGGGATAGAAGGATCCTGCAAAACCGAGATGTCCTTATCAGGCTTGAGGTACGCCTTTAACCATCCCAGAATAGGCAACTGAGCACTACTGTTGGTGATAGTGTAGAGGAAGGTTGGACTTGCTAGTTTGTTAGCCTCCAGCGAATTATCCTCTATCTTGTGCACCATGAAAACATGCTCTTCATGATTAATAATTAGCTAAGCATACAAACATATTGATTTGAGTCACTTTGATTCTCATCTTTATGACAGAATTTTCTGATGTTTATTAGATGAATACTAAATGTTATGCTTATTAAATTGCATAGGCGTCAAACAATTCATTTAGTTTGCTAATAAATAATATAGCTAGCCTGGAAAATGGTTTGAAGGTTGTGTTGCTGGAGAGAGGATAACACAGTTACATAATTATTAGATTCAAAATGGGATAACTATAAAGTTGATTATTAAATTGTTATATTGTACATTTTTTTTTGTTTATCACTTTCTGTTACAATTTATATGCAGACTGAGGTGGCAAAAGTCGTCGAGACTCAAACTCACTTGGAGCGGCAATTGGAACTGATTGAAACTCATCAAGAAGAGGTTAGTACTTAAAGGATAAGAAAAGATCATGTTTTCTGCAATTGCGTTCTATGGCTAGTAAATATTATGTTTTCAGTTTTACCACGTCATTCTCTTATCAGGAATTCAGGATATGGCAAACATGCAAGATTGTAGGTTTTGGTTGAAATGTACCTTTTTGGTTGTTTTGGACTGGTTTTGGCAGGGACCAGTCTGAAACTTACCAAAAACTTGGTTTTGCCATGTTCTGCTAGGAACTACACAGTTTGGAGGATTTCAGGTCTGATCCTTTTTATTTTGGCCAGAATAGATCTCTCTAAAGCTCGAAAATGAGAGAGAGAGAGAGAGAGAGAGAGAGAGAGGCAGCAGCTGTGTTCACGTTTCATTCCCTTTGCCTGATTGCCCTAACCCTAAGGGAATGAAACTTGTTGAGTCCCGTAAGCAATTCAAAATTTAAGTTATAATTTGATACTTCATCTACTAGAGGACCATTGATGAATTTTTTTAATATAGATTTTCTGTTATCTTTTTAGTTAATTTTGGTTATTTTAGATAGAGATTGCTTTTATATGTATTATTATGATTTAAGTTATCTTATGGATAAGCCTTTGTAGATTGTCTTTATCATATTTTTATTTCTTGAGAGTCTATAAATGGTCTGTAAGTTCATAAATTATGAATTGAAAAATTAAAGAATGCGAAATCTATGTTGAGTTTGTATGATCCGATGCCAAAACCCTAAAGTAGATATCTCGTCTTCTCCTTTGCCTTCGACGTTATCGCGAATCAATCTCGAGTACAAAAGTCACGTAATCGAGATACAACGCAACATGCACGTTTCCAAAATCAGGTATTCTTAATTATTATTTGTCTTTCTATTAAAATTATTTGTGATCAATTTATAATAGTTGATTGTTCACGTTTCATGCCCAAATTTTTATGTCCTAAATTTCATTCAAATCATATTTTTTTCCTCTAGATCTTAGTTCAGAGCTCTAGGTTAAGATTTTTTTTATTCGTAGGTAAAGACCTAGCGAGCAATTAAACGTTTAAATCTAAAATATGGATCATGAAAAGTTCATGCATCCTCTCAATTATGAACGCGATAACCTTCTAAAAGCTATATTTGACAATAATGGTATTAGGTAAGAGACTAGTATTGATACACAAACAGAGTTCATCCATATCATTGGAGTATCGATTAGTTGAACCTAACAAACCTAAAATAGTGAACTTATCTATACAAGTAGAATTCAATTCGGACTCGACCACATTGTTAGATTATTCTTTAGTTGAACCTAATGAACCTATCATAATAAAGACACAAATTAGATATATGTTTAAAACAGAATTCAATTTTGACATTTATATATCATTCCTAGAAAAATTAAATAGGTCTCATTTTTTTTCCAGCACGTGCGAGCTCAGTTAAATCGTGTCTTCCCGCATCCGATTTTTAGCCGTCGTCATGTCGCTTCGGACTCTTCGTGCAGATCATGTCCGCACTGGCTTTTTCATCATCGCTCGGCACGTACGCCTCGCGCACTCCGCGCGCTCCAGAGCCTCATGGGACGGCCGACGTCTTTCGACGCCAGCAACTAAACGCCTCGCTTAGCCCACGACACCGAAGGCGCTCCCGACGTCTTCACGACGCCTACGACAGCCGGTTCCGCCCAGCCACCCGTTCTATGCGCACAACGCCCTTACGACGTCTTCCCGACGCCCATTGGGCGCCGCACGACGGGCCGCGTGGTCAGCCGTCGTTTATACCCGTGGTAGAATGGTGCCGGTCCTCGACCGCCCGCGCGACATCCTAGGTCTCATCATTCCAATGAATTTAAAGAACCTATTAAGTATTCTAAATATTTTGAACGTGTCCCAATAATAAAACCCATGAACAAATTATATATTTTTTTTATTACAAATAATTGTAATAGTTTACAGGAAATAATAATTGATTGTAGGTACGATCATTTTACTTTTTGGACGCATGGAGAGAACCACCATTTATAAAGGTGCTTGATGTTATTTGCCAAACGGATATTCTGTTTCTTTTACCTCCACAACCGTCGGTGCTGCTGTAGGGTTTGTTGCATTTTCAGAAGCCCTTTTGTTGATTAAACTACCAAATCAGAGGCCTCCGTCATGGCCAATTTGGAGGGCATCACCAGTAGCATAATTTTTGAATTTTACGCTTACATTATTCATTAGGAGTTGAATTTTTCGAAGCCGAGAAGAATTATGGGAAACCGATTTAGATTTTATGTTACCAATTTAGTTAATTTTGGTTATTTTAGATGGAGATTGTTTTAATATGTTATCTCAGGGATAAGCCTTTAGAGTTTGACTTTAACTTTTTTTTTATTTCTTGAGTCTATAAATAGTCTGTAAGTTCATAAATTATGAATAAAAGATGTGAAAAATGAGAAATCTATTTTGAGTTTGTATGATGCGATGCCAAAACCTTAAAGTGGATAGCTCTTCTTCTCCTTCGCCTCTATGTTGTGAAAAACACGCTTAAGTGTCGTTTAAGCGAGTTTTAGAATTACGGCAGCCCGCTTAATGGATTTTTGCCCCAGAAAAGAGATCAACGGTTAGGCGTCGTTTAGTAGCGCCTCGCCTTAGGCGCCTTGCGTAACATTATATATATATATATATATATATATATATATATATATATATATATATATATATATATATACAAACTGAATTAGAGCTTTTGTTATTTACGTAGTTGGATAGTTGAGAAACTTTAATTAGGAACTTTAGAGACTTAGCTTTTGTGTTTTATGATATTTTGATGACTATGTAGTATGTATCCATTGTGTGGCTTGTAGCTTGCATTTTGATTGTAGTATTTATATTGTTATTTTGCTTGATTGTTAATTGGTATTGTTATTCATGCATATACTAGTAGGATTGTATGAACAATTATTGAAATTTATGTGTATTAGAGTATTTTTACATGTAGGAGCAAAAATAAAAAATAAAAAGTGAGGCGCTAACTAAGCGCCGCTTAAGCGAGTCTGTCGTCTCGCGTCACGCTTAATACAACGCTTAATATAACATAGCTTTGCCTCCTCTGCCTTCGACGTTATTGCGAATCAGTCTCGAGTACAAAAGCCACGTAATCGAGATCCAACACAACACAACACACACGTTTATAAAATTGGGTACTCCTAATTATAATTTTCGTATTTCTATTTAAATTATTTGTGATGAAGTAATAGTGGTTGATTATTCACATTTCATCTAAAAGCTTCCGCGCCCAAATTTTTCATAAATCCCAAATTTCATACAATTTTTTTTTCCTCTAGGTCTTCGTCCCACGTTATTTGTGACGAAGTAATAATTAAATTTTTTGTAAGGATTAAAAAATAATTATGGAAATTTTATCCCGTTGGATTACTTATGGTTTTCTTATATTTGAATTACTTTAGCTTGAATTTAAATTAGGATATTGATGTATTTTTTTTCTAGTCCATCATTGGGATTAGTTTAAATTATTTGTCAGTATCATGAACCGATTTTATTATGCCTATATAGTCATGAAATAATTGTAGAACGAGGGAGATAGAATAAAAAATTGAAAATTGAGTTTATATAAGTTGGTGCGATGCCTAAGTAGCTTAAACTTAATTTTCAAAACTTGTTTCATCTACTATCAATCTTCTTCCGAGTGCTCTTCATCACATCTCTTCGACATTGGAATCCGACACGATTGTGATTTCTTTATTGCTCCAAAAGTGCATGAATCTTCGGTATATTCCAAAACTCACCTTTAAGTTCATTGATAAATCTTTGCATCTTGTGATAATTTTTGTAAAATTATATCAATAATTTTTGTTCATAATTAGGCTCTTGCTCCAATCAGTAGCCTAATTGATTGCGATCCATAACACAAATAAGTTTAACTGAACCCTACTGGTCTTCGTCCAGCGTCAGATTGGTATCGGAGCCTAGGTTTAGGCTTGTTTATGCATTTACGTAGCGGAAGAATTTTAGGTTCAAACATGGAAGATAGTGATTTGTTTGATAAATTATCCTCATTGATAAGAGACTTTAGAAAACAAATAATAGCAGAGTTGAATCCTAAGTTCAATGCACTTGATGCTAGGATAAAGACTTTAAATGCTAGAGTCAACAAAATAGAAGCGATATATGCCCTTGAACAACCCTACCAAAAACTCATACAAGATCCATCTCATTCGGATATCGGTACAACCGTCACCGAACCAAACACATTTCTTGGCACATTATAATGAGGTGAAAAATCCTATTAATTGTTTATTGGAGCCTTTGATATCCCTTGAGCTATCACCATTACTACTAAATAGTCCACCTAGTGAGTCGGTTAAAATTATTGAGCATGTCAGAACTCCAATCCCGCAAGTTGAGTCGGTGTCACAACATTTGACTCCTCTACACGTAGTTGTGAACAATTATTATTATATATTTGTCATAATTTTTTTACAAGTTGAAGGATTGGACAATTGAACAAACGAAGCTTGTTATGACAAACAAAACACTACACCAGGAGTTGCCTCTTAGTTGCATCGACATCTTATAGACGATCATACGTCTTTCCATTCTTTTGAGAGAAGTAGTTACTATTGATCCATGAGTCGTGTTGTTTCTTCCTTCACCACGACTATCAACAATATTGTGGTATCCTTTCGAGATCATAGGATTTTTATAGTTATTATTTTCTTCAGTACTGCCTCCACCCCCACCCCTGGCCATCCTGGATTCAGACTTCCAACAGTACACGATTTACCTAGAGGTAAATCTTCCGAAGCGCAGTACATGATATACCAGGAGGTAAATCTTTCGAAGCGGAGGAGAATGATGGAGGGCCAAGATTGAATTAGTTAAATTTGTTTGTAAGGTTAAAAAAAGGGAAGATTTATGAAATGCCCAAAAACTAAAAAAGTTTTATGTAAAACCCACCGCTAAAAAAAATTTCATCGCGTGCCCAGAATTAGAGAAACTTATCCAAAGCGGGTTCCAAATGACCCTTTTGCCCTTCCTTTTAATTTATTGGAAACACCCACAAAACTGTTCTTAAAAAAAAACGTTTCAATACTCCATCTTCTTCCATACGCTGCTCACTTTCGAATCTAGGTTTTCTCCTCAAAAATCTTTAAAAACTCGTCGGAAAATTTCGGAAAGACCGGGACGAACGGCAAAAGTGCTAAAACGGAGGTCCAAACATCATTTTTTTGCGATTCTAAAATTTCGGAAGGCCGTCTAACCGTGAAGCTGTTACTTTCAGTCTCCTCGACGATACGCTCATTTTGCGACAAACGGGACCTCGTTTCGACCTCCCAGTCAAAAGTTATGGCCCTCCAAAGTTTCAGCTGACCATAAAATGCAGGAGAATGGCCATTCTCCGTTTAGAACACGAAAAATGTTAATTTTCGCATGAGGGTGGTCATTCTCCGTATTAGTAACACGGAGAATGCCATTCTCCGTCTTAATTTACACGGAGAATGACCATTCTCTGTATTAGTAACACGGAGAATGGCATTCTCCGTCTTAATTTACACGGAGAATGACCATTCTCCGTGTTAGTAACACGGAGAATGACATTCTCCGTCTTAATTTACACGGAGAATGGTCATTCCAGTGTTAAAACGCAGGAGAATGACCATTCTCCGTGTTAGAAACACGGAGAATGCCATTCTCCGTGTTAAATAAAACGGAGAATGTCATTCTCCGTGTTAAATAAAACGGAGAATGGCATTCTCCGTCCTAATTAAGACGGAGAATGGCCATTCTCCGTGCTAAATTAAACGGAGAATGACCATTCTCCGTCTTAATTTACACGGAGAATGCCATTCTCCGTGTAATTTATCACGGAGAATGGTCATACCAGTGTTAAAACGCAGGAGAATGACCATGCTCCGTGTTAGAAACACGGAGAATGCCATTCTCCGTGTTAAATAAAACGGAGAATGTCATTCTCCGTGTTAAATAAAACGGAGAATGGTCATTCTCCGTCCTAATTAAGACGGAGAATGGTCATTCCAGTGTTAAAACGCAGGAGAATGGTCATTCTCCGTGTTAGAAACACGGAGAACGGCATTCTCCGTTTTAAATAAAACGGAGAATGGCATTCTCCGTGTTAGTTTACACGGAGAATGGTCATTTACAGTGTTAAAACGTTAATTTAGTTTTTTCATGAATAAAGAGTTTCGTTCTTCTTTCAAAACGATGATAATTCTTATGGAAAAGAAGAAGAAAGATCTTCTCTCCACAATTGACCTAATCGTCGAAAAACTTCAAATGTCTCCACGATGAAGATGATGATGATGGTGATGATGATGACGAGCGATGATCTGAGTTTGACTGAAGAAAAACACACCGAACTACGAACGATTTTTGCGATCTCTGCTGAATATGAGAGCAATGGAATTCAGATTTCCCGTGAAGAAGAAGAAGACGAAAATCGCAATCCAGATCTGAGTTTTTTGAATTCAAATACATATAGATGACCAATTCGCGCGGAGGGGTAGTTTCGGTATTATAAAAATAGCATTTTCCAGCGGGTGGCATCTAAAAGGGAATCTTGGAATATTTAACGTGAAAATACTTAATTCTGGGTATTTCATAAAACTTATGCAGCGGGTGGGCATTTCATAAAAGCCCACCCCGAAATTGGGTTTCTCAGCAATTTCCAGTTAAAAAAATAATGATATTTTATCCCTTTGGATTATTTAGGATTTTCTTATATTTGAATTACTTTAGTTTGAATTTAAATTAGAATATTGATGTATTTTTTTCTAGTCCATCATTAGGATTAATTTAAATTATTTGTCATTATCATAGTTATGAAATAACTGTAGAACGAGGGAGATAGAATGAAAAAAATTGAAAATTGAGTTTATATATGTTTGTGCGATGTCTAAGTGGCTTAAACTTAATTTTCAAAATTTGTTTAATTTGTTTCATTTACCATCAATCTTCTTCCAAGCGCTTTTCATCAACACCTCTTCGATATTGGATTCCCGCACGATTGCGATTTCTTTATTGCTCCAAAAGTGTACGAAGCTTCGGTATATTCCAAAACTCACCTTTAAGTTCATTGATAAATATTTGCATCTTGTAATAATTTTTGTGAAATTATATCAATAATTTTTGTTCATAATTAGGCTTTGCTCCAATAGTTAGCCTAATTGATTGCGATCCAAACCCAAATAAGTCTAACTGAAACCTAGTGGTCTTCGTCCCGCGTGAACCATTATGTTAGAATCCATAAGTCAGATTCATACGTCATTACCTAAGAGTTATAATTCCTCAATTTAATTGCTGATGACCCATTCAGTCAACGACTCAAAACCCATAAGTGAGATTTTTAAGTTATAAAGAACAATGTACTTACTGATGGCCCATAACTTATTGATTGTAATATATATGTAACTATTACAATTTGTTTCCAAGATCATGCTATCTAGTCCCGATAGAATTCATCGACACAATGTAACTATTACAATTTGTTGAAGTTGTATTATGTAAATATGAATATCGTAATAATATTCCATTCAAATTGTATATTGTGGCAGTACTTTGTATAGAAGAAATTAAAATAAATAATAATATAATAATTAATACATAAGGTTATGCCTAAATGTTATCAATTATTTTTCTAGATTTTATTTTTATTATTTTTGGCTCTCTGAAACCAAGACCTCAGAAACTTTGATCCGAAACCGCCGAGACTACTGAAACCACTATACTGATACTCATAAGAAGGGTCCAAAACCAATTCCAATATCGATACTGCGAACCTTGATTATCAGGATGCACATCTTGGTAATATTATATGTGCTGGAATTCTGTGTATTTAAACTAGAATAAGATTTTGTTGCTATAAACATAATCTTTATTAGGGTTGCAACCAAGGTTCACAATATAGACCGTAGTCAGTTTTGGCATTTTCGATCCGATACTCACCGATATCGACACCGGCCGATACAATTTTTTTTGGCTCTTTTATGGTCATTTAGCAAAGAAAACTAAAAGAACAAGAGCATGGCAATAAACTATGTCGACACAATGATTTTAACGTGTTGTAGATGAACATGCTAGAGTATGCCGATAAAATTCATATCAACACAATGTAATTTTTATCATTTGTCGATGTTGTATCGTATAAATTCACAATGTTCATACATCTTCCATCTAAAATTATCTATTATGTGGTGGCTCAAAACAAGTAAGATAAACAACAATGTGTATTATGGGTTAAATAATTCAAGAATGTTGAATATCATTGCATTGACAACTAGAGGAACAACACATAATACATAAGATTATACCTAAATGTATATAATATTTCTTCTAGTTTTTAAAATAATCTCATTATCTTTTGGCTTCTGAAACCAAGAACTCCGAAACATCAATCCGAAACCACCAAATCTCCAGAAACCGGCGATACCGGTACTCATAAGAAGGGTAGAAAACTGATTTCGATACCACTACTGCAAGCCTTGGTTGCAACTGGCGGGTCCCACTCCGGATGAGGCTTGAGCCCAACCTGCATGTAGCCCTGTTTGGGTCAATAACAAAACCGATGGACCATGCCTCGAGCTTCAGAGTGTCACAAATAATAACTTTAAAACGGATTTTCTGCAGTATCTATGGTTTGTAGGTATGTGGGAGGCGAGCTAAAAGACCGTTGAAGGATTTATGGAGACTTGACCTTTATTACCTGTTAAATATCAAAATTGGTAAGTTGCAAGACTTTAACCACTTAGCAAATTGTTGTGTTTGGTTACACACAATTGCCTGCTTAGTATTGATAGTTGAATCTTGGATACACTCAAAACTTATTACAATAGTAGCTTATCTAGTAACACATAGAAATGCCCCTGAAGATGCAACTTTTTCCCGTACAAAAGGTGTCCAAGTCTGAACCCTGCAGTTACAACATTTTAATCTTATATTGAGCATACCATGCAGACCTCCATTTCCAAAATGGTCCAGACTTGGCCTAGCTTATGAGGACCATCTAATAAATGAGTCGGCCTCAGATTCTCTAGAACTTGGTCCTAGTCCGGGCATCTAAGAGATCAGCATAAGCCTTGCCTATTGCCAGCTCAGTGGGCAGATTGAATACAAATTAGCCATTTAGAAGCACACTAGTAACTACAAATTGAAGGGCCATTGCTTTATGTTAATATCACTTATTTTCTTGACTTGTTCCTTAATTGTAATCTTCTTACACTTTACACATTCTTGTGCCAAGTGGCTTGCAGGATGTGTGCTATGAATCTATGATAGTGAAAAAGATATTCTTAGAATTAGATAAAATTTAGTGACAACTATCGTTCATTTATTAAATATAATTATCTAGATAAATATTAATTACAAGTATTGCTTTATGTTAGTCTAATTCAGTTCTATAAATAAGCTTTCAATAATCATTGTCCCATTGTATCTCTTGATGGCATAGAAAGATAGTTATAACAAGAAAATCTTATGCAAACTGCAACTCTTTAATTAGCATCATAATAATATCTAATTCTCGAACTTCTTCGAATGCCTGACACTTGGTTGGACTGGACACTTTGATGCTTAATGAAAGAGAGATTACCTCATCATACGCACCATCCAATCCTTGTCCCATGAGAATGATATCGGCTATAGAGCATGACAAAGGTCCATAAAAATGTTGGAATAAATTTATGACCGGATGTCAACCTGATGTTAACCTTCTATGTTAGTGCCAAATAGCTAGTCTTATGATCAAGAGATGACCGTGCCATAAAACCTTGATAACTCATTGGTGGTACTTGGACCTACCTATGGGTTATGTAGTTTGTTGTAGTAGTTAGATTGTTTGGGATTAGGGTTACAGAGGCTGCACTATGGGTCGGTTTAGGGTTAGTTGGACTCAATTCAATGAGATAAAGTTTCATGAAAGGTTGTGATTACATATTTATAGGAATAGGCGGGTGTCCCTCTTTAAATCCATCCAAAGTGGGACTAAAAAGGGAGAACAGAGTACATGGACAAAAAAGGAGTAACAGCTATACACCTTAGGTCAACGGGTGAAAAACAGCATTCCATTGAAAAAGATACATGTTGCTCATTTATAACCACAAAGCACTCAACATGAATTTTTGGTATGTGAAGCTTGCATTTGTAGAGTGTCTTTCACTTGATATCTTCTAATTCTCATAATGCAACTTTGTTTATGCTAAAGCGTGTTTTATTATCGTTACTTATGCAGAAAGTCTGGGATATGAGTTCCTTTAAATATTTGGATATTTTCTAACTTAGGTTGACAAGGCTTTGCAAAGCATGGAAGAAGAAGCTGAGCGTATATACAAGGATGAAAGGGGTTTACTTCTTGAAGACGAGGCTGCTTCTGCAAGAGATTCAATGTTAGTCTCTTTTGAATTTTGTTGTTATTATTCTCTATGTTGTATTAAGCGTGAGGCGAGGCGAGGCGACAAGGCTGTCGCCTCGCTTAGTGGCACTTAAGCGGCGCTTAGTTAGCGCCTCACTTCTTTTTTTGCTCCTATATGTAAAATATTCTATATAGTATATACACATAAATTTTAATAGTTTTTTTCATACAATTCTACTAGTATATGCATGAATAACAATACCAATTATCAATCAAGCAAAGTAACAATATAAATACTTGAATCAAAATGCAAACTAAAAGTCACACAATGCATACATACTACATAGTCATCAAAATACCACAAAACATAAAAGTTTTCTAAAGTTCCTACTTAAAGTTTTTCAGCTATCCAACTATGTAAATAACAAAAGATTCGGTTCAGTTTACTAAAAAAAAAAAATAATAAAAAATAATCAAAAAAATCAAAAAAAAATAAAATAAAAAAATCGTTAGGCGAGGCGCTACTAAGCGCGCTTAAGTGCTGATCGCTTTTCTGGGGCGAAAATTCATTAAGCGAGGTGCCCTAATTCTAAATCTCGCTTAAGCGGCGCTTAAGCGCGCTTTTCACAACATCCATTATTCTATTAGTTTCCTGTTACTTCATAACTGTCTGATGACCTCTTAGTTGGTGCAAGGATTTGGAGTTATTTATTTGCTTAATATCCCCTCAGTCTTCCGTTAGCTGTTCAAAGTATTTGTAGATTGCTGCCTGGTTTACACTTTTTATGATTACATGTATGCATCCTTCAGTAAAGAGTGAAGACTAACACATAATACTATTGCTATATCGATTATCACATCATAGCACCTCTGAATTATTTTACTCTGCTCAAGGATTATTTTACTCGTGTAAGCCAACACAACAAAGTTAGAGTACACAACTTCGTACAGTTTTCTACATTCTATCTTTATAATTCCAAAAGGAGGTGGTTGATATATCATTCTCAGGTAAGCTCTCATCTGTCCATCGCTCTCTTGTTAAACCGGCTAGAAGGAAACTTGTTCCAACTTTTCATTGTGTTCCTTGATTATACCTTTTCATTTATCTCAAGACTGGACCCAAACTTTATATATAATAGCACCCAAAAAGCTATTCATACATGTCAAATTTCTAAGCAGATGTAATTTCTTGAATTGTACCTGAACCTTATTAGAGCACTTGAGCCACAATATTAGTCCACCTATTCAAGGGAGTTACAAGCCTTTCATAGTGCACTTTGAAGTGTCCTATTTAGTTTATGAAGTAACATTAATACTAACAGGTAACAACAATGTCCACAGCATCGACAAATGCCGTATTGTAAAGGTCAACTAGGTGATACCTTCTACTCAACTCTATTAAGTGTCATCAGCTACTCTACCCTTCTTATGGTTTCAACTCATGTTCAAAGTGCACCAAATTTGTTAAACTTAATGTCAACCATGTTTTACGAACACGAACACCAAGTTTGGTGTCTGCTGGTGTATTTTGGAGTGTTTTTGACGTTGTACGTGTTTGTCATGGTCACGACACAGAGTGGCACCGATTTTGGCTTTGCCTGTTCTTCCTAACTTCAATGTTGTTTTCTGTGGGACTTGATCAACAATGTTTCTAGCCTTGAAGCTGCATTGTTATCTACTATCTCGAGAAGTAGATTGAATTTACAGTTTTTGATTTTTTTTTTTTGTCTAGATTGTTTTCAAATTGAGATAAAAGGTCCCCCCCCCCCTTCTTCTTCTTAAGATTGGGTGACAAGGGTGGATGAACTTTTGTTTTTTGGCCTTCTATTTTTATTTTAGTTATATTAGGAGTTATGTGAAGCATAATGATACTGGTAGGTAGGAAACATTAGATAGAGAATATAGCAATTTTGATTGGGTTAAGAATATTAGATATTGTAAGATGCTTTAGTTTTCATGGAAGTTGATATAGGGAATGAATTAAAGGTAGACAAAGAAAGACTTGAGGAAGTTTTGACTAAATTAAAGGAGGATAGAGATCAATTACATCGTAAAAGAGGATAACCATCCTATGTGGACCCCTCAATAGTAGAAATAAGAGATATTAAGAGGATATATCCACATCTATATTTATTCTAGCAAATAGAAGATATTCTACTAGCTTTAAATATGGCCAGATTATGATTTCAAATTGTGAAAACCAAGAAAGTACGACAGTGGTGTCATTATGATATTCAACAACAATTTGTGTATTGTTTGGGGTCTTTAATGCAACACTTCTCCATTTATTTTTTGTGAAGCCTATATAAGAGGCTGAAAGTAATTTATATTCGGTCTTTTAAGGGGAAAAAGGAACTAAAAAAACGTAAATATTAAATAATGTTCTTTTGAATGTTTTAAAAGACGCGAGGTGCAGTCGAGGCGCTAGGGGTCCTATGGAGCCTATAGCCGCGAGACGCACGACGGGACATGGGCTTCAAGCAAGCGAGGCACACATTTTTAGAATTTCAAAATTATATAGTTATAAATAAACTTATAGTATATCTAATCAATTCCTAACCCCACTAAGATATTAAAAACTTGAGTACATAAAATCATAAATATAACTAACAATTAACTATCATCAAAACGCAAAAGGATCTATCGCAATTTCATAATAGTACAAAATTGACAAAACCCTAACAAGTGTCATAATCCATATTATCATCTTTGTTAAGTATTACTATTATTATGTAATATCTCAATAAGTGTAGACCTATATGTAATCAACCTATTGTTATATATGAGTCTAAACCCTCTCTTGAGGGTTCAAGGGTTTTATTGTTTTTTAATGGTATCAAAGCCAAAATCCTAACCCTAGCCGCCTTTCCCCCCTCTCCCCTCTCTCTCAAACCCTAACCCTAGTCGTTGCTGTCGCCGCCGCCCCCTTCCTCCTCTCTCCCCCTCCGTTGTCGATGTTGCCGCCGTCGCCATTGCCGCTATTGTCACAGTCGGCTGCCGTCGTTGTAGTTAGCTACTATTGTTGCTGTCACCCCCCTCCGCTGCTGCCGTCCTGCAGCAACCATTGTTTATTAAAAAAGAGAATTATTGGAGTCGAGTTCTTCAGAGAGCAAACTGTGAGAGTTTTGTGTGAATCTCCTAACCTCGACAACAATATCAGGATTTAACATAGAGCAAACTGTGATAGTTTGATCTCTGTTCCTGGCTCGGTATCCACATCAGGATTTAGCAGAGAGCAAGCCGTGATAGTTTAGTGTGAATCTCTGTTATTGGCTTGTGTGTTCCATCTTCGATCTATGTCAAGAATGTGCAAGCTAGTATTGACATAGTTGATGTGAATATCAATTTGTTTCGAGCAATGATAGTCGAATCAAGAACCTGAAGGATGCCGAGCACTGAGGTAAGGTGAAATAAAACTTGGCCTCATTTTTGTTTAAAGGATCATGGGCTATAATCATCACCAGAGGTAAGGTGAAAGAAAACTTGACCTCATTTTTATATAACTGATCATGGGCTATTGAGACTTTCTTGATATTGAGGTATCACGGAGTTCCATACGATTGCAACTTTTTCAGTGCAAGTATACGTTGGATCTTCTTTATTAGACATGATTCCTAAATTGCAGACGGGAGCATACATACCAATGGATTCCACAGTCAAATTATCCATATTAAGCTCTTCGTTAGATCCTCCTCTATTTGACCTATGATGTTATAGATGAATAGTTAGGAAGCTAATTTATCTTACTGTTACTCGTCCAGACATTGTCTACGTTATGAGTATAGTGAGCTAATATATGCAGAATCCTTTGACATCTTATCTTAGGTTGTCGAAAGCTTCATATGCCACATAAAGGAAATTTTGGATATGAGTTTCTCTGTATACCTTCTGTATTGTCGCTTACAACCTTTGTAGATGCTGACTTTGCTGGATCAGTTGATGATCGTCGCTTTACCAGCAATGATCTTATTTTTTGGAAGACAATTTGTTTACATGTAGGAGTATGAAACATAATGTAGTTGCTCGTTCTTCTGCTAAGGCCGAATATAGAACCATGACACATTGTTGTATTTGAGTTGATTTGGTTCAACTCACTTATAGATCTTGGAGTCACCCCTCTTCTTGAGCTGCTCTCTATTGTGGTCCATATTGCTAAAACTTCAGTCTTTCATGAAAGGACTGGCAGATCGAGATAACTTTTATTTGAGAGAGTGACAAAAAAGAAAGTTATCCTACTACACGTCTTCTTTAGCTCAGTTGACATATATTCTCACCAAATCACTGCCTCAACCTTTGTTAGCTCAACTGTTATCCAAGATGGGAATGATTAAATCTATACTCCAGCATGTGGGAGGATGTCATGACTTGCTCCTATTAATGTACAAAGGGTTCTCATATTTTATTCACATCAATAAATTAAGATTTCTTTCTGAATTTCAGTTTTATTAGCCGTTTCATGGTATGCATGATGTGTTATAGATGGCGGTCGAGGTGGCCGCCTAGGCAGCACCTAGGTGCTAGGCAGCTGCTCTTCGTACTGCTTTTGTTATAGGCAGTGGAGTAGACGGTCGACGTTCGTTTGATGACGTAGGCGTAGGTGAGGCGGCGTAGGCGGATGTCTATCTCGGAAAAAAGCTGCAGATTTTATTTATTTAAAAAATGAAAAAACAGGGAACGATATAGTTTTTTGATTCTGGATGCTCTTTATTCTAATTTATAACTAATGTTAGTTGGGGAATCCAACTCCATATTATGCAACAAAGACTCCGGATGCTCTTTATTCTAATTTATAACTAATGTCAGGTGGTGGAATCCAACTCCATATTCTGCTCCAAAGACATTGTCAGTGTGAATAAACTTGTAATCCTCGAAATTACAAAGAACTAACTTCAGTTTCTTGAAAAATTTATTTAGTGTTTAGGCAGTAGGCATTTAAAACGTGTGCATGTACGAAGAATAACAATTTTTTTTCTCCACCTTGTTGTTAGGAATGATACTAATACTAAAGAAGGCATGAACCTATTATTATGTTCTGAATTTTTACAAACTATAAGAAAGTTACCAACTATTCTGATGTTTCCTGGCAAATCCTTTGTAAAAGTTTTTGGAACATAGTTAATATCCAAAACATATTTAGACACATATATTATTAAGGTCTAAGGTATAGAATATGCATATTAATATGTTTTCATGTGTATATACAACTCTCTCCATTCCGTACATGTATACCATATATCCGAATCTGAACCGTGTTCGTGCCAATCCAACCTAGGTTTTTGATGTATATATTTGCTGCATTGTCAGGTACGAGCAGGCAGAATTTATTGAGAGGGAACTGGAGAGGATGGCTGAACAAATTAAGTCAATTATTGAAGCAATGAATGCTAAACAGGTATGATTCACATCTTTGTTAGATGGCAGTTTTTTGAACCACTTGTCTAACTTAATCGTATTATTTCAGGGAGGTGACCTGGACACAGTTGATGCCATGACACCTATCGATGTTGTTGTCCGGATACTAAACAATCAGCTGAGTTCGCTAGTGTGGATTGATGAGAAGGTCAGCATGGAAGAATTTCCTTATATGATAATTTCCTTGTCTCCATGATAGTTTCCTCATTGTAATTTTTTATCTGTACTTTTTATCCATGCCATTACTGACCACAAAATAATACCTGCAATAAAACTATATTGCAAAATTACAAAAAGGGGGAAAAAAATCCCAACCACCGCCCTGCGCATCATATGGGTTTGGATTAATGTGAGCCACCTCATTAAAGGCCAATTAATGTTCTTTCAGGGTTATAATTCCTTTTATGCCAATGTATATGTAAGGATAGTAAGTACTTCACTCAAGAAAAGAATTTTCTTTGCCGAATGTGATACTATATTGCTAAACCCTAAACATAATCCTAATCCCAGCATCAACTTCAAAATTAACGCAGAAACCTTAAAACTAACATTGGACCCTATTTGATAGTTATGAGCCTAAAATCAGGATTTAAGCACTAGTCCTAGATTGCCTTATCCTCTACTGGACTTAACTTTACCTTGTTACCAACAACTCTTACTGATCAGGGTCGTTGAACAATCAATTTTGCAATTGTGTAATAAATCAAAGGTAACAATTAGATTTAAACCGGGCAAGAGTTAAAACCAGGTAGGACTTGATATTAGATCTATTTGTTAAACCATTTAGGCAATTTGGTTCTTAGTATTACATTCTTGGGTGAGAGTTACGTACATAACAAGTGTAGTTGGTTTGAAAGATATCGTAGTTGAAATCTTGATGATGAAACAATCATGAGCACTGTATATGATCTTTCATTGGACTGCTTGCAGGCCATCTTACCAGCAACCAGGTCTTAGCTGATAATTAATCTAAATTTTAGTGACAACTTGTAGCTGGTGAGGAAGGCAGCTGTAGGCTTTCTGAAGGTTTCACCTAGTAACAAAATCTAAGGAAAAGTTTGTGTAGCAAGAGGAGAAATAAAATGACCATATAAGGTAAGACCAAGTGGAAGGGGACTAAATCTGCTTTTATGGCTGACAAATCATGGAAGTCCTTGATATATATACCATTCGTCTTATTATGGTTTGTGAGCTATAGACTTGAGGCATGTACTCTGATATAAACTAATGCAAGTTCTTCCTAGTTTAACTAAGGAAATACATAGGGCATGCCTTTCGTATAAGGGTGCGTTTCAATGTAAGTTAAGCAGTGCGGCTCTGGTAGGGCTAGTAATTAGATATCCTAGCCAAACCTAATCCAGTTTAAAGTTGGTTTGAGTTTTGTTGAACCTAATCTGACATATTGGACTTAAAGTTTAGGTTGGGCTCGGGTGGGTGGCCGAAGTTTTTCCACCCTGAGTTGCAGGCGAGGCTGCCTAGGGCCAATGTTAGGTTGATTATTTTCTGTAAAACCTTCCGGCAAGGGCACCGATAGCTCCTTTTATGAAAAAAAGAGTAATAATGTACTGACAGGGAGGTTGATATGCTCTTATTTCCTTGAAGCACTTTGTCTTTTTGATGCAAAAAGATCTATTGACAATTTATCCAGCTTGCCAACCTAAATAATGTACCTTATAACTTGTCTGTGCATTCTTTTGCCATCTCAGTACCTGAGTTTTCTTCTCTCTCTCTCTCTCTCTCTCTGAGAGTCTCGGATTTGTAGTAAAACCATTTACTTATTTAATTGTAGACTGAATAGTTGGCTAGATATTCGATCAGGCATAAGTGTTGTACTTTGCAAGAGACTAACAATTAGTTGAATTTGTACCAAACTTTTGATAGAAAAGGGCACCTACAAAGTGGCATAACTTCATGGACTCCATCGAGCATTTTAGTTCTGACATCTGTAACAGAGGCTGTGATTGATTTGATTGCAGTGCTTAGCTTTTGAATCTGATCCTTCTTAGTTCTGACCAAGTGTAGCATCTTTTGAGATAGGCAGTTATTCCATATTCCTATATCATTATCTGATCTATTTCTTACTTCAGCAGATATGCATTTTGAGATGGCATATTTTCTGTATGTTAATTTAATATTCTTTCCAGGCAAATGAATTTTCAGGCCGCATTCAGAAGCTGGCGAATCGTGGCACTGTGTCAGATCATGATATGGCAGTTTCAAGATTTTGGTTAAATTGATGATTCTTGTGTGTGAAAGTTACTACTTGCTCATTTTTTTTGAAGAACTCAGGAATAGACAAATCTGGATAAACCAGACAAATTACCCGCCTAATAGACAAATTACCCGCCTAATGGAAATTTCTGATCTTTCATGGGATAGATGTAATCTCTCTTACCTTTTCCCCTTTCCACATGTTGCGGCAGCGGAGACAATTACATGGTAATCTGAACGCACTCAGATGAAATTTGATATTAAAGCATTTTCGCACTTACGGCTATTTGTACTTTGTTATATTATACATATTTCATTACATTGATTTATGATCTATATCTGCTGATGAATTTGTCTTGCTGTGGTTGCAGGTTTGTTTGCCTCAGATACTTGTGATAGCAAGCTTTTGTGCGCAAGGCCGTGTTCTTCAAGCCCATAGCATTCTGCAAGTTCATGCTAGTTGAACTTTATTAACTTGCGCCTTTTATTTGTTGAAAAGAGTCTTTTAAGTAGGTCCTTTCCTGTGCAATTTATGTTGTATATATTTGAGTGTCAAAAAATTTAGAGCTTTTGTTTAAGCCAAAACTTTTGACTACATACAGAACTTTTCTGAACCATTTTCACAGTATACTGCAAATGCCAGGTTAACTGAAGTAGATTGCTCGTCTTCAAACTATCCTGTATGATGGAATGCATTTCTAATTTTATACTGCTGATCAGATGTTGTATTTGACTGGAATCATATTGTAGAGAACCCTAAAATTATAAGCTAGTGATTTTTCTTTGAAGCTTACTCATTCAGTTATATGCCGTCGTAACTTTTACCCCATTTTCTTTCATGCCTAAATATTCATGTACATATGGTGTTCATGCTTGTGCAAGCGTATAATAGAATACAAGTAATGATGGGTGGACTAAATTTGCTTAATCTCCTTTTAACTTCACTTATATGCCGAAGAGGTTTATTCATTGGACGATTGGTCAATCAAGTATATCCAGAAGTTCCTGTCGCTCGCAGATTGATCTCGTAGCATCCAATCTTTTTGTATTATTATTATGTATATTTTTTCTCTTTATCTTTAGAATAAAGTAGGAATTCCTACCTTATGTGCTAAAGATGGCCAATTTTTGTATTCATTGGATGAGGCTTGTTTCGTGTATCCTAAAGTTTCGGAGGCCTGCCCCTACAAAGTTGTCGTTTTGTTCGAGAGAATGTGGACGTTTACTTTGCCATCCTTTTTCTATTTATGGACACCTCCAATCTCATTAGACCCTGTTTTGTTGGTTCTGCCTTATGTAATTAGGGAATCAAGTGCCCTTCTAGTCTTGTCATTCTCCTTTAGGGAATATGTCCAATTCCTTTTCTTTATCATGTAGGACTTGTTATTCTTAATTGTTCGTAGTTCAGTGGTATGAATCAAGTACCACTCAGCAATCAATTCCTGGGAAAATAAAAAGCCGGGGCTATATCTGGGGAACTATAGGATCATGGTTATTCCTACTTATTTATGCCAAAGAGAAAAATCACTGGCATATGACTATATGAGGCAATGATGGTATCTGTACATATCAGTATTCTCTCTTTCTTGGTACTTTTCAAGTTGAGAAATGAAAATCCTTCCCTTAACAAACAAGCCATCTACGGTCAATCAACTAAACTACTGAATAATTGGTTACTTGAACTTAGTACTTAATAATTTGTTACAGAATTTATGCCTATAGGCAATACATCTGTAGAATTGCTGTAGGGAAACAAGAGAGGACGTAACTTTAGGATGGCAGAACCAAACAGTGACAAGACGAGACAACTTTGTTTAATGAGTAGATAGATGTTCTTGATATAAGAACATGAATGAAGAGAAGAGAGAGCAGGAGGATCGAATAATAGGGACTACAGAAAATGCATTGATGATTCTATCTTCTTGTTGCTAGCAGGTTCACATGCATCCTAGTAGCTAGGAGGATTAGAATATATGCGAGCGATCTGACAATAATTGCGCTACGAGCTCGATCGACATGAATTTACACCACACTCTCTCCTATGAATTCAAGATTCATCAGTTTTAATGCCTCAACTAGATTGGTCCAACTAATGATCGCAATTGATTATTTTTTTGTGATGTCCGGCATAACGTACGGGACTTTGTATACGCTGTGTTGCATGTCATTGGGTCCGTTGTCTCCAATTTTTATACACACATCCATATCTTTTTCGCGGTCTGATTCTGAGACCGTCCGTCAAGCAAAGTAGGTTATGTTTTTTCTCGCTGACGAAAAGCCAACTGAGTTCGGTTATCGCAATTGATTTTAGATGTTTAGTTTACCAAATGCTTAACAACAAGCCCACACGTGTAAAGTTGCGAACTTTGTTATCCTTGCCCTGACATACAAGAGGACCAAATAATATGGAATCATGGAAGCTGGACGTACCTTTTTGTCTTGAATTCTGTCCTTTTAGTCAATTTTCTTTTGGGAATACAAATACATAGAAAATTGAAGAGGAACTCTCAGTACGCAACCAGGACCGAAGATATGAAGAGGATCAATAATGGTAGGAACCGAATAATGTCAATACTATGCTCCTCCGCTTACATCTCTAGGTAACCAAATAATGTCGCTCAACGTGCAAACCATGTGAGAGGATCAATATAGTATAGTAGTAGTAGAGAGAGAGAGAGAGAGAGAGAGAGAGAGAAGAATCCATCCACATTCATGTCTGCAAACCATTGCGTTTTTGTTAAGGCATGGAACCATGCTAGCAATAATGACACCACCCATAACTTTGCATACGTACATATATATAATTCCAATCTACTACTTTTCAAATCAGTAAATAAACTAGAAGAAAAGTAGTAGCAGTACTTCCAACGTTCACAAAAACCATATATCATCAACAACTCTATCCATCTATACCTATACTTTGACAAATAGAAGGAAGGGACATTACTGTACTGTCACCCTTAATTCTATATATATTGAATCAGAAACAAAATAAAGATCCATCACAACCCCTAAACATTTCTTTCTAGCCAACAACCAAAATGCACACTTTGAGCACAAACTGACTGACTGCAGGTGGAAGCTAGCGCTGCTTCTGTATTGATATCACAATTCGGTTTACAGCGAGGTTTCATTCGCCTAGTGATGTTTCGCTGCTGCCACTGGTGCGTGGGCGACGACCGGGGGAGGCTTGCACTGGTAGCACTTGGCGAAGAGCCCGAACGTGTCCACCTGCCGGACGAAGTTGGTCACGCTGGCCCAGCCTCCGAACCCGAACCCCACCACGAGCACCCACGCCACCACGAACACGTTGAGGGCGTACATCGCGGTCCAGCTCGGCAGGAAGAAGGGTGGCTTCTCTGCCGCGTTCTGTGAAACAAGAAATTCGTAATCCCTACTATGTTTTATGAGTATTACTGGAACTATTCCTGTTCCGAAAATATTAGATTTAGTACACAATCATTGTTGGACATGATTTAGATTCAATGTTAGACTAAGTGATGGTCCATCGCACCACCGGAAACCTCATCAGAAAAGTGGACCACGGTTAGCCATCCAACTGAGAAGTGAGTGGCTGATTGCATGAGCAATGTACTGTTCATATCAATGTGGGTTAAAAAGGAACATCTGACGGACCCTAACATTAAATGCTGTCCCATCACAATCCAGTCCCAATGTGGAGTGGTGAGCGGATTATGTCAGGGTCAATTATATTGTCTGGTCAATTATGTTGTCTACTCTAAAATCCCCCAGCTCCCGTTAACCAAAGGTCACTTGCACTGGTAGCTACTTACAATTTTCTTTCTTTTTATGAAAATATAAAATATATATTCTACAATAAATAAAGGAGTAATGACATGTCCAATTAAAAATTTTGGACCTTGATTTTTTATTTTTTGGTTTCCATTTCTCTATTATTGTTGCATACTCATATTCAGGATATAATAATAAAAAAATTATGTTCAAACTTTTGAATTGAACACGTTAGAATTTAAACTGTAAACTAATATAAAATTAAAAATTTTGACTTACGTCCCACTTATTAATATGAATTTGTACATGCATCCCACTTTTTATATTTAGACTTGCATTCCATTTTTTGCCCCTGAAAATATTTTTCGTGGCAACAAATATTTTTGGTAACTACAAGTGGAATGTAGGTCTAATACAAAAAAGGTATGTAAGTAAAATTCATATTAATAAGTGGGAAGAAAGTTAAAAATTTCCTAAAATTCATGGTCTAAATACTAATTAGCCCATAAATAAATTGGTCATGTAAACTTGTGTCATATTCTTTTGGGCCAATTAGTGTTTAGACCATGTATTTTATACAAACTTAGAGTTTAAATTCTGACATGTCCAATTGGAGAGTTGAGATTCTGTATTTTTATTTTTACCTTTTTTTTTTCCTGTTATACCCTCCCTAATCTATATATCGAAGTTTATTATCAAGCACGTGAGAGGAAGAGTATAATGAAAAAAATAAATAAATAAATTTAGAGTCTAAATTTTTAGTTGAAAATGTCAGGACTTAAACTCGAAACAGGTATAAAATCCAGGTCTAAACACTAATTAGCCATATCCTTTTTTCTTTTTTTTTCTTCTGCCATAATTGATGTAATATTGTTTTGGGCTATAGTCAATTAATTCAACTGTTTGACCATAGGTGCTATTTAAAATTATGGAGCTGCTACATGGACCGTGGTCCGCGGTCCTGGCCCGCAGACACATGTCGGCCCCCCATTGGAGGGGGGGCCTAAAATTTTCAGGTGTGGAAGCCATGTGGTGCAGGAGAGGAGCGAATGGGAGGGGGACACGTAGGCACGGACCAGACCTATGGTCACCCCTTCCGCGGTCACTTTAGCATTTTTCTTAAAATGATGAGTAATGCTACGGGAACACTTTTTTTTGATACATTACATAATCACAGACACATGTCGGCCCCCCATTAGATGTCATGACAAGTTTTAAAAGAGAGATAATAATTGACATCCAATAATGTACTGTCTCGTGTGGCTACGAAGTGTGTCTAGGAAAGTGTCCCCCCATAGTGTTATTGTAAAATTATACCTGTCTAGCGGATGCGGTCCTGTAGGTGAGCATATGCGCCATGGAGGGGATGATGTAGACGGTGAAGCTGACGAGCAGGGCGCCGACGGCGGAGTTGATCGGCCCGAAGAAGGGGAATATGATGGCGAGGAACCAGATGGGGACCACGACGGGCAGCCGGGCGAGCGCCCTGAGCGCGATGCTCCCCGTGTCGTGCATCCCGATCGCCTTCTCCCACACGAAGTAGAGCGGGGTGCACGCGAACCCGAACGTGATGAACTGGTGGACCAGCATCAGGACCACCGCCGCGTCGCGGTACCCGTCCTTGGGGAGCAGCGAGAACGCGTTGGCGTGGCTCAGGAGCTCGTCGCCGAACGCCCAGTACATCGCCGACGCCGACGGCAGCGTCAGCGTGAACACGTACAGCGTCGCCAGCAGGTAGATGTACTTGAACTTCTGCGGCTTCCACATCGCGTGCATGATCTCCCTGTTCAATTTGACAACTTGGCCTCATTAACTAGAATGTGTCGATCGTCCATAACTTGATAATTCCGACAAAGAAAGATTGATGCAATGGTTATAAATATTCATAATCATATAAAGATTCAGTTCAGTTTCCAACCCCAATAAATTAAAGATCGAATAAAGCAAAAGCATATGCAATCAACTTCCCAAATAAATAACCAACCATGGCCACTACTTGAAAGCTTTTGAATGATCAGTGACCCAGTTGTTTGATAGAGCTAATCACAAACAACCAATATAATGAAATTAACGGTCCCTCCCCCCTGTATTCTTTAGGTCTCGTTTGGTTCGCGGAATGGAAGGGAAAGGAAATCAATTCCTTGACATTTCTTTCATTTAGAAAATTACAATTTCCATTGATTTTACTTTCCAGTGTTTGAAAATGCCAAAAAATTTGAAAAGTAAAGTAAATACCTTTGCTTGGATGGATGAAATCATTTTTTTTCCTCCTAATTTCTCTTCTATTGAGAATCACTTTTCCTTTCATAATCCGATGATTCCGCGAACCAAATCAGGCCTTAAGCTTAGGCGGCCCAATCCCATCCCCATCATTATTAATTACTTATTACTACTAAAAATGATTCCCTTATGTCTCCTTAATTGTATAGGTCTATTCCAAGCAATAGCTGACCCTACACTATTCCTAAACCTAAGTTGAGGCCACACAGTTAGTTGCATAATAATTACTCTTGTCTATCCCGCATTGGTGGCAATGGTACTTTGCCCTCCTTTTTTGGGAAAGCAAAGATTTTTTTGAGCAGGAAATAGCCGGGGATATCTATCATCCTTGCAGTCCAGCTCACAGAAGCCAGCTAGCTAGCAAAACAAAAGGCTGTAATGGAAGCTGCCTTTTGCAAAAAGTAGTGCAAGGAAGAATAATTAAGATTAGTACTGTACTCACCACTGGAAAGCAACTAGGACACCCAATTTTGGGTGTCGGATACAGATACGACACAAGACGACGCTCCCTAACTCTGTACGTGACCCTGGTCATCAACATAGCTAGCTACTTACTCATGCATGTATATATACAAATATATATGTATATGAAGCTAGACAATATTATAATAGAGTTTGGAAATTTGGTTTGAGAGACTTGCACTGTAACGGCGTGGCCGCCGAAAGTGTAGAGAATGTTGGTGGCGCCTGTGAAGTATAGGACCAGCTTCTTGGGTCCGGAATGAGTGACATCTTCAACCTGATGGGGAGGGAGAGGGAGTCATCAGCAGAGCAAAACAGAGCAGCAAATGCAATGGAAACATACCTTTTTTTTTAACAAACTTCATATAGTCACACTGGTATGACTTTATTGAATGTAAAAAAAAGTTTTAAAAGTCTTAAAAGATAGGTAATCATTGACATTCAATAATGTTCTATGTGATTATGAAATGGGTCAAGAAAAATATTTTCATATTACTATTTTGACACATTTTATAGCTATACTGATATAACATTACATTATTGGATGTCAAAAAAAGTCTTAATTGATAGGTAATAATTGACATCCAAGCTAAAACTATATTAGTGTGATTATAAGCGTGTCAAGAAAAATATAACCCCATAGCATAATAATAATAATAATAATAATAATAATAATAATAATAATGTAGGTAGGAATAGGTACCTGTCCGTGGAGGAAGGCGGCAATGGTGAGATACCAGGCAGTGTAGGTGGTCATCCCGAGGCCGAGGAATGACCAGATTCTGTAGTTGTGGAAGGAGGGGATGAAGACGGTGGTGGCGCAGCACGCACCGAATATGTACGTCCACGTCCGCTTGTCCAGCCGGTCATTGATGTAGTAGATGTTACTGTATATATATATATATATATATAATATTAATATATAATCAGAAAGAAAAAAAAAGAAATTAAAATGAACTAACGTAGGCACCTAGCGCAACCAATGAGCTGAATGACGGAGCCGAAGAGGAGGAAGGTGCAATTGAAGGCGAGGCCGGCCGCCTTCCAGTAAGGCCCCAGCAGTCCGTCCAGCACCTCGAACCACTGCATGCAGTCAAATAATTAATTAATTAACGGGGGGAATTAATTTATATTTATATTTACATTGAATAGATTAGGGTTAATTAATTAATTACTACATACTTGGATGACGTGGTTCTTGAAGCTGACATTGTCGTGCTTCTCCTTCCTGGTCCGGTACTCGACGTAGAGTACGCTGATCAAATAGGCGGTCCAGCTGCCCATGACGCCGTAGAAGACCTGGAGGACGATGCCGGAGAGCATGCCGAGCTGGGAGAAGGAGTAGGGGAGGGTCAGCAGCACCTGCGCCACCTGGTTCGACGCGCAGCTGAACCACGCGTCGTACACCGACCCACCGTGCCACAGGAACCTCTTCACGTCGAACCCCCCGCCGCCGCCGCCGCCGCCGAAGCCCAGCTTATCATCATCATCGCCGCCCGCCTGCTGCAGCTCGCTAGTCTCGTTGCCGTGGCTGGCCACTATGGCCTCCTCCGCCACTTGCCTCTGCGCCTGCATATCGACCGATCCTCACCGCCTCCGCCTCTCCTACTCCTGCTCGTGCGCGCGCGCGCGTATCTATCTAATATTCAAGAAGGAAGGAGAATTAATGAATATTGAGCATGAATGCGCGCACGCGGAGGAGGAGTATATATATATATATATATATATATATATATATATATGGAATGCTATTGCTCTCTAACTCAAGGCCTAAGGGGGGTTTGGGCTACTAGTGAAATGAAATGGTGGTGTTGGTGTTGGTTGCATTTTATAATGGACCACTCGACTTGGGGGGGTTCTTCTTCTCTTTTGGTGGTAGGTATTGTATTATATTATAATACTTAGAGCATCTCCAACCCTATTGTGACTTTGGAAAAAAGTTAATGCCACATAGGAATGACAAAATTTTATTCAAAAGTTCTTCTCCAATGCAATTGTCAAGTCAATTGTGAAGCTTATGTGGCAAAAATTAAAGAAGACATTGTGAAGTTGATTGTCTTGTTCTAGACAATGCACTTGACAATGTCTTCTCTTCCATGTCATCAATTATGAATAAAAAATATTAGAAAAAAGAAAGAAGATGAGTGGTTGTCTTAAAAGTTGTCTTGGAAGTTGAAAAAAAATACTTTTTATTGTCTTCTCAATACTTTTGCATTGGAGAGAGTTTTTCTATCTCATTGTCTTTTGAGATATAATTTTGCCACATAAACAAGACATTGTCTTGTGGCTCATGCCACATAGGAGCCACCTAAGACTCACAACACTTAACAAGACAATAGGGTTGGAGATGCTCTTAGAGGCTCTCTCCCAGCCCAGTTACTAAGCACAAATATAGGTATAGATAGGTATACGTATACGTATAGGTAGGTGTTATATTTGTTTCAGATCTAAAGATTTGGCTGGCTGACTGACTTTGGACGGCACCCCACGGCGCACCTTGTGACAGTTTTGGGGCCCATGGGAGTCAGCTTATTTGCTGCTGTACTGTTTCCGTTCATCAATGAGACCCAAGTCAAACACAAAGAATATATATATCATATATATTGAAAAGAACAATCGAACAAACAACAATAACTTAATTTTATTTTATTTAGAAAAAAAAATTCTATACTTTTTTGTTTGAAAGGTAAATGTGCCTTTTTTTTTTCTATACGTAATTATAAAAAAAATTATGATAAAGATCAATTTTTTATTGTATAGTAGTATAAATTTGGGACCTCATTTTTCTTAGCTAACTTAATGATATTTTTCTTTTATGTACTGAGTTTATTTTTTACAGAAAATTTACTGTAGTAATAAAAAGTTATCTAAAATTTGCAAGAACGATAGAACTTTGGGTATTTTGAAATAACGATAGAATACGACAAACGGCGTGGCAGAAATCGAGCCATGCTCATTTTCGCCAGACCGTCTGTCGGAATTTGGACATGTCCAAATTTCGACAGACAGTAAGGCAAAAAATGGGCAGGGGCGGTCTGCTGCGGTTCAATGTTCGGGTAGGTTTAGTAAATGGTTGGGATGTTGGTTGAGTTGGGTAGGGTAGGGGGGGGTTTAATAGTTGGTGGTTGGGGAGGGGGGAGTTAATTTTTGTTGTATATGAAGGAAGAGGATGGGTTCACAGCAAGGGGGGAGGAGTAGAAAAGGCTCCAAGAAGAAGAAGAAGAAGAAGAAGAAGAAGAACGGAAGAACGGAAGAACGGAAGGTTAGTTTAATTTATGAATTATATTACTATTAGTATTTTTCATGTCCTAAATCCTAACCCCCTAACCATAATACAAACCTTAGTCTAATCCTTAGTCTAAATCCTAACCCCTAACCTTTGTCACGACCCGCACCCACTTTTCGGATGCAAGCACGTGAGCAAGCCAGCTACGCATCAAGCGGACTCCAGCCCGACTCGAATACGTAAACGCTGTCAAGGCTATGGTATACTGCCAAATCATGGCAATTTAATCTATATCTCAATCCACAAGAGTAATATAAGCATGAATGAACAACTATGGGTCGTGGTCTGCAGCCCACTAGCATAATGTCCAATAAGACTCCAAAGAATATAACAAGAGTCTACAAACTAAATCAATAAGTAGGATATCTCATGATAATGAAAGGAAAGCATGAGTTGGATAATAAACATGGTATTAATACCTGAATCTCGCAAGCAATATCGTAATCATCTGAAATCCACAAGTGTCATAATCATCCGCCATCCAGAACTGCTAACTAACTCCACGCAATAACTAACCTGAAGAGATCATCAGGTCAGAGATCATCAGGTCCTCAGGGGACATAGCAAGATACATAAAAATATGCCTATCTAGAAGTTTAATCATGCATAAACTATAAATATGATGTAAGCAAGGAACGAGACATACACATGGCAAGAGACTACGACCAAAACTGCTAACAAGTGACTATCGACAAGTGGCTACTGACAGGTGACTATGAACTGGAATACAAGAACAACTACACGTAACTGAACTGCTGGATGAACAAGTGAACACAAGATCAATGGAATACCAAACCCTCGTCCCGAGTGGACTCGCAGGTTTGAACTAATTACTAACCCTCGTCCCGAGTGTGGACTCGCAGGTTAGTTCACGGCAAGGCACCCTCGTCCCGAGTGTGGACTCTCTGGTGCAAATAAACAAGTCAACATCCTCGTCCCGAGTGTGGACTCACGGATGTAAACAGATCAAGACAAACACCCTCGCCCCGAGTGTGGACTCGCAGGTGCAAACGGTCAACCCTCGTCCCGAGTGTGGACTCATGGATGTAAACAGATCACAAGACAAACACTCTCGCCTCGAGTGTGGACTCGCAGGTGCAAACGGTCAACCCTCGTCCCGAGTATGGACTCTCTGGTTGAGAAAATGATAACAAGGATTTAGCAGTTCAACTACACGTACTCGTTCTATGACACGACTCAAGCAAGGTACTGGTGAGACAAGGTATAACTCGGTCAAGACACAGATAAGGACTGCTCTAGCATGGACTATAATGTGAACAAGCTGGTATACTATACTATCAAGTCAAGCAAGACAATAAACTGGTGAACATGGTATGAAGAAAACATGTCAAGTCAAATCAATTAGAGAACTAAAGATATCATATAAATCTATCGCAACTAGAGAACTGAATAATAACATATAAAATAAAATACTATAAGCATGTAAATAAACTGTAGAGGAAGACAAGGTATCTTGCCTGGTGGTAGCGCGAAGATCCAATAATATACCGTCAACTGGTACGCCAGAAAGTCCAAATCTCACAACTGTCCCCGAAAGCTGAAATAGACATTCCTAACATTTTTAGAATAGGCAAATTAGCTAGAATTATCTGTCCTTAAGTCCAATTCTGGACACAGGGACAAAGCGGTAATTTCGGACAAAAATGATGTCCGCCGTTGGACCTACTTTGCACCGAAAAGCGTGCCAGGGTCAATGGTCTCTAAAGTCGTCAAACAATATGTCTATGGATTCGTTTTGATGATACGAACCCAAAGGTATGTCCATCTTTGGATTCCGGTGGGCCGTGCACAAAATTGCCCGTTGAATCGGATGGTGGGGCCCGCAAAACGGTGATCCGATCAACTGTCTCAGAATCAGACCAAACTTGGCATACAGGACCAAAAAAATGATACGGTCCTGTTGGTGTAAATTTCTCGATCTGACGAACGTGCACAAAGTAATTAAAAAATTTGCACAGAGGCCGATACGGTAAATTTTGACGGATACGCATCAAATTCGTCGCGCACACGCAACCAATTTGAATTCTGTCAAAGCCCACACGAAGTCGATACGCACCTTTCGATGCTTTCGGTTCGCGACCACGTCGTCCGGATTGGCAGAACGCACGTCGTATCGAAGGATTTTTCAATATTTCTACTATTTTGAAAACAAGTTTTTGCTAAACTTTAGAATCGAATAACTTTGAACCTACTCAATGAAATCAGGATCCATAAAAAAGGTTCTGCCCTCGTATATGTTGTCTATAAGGCTATTCAATTAGATTCTTAAGTTGCTCACTGTTACGGCCGAAATTGGCCTTCCAAAACAGGTTCATGGATTCACAATTCTGTCCTGTTTCGACAGTTTTTACGATATTTCTACTCGATTTCTCTCGAGTTCTGGGTCACTAGAATTTAAACTAATTAACAAGGATTAAATAGAGTTATATCTTGATCATACCAGAGTTTGTAGTTCGGGTTTTGATCGAGACACGTGGGAGAAATCCGGCCACGAAGTCGCCTTTTTCGACTGCGGTATCCTGCTGCTATTACTGTGGTTGCTGTTGGAACCCGCGTGCGCGTGTGTCTGCCGGCCGGCGTGGCTTGCGGTGGCGCTGTGGTCGCCCTCGAGGTCGGGGTCGTGGGGTAGGGCGGCGTCGCTCGAGCGATAGGTTTTAGGATTTACTTCCAGGAATCATTCCCTCTCCCGCAACTTTCGATCTATATATATCGTGATATGGGGGCTCGGTCTGCTGTGATATAGGGGTCGGGCTCGGGTTCCCTTTGGGGACTTCTCGGTTTAAATGGGAAGGAGCTCACTAAGTTGGGCTCCCCTCTATGGGCTGGGCCTGGCTGGAATTTCCCTTATTTGTTTATGCATCCCATATATGTATATATACATATCTTATACATGTATCATTATATATATATATATATATATATAATATATATATTAATATATATATATATATATATATATATATATCTATATTACATTATTATTATATATTATGTATTCTTATATATATATATATATATATATCTATATATATAATATATATATATATATATATATATATATATATATATATATATATATATATATATATATATAAATATATATATATATATCTATATTTAATATAAATATATATTATAAATATATATTACATGTATTATTATATATATATATATATATATTATATATTATATATATATATATATATATATTATATTATATATCTATATATATATATTATATAAAATATATATATATATATATATATATAATATATATATATATATATATATAATATATAATATATTATATATATATATAAATATTATTATATATTTATATTTAATATATATATATCTATATATATATATATAGTATATATATATATAATATATGTATTTATATATAATCATATGTATATGTACATATCTATATATGAATAATACTCATTAAAATGGGAAAAACCTCACAACATACAGTAAGGCTATTTATAGGAATATGAATATATCTGCATAAGAATATTTATTTTATATTTAATCCAATATACCAAATGATATTATTATAAATATATTAACAACATTAGTAATAACAACAATTATAACAAACAAGGTGAACCAATAATAGGTATACATACAAATATGGGTTTAGCCTAATTATTCAAAATTACACAAGGGTAGTTAGGAAAATCATTTAGCATACTTTTAAATATCCTTTGAATATCAAATAATTATTATTTACAAAATATATGTAGTAGAGCATTTAAGGTAATATACGTACACACAAAATATATCGACACAAACATCTTTGGTCACCCCACTTGCCTATACGAGCTTGAGCTTGGTTCGGGGCCAGTCCGGACTAATTGGTATGACCGGTCTACAAGTCATAAACTAATTAATAATAATTAACTATTTATAGAGGTTAAGTCATAACTTGGCCTGGTTTTCCTAGTTAGAACAATCCTATGGCTCAGCCTTCCCTAACATAGCTAATATACCAGCTGAAGTACGCAACTGCACTATCCGTGCCACTATTTCTGGTCACCTTGCACTCAAATTTCTAACCATGACTAGAGTATCTACCGTAATATTTAACTAATTAATTATTTATAAATTCTTAAAATTACCATTTAAATTAATAATAATAAAAAATATTTCAAAATTTTTTCGGGAAGAGGAGTTACAACCTTAGCCTAATGTAGACCCCAAACCCTAAATATAAACTAAACCTTTAATCCTAACCCTAATGTAGACACCAACCATAATCCAAAACCCTAAATAAACTAACCATAAGACTAATCCTATCCCTAATTAGACCCCACCCTAACCCTAAGACTAATCCTAACCCTAATCTAGACCACAACCCTAACCTTAACCTATACCAAATCTAGACCCTAACCCTAGCCCTAATCCATACCTAATCTAGACCCCAACCCCAACCTTAACCCATAAACTAAACCCTAACCTAATCCAAATTCTTACCATAACTATAAAATTATGTGTTTTGACAACCAAGAAGAAGAAGAAGAAGAAAAAGAACGGAAGAACGGAAGGTTAGTTTAATTTATGAATTATATTACTATTAATATTTTTCATGTCCTAAATCCTAACCCCCTAACCATAATACAAACCTTAGTCTAATCCTTAGTCTAAATCCTAACCCCTAACCTTAGCCTAATGTAGACCCCAAACCCTAAACATAACTAAACTTTAGTTTAATCCTAACCCTAATGTAGACCCCAACCATAATCCAAAACCCTAAATATAAACTAAACCCTAAGACTAATCCTATCCCTAATTAGACCCCAATCCTAACCCTAAGACTATTCCTAACCCTAATCTAGACCACAACCCTAACCCTAACCTTAACCCATACCAAATCTAGACCCTAACCCTAACCCATAACCTAATCTAGACCCCAACCCCAGCCCCAACCCTAACCCTAACCCATAAACTAAACCATAACCTAATCCAAATTCTTACTATAACTATAAAATTATGTGTTTTGACAACCATCTTTTTACAGATGGCTTGCCAAAATGAGGGTCATATACCAGGGGGGCCAACTACATAATTGATTAAGTAGCAACGTGAGTCGCACATATCTAGTCTGATATTTTCTAGAGAGGTATATTACAATTTAATTGTGTTAGTCAATAAAATTTACATTTTTTATGTTCAGTAATAACATAGTTCGTATGTTTATATATAGCTATGTGATTATAAAAGGAAAGTACGGTGTCGAGAACACAATACATGGCTCTATGAGGGCCAACTTGGTTTTTGGAAGTTGACTAGTGACCAAGAAGCTTTGTTGCACGTATTTGGTTTTGGTACATTGATCAAATACGTTTTCTACGTCACGATAGAGACTTGATCCTCAGTCTAGTAGTGCGTTGGTGGCCCGGACGAAATATGTTCTAGCTACCTTTCGGCGAAATGACTATTGTCCTTAAAGTTGTTGCAAATATTTTAGGTCTACCTATTACAGGTGAACCTATAATATTTGATGAGTCATTTTCTGCTGAGACAACGATCATGGAGTACCTAGGTATGGAGGCACCAAAGTTGAAAGGTAAAAGCTTAGTGTCGTATACATGGCTCCATCAGAATTTTATGCACATAGATCGTATTGGTGACAAAAAAATTTAGTTGATGAGGAACGGGTAAGTATTACATTTATGGTTAATATCTATAATTATATATCAATTTAGTTTGGCTGATATAATTTTTTCATAATCTGTTCAGGTCATTGCTTGCACCAGAGCTTATTTACTAGGCCTTATTAATGCAGTTTGTTTTCCGACTCATCGGATATGGTAAATTTACGATTTCTATCATTTCTGAAAGATTTGACGGAACCGACGATTCATGCTTGGGGAGCATCAATGCTGGCATATCTATACAGTGCTATGTCAAATTTTGTGCAGTTTCAGTCAAAATATAAATTAATGAAAAAATTAAATGGATGCGCGACATTGATCCAGGTACGAAAATTGTTTAAATTTGGTATACATTTAAAATTTGTAAACTTACAGTTTTTTTTTGAGGTTTGGTCCTACGAGCATTTTTCTATCGGTAGGCCACTTTTTCGTATCAGTAGCGACACACATGTATTTTCGATAGCTCTACGGTGGATTACTGATGCAGTAGATCCCGCACACTGTGTTTACTCAGTTGTCCCGATATATCGGTGCCAATTACAGATTTCAGAGGTAAATTAAATTCATCATTCTACATTATTAAGTTTATTATATTTTATTACCTTATAATTATTTGCCATAAAATAGGTTCAAATGGTGCATTATTGTATGAATCCTTATCCTTCTGAGATAGAACGAACAACATATGAATTAAGTCTCCATAGGTGTGAGACTCGTCTCACAGTATCGATATTTATATACGGATACGTATTTTACAGTATATTTCGTATTTTTTTGGTTTTTGGAACGCTTTAAATTTTTTTCAACTTATATATTTCATCCTTGACCGGCATATCGCTAGTATACCAGTGTATATCGACGGCATACCGCCCTGACATATTTTCTATATTTTAGATATTTTTTGATTTCAGATATTTTTATGAATAGTGTTTCGATATTTTCGTAAATAGTGCAGATGCATTCTATTACCCAATGGATACTTGGTTTTCTTTTGATGGTTAGGATTGAATTAGATCTTCACATGGATCACCATCCAACGTTATGATTAATCCCCCTTCTATATATACCCCTTCACTTTCTCTCTCCTCTCTCCTTTCATTCTCTTCACTCTCTTTCATTTCTTCTTATCTTATCTCCCCTTGGAGCTTGCCAAGAACTTGGCCTTGAGGTATAGAGTGTGGTTTCATAACCCTCTTGGTGGTGGAGTAGAAGATTAGGCTTAGAGCTTAACCTAGGCAAGTACATCTTGCCAAATCTTGAACAATATTTTACTGTTATTTTTATTTGTTATATTCTTTTCCTTGCATGATTCTAAGTCTCTTTAGAGCTTGAAGTTTTGGTTTTGATGGTTACATGTTTATAGACCTAAGTTTT
>JANAVB010040819.1:6213003-6300503 GCA_029216955.1 Iris pallida
CTCTAAGCCCATTAATATTCTGATTTCTCTTCATAGATGCATTCATTTAGGGTCCCCCTAGCTGTAGGCCAAGTTTTGGTAGGAAATCGATTCCATTTAGGGTGCGTATCAGAGGAGTATCGGAGTGCTATGTAAGTGTTTGGTGAATGCCTCAAAGAAATGAAAGTTACTAATTTTCAAAACTAATTACATAGATTTGTAGCTTATTAAGTGTATATTAATTATTGTTAAATGAGTTGACTTTATGGTGTTTTTCATGTCGAAAATTGACACGGGGACACAGCACGAGGGCTGTCGTGCATCCCCTGCTACCTCGTGTCCATATCTCATTGGACACGGCACTTCGACACCCGAATTTTGGTATGGATGTGGAGGCCACGACTGTCAGGTATCCCCAAAGTTTGAGTGGAGTTGGTGTTGTGTCAAGGGAGTTATCGTGTCTGCATTGATTATACACTGACACAACACGTGCAGAATTGGTTCTCTGATACTCATTGTTTGATACGATATGACACGACTTTGACCCAATACAGTGACACACACACACGCCCTATGCCCTACTACCCCTGACACGACCACGAGGCTCGAGGTTAGACACACTGTGTTCTAGGCAAGTCGACATCTCTGCACCATACTGACCTATCTCCACAGTTCTGATACACTAGTTTTGACACACTTTTGACACCTCTGGACACAGCCTTGGACATATGGACGCCGCCTGGTTGACACACACGTTTCACACACATACCCCTTCCTATTTCACATGTGTGTGAGAGTATATAATATATATATATATAATATATATATAATATATATATATATATATATATATATATTATAATTATATATAATATATATATATATATGGGTCATTCTACAATACATCCCATAAAAAAATTTGTATCGATACATCCAAAATCTGAACCATTGGATGTTGATCCAATGGTTCAGATTGAGGTCAAAAGTCAAAATCAGCATTAAATGATGTTCCCTACTCTATTAATCTGAATCAGCATTAATGCTGATTTTGACTTTTGATCTCAATCCGAACCATTGGATCAACATCCATGTATCGATACAACTTTTTCCACGGGATGTATTGTAGAATTTTCCTATATATATATATATGGGTATTGGGGGTTTGATTCTCTGATACCTCATGAATCAGTCGACAACGATAGGAGGATACAAGTATCGAGTAGGTTAGGGAGTAGGAAGATGAAAGGAATTGGCACTTGGCCATCATAGCATTAGCTCTGCCTTGGCAAGGCTTGCATTGGCAACAAAGAGGGCCATGCCACGATGGTCATGCCAATGAATGCCATGTTAGGACAGTGCAAGCCATGTTACACTTGTGCATGCCTAGAGTGACATGTGCATAGCTCTGTCCAGATTTAGAAATTCTTGACTGTCTGTGAGAGGGTCGAGTGTTGTCTGAGTGTCAAGTTTGAGGTATCGGATGTTAGGTTCTAAGTGTCATAACATAGGGTTTATTCGGGATATCTGAGAGGGGTTTTGGGTTCAGAGAATGAGTTTATGGATGTTTGATACTTTGTGTGTATCAGAGGGTACAATAGGGAGCTTGAAATTAGCTTGGCCTTAGGCCTATAGCCCTTATCATTGTGGTATCTGAGATTAGTATCTCAGTTTAGGATAGTATCCTGAGGTTTGGTACCAAACTTTGAGTGTCAGGTTTGAGGGAGACACTTGGCCATATAGTGTGTGTATAGTGTTGTGAAGAGTGAGGTGAGGCTTGCCATAGCATGCATCAGCCATACCTTGCCTGCAAGCAGCAGGGAAATCGAGCATCTCTGTTGAAGGGAAGACTAGAGATTATATATAAGTGTATTGTATATAGATGGGTTTAAGTTTGCGGATACATTTATAGATAGGAGTAGGAGGTATCAGTTAACAGTATAGTGAGCTATGATAAGTAGATGCCATGTGTTGGAGTGTCACTGCTCGAGAGTATCAGAGGACTGAATGTGAGTGTCCAGTAGAGAGGGAGAGGAGTAAGAGCAGTATGAAGAGGAAGTTGTGAGGAGAGGGGCATGCCTTGGTTTGATCTGTGAGTGGTTGTAATCTCAGATTTATGAGATTTGCAATGTGTGTGTCATGGTATGTTTACATGAGGGTTACCTATGGCAGTTATGAGTATGTGGATTGAATGTATAAGATAGGGATATCCATGTATCAATGATAGCATATCCTATTGTTTGTACCATTTAGATGTTAGTGTCAGATAACAGTTGTTAGTTTGGGATGGGTGAGTATTGCTTGAGTGTAAATTTGTAGTGTATTAGTATTATAGTTGTGTGGTTTGAGTTGGTTATATGTATATGTGTACACATAACCTTAACCCTTGCTTAACTCACACTAGATAACACACTTTAACCCTTACCTGGGCAATATCTGTACACAGAACACACTATACGCACACACACACATGTAATTTTACCCCTTCGTTTATATATGATATATGTAAGTATATAATGTATATGTTATCTTGGTATAGTATATATATAGATATTGTATGTATGTTAGGTATATATGTTAATATAACTTAGTGTACTAATATATATAGGCTATATATATATGGTATATGTTATATAGAGAGTCTCTATGTATATAGGTTATATATATAGGTATTCCTATATAGGCTATGTATATATATATGGTATATATATACATAGGAGATTGGTTAGACTATAGTTGACCAAACCCTAGACTAGTTGGCTAGTTTGACTAGATTATTGACCAGAGTTGACCAAGAGTTGACTTTGACCTAAAATGACCTAGAATCATGTAGAATGCATTGTTAACTTCAATTATTACCTTCTTGAATACGTTATAACCTGCGTGCTCTATTTAGGACTCAGTTACATCGGTTTGGACATCTATTTTCACAGTTATCCAGGATATCAGGCGAGTACATTCTTTGATCATTTTCATTCATGATAGTATCTATACTCTTGTTTTAGACTAATTTACTTGATGCTGTCATATTTTTATCACGGATTAGTACTATATGGATATTGTCGTACGATGTTATCCCCCTCAGGGTTCATCGAATACATCTTATCATGTGCTTTTTACGAACAGCTTGTATTTCTTGTACACCCCATTCATGTATACTCTTGTACTCTCATGATCACATGAGCTTCATGGATAAAATATTGTACATGTAACGTAACTTGACTGGATCCTTGTGTATTGATTGGGGGTAGGGGTGAGTATAAATGGTTATGTGATCTATCCGATATTGTGCAAACTCTATTACTTATTGTGCAATTGTGTTCTTCATGTGCAACACAGGTTACTTATCGTGCAACCCAAGCCGACTATATAACCATCTTGTGCTCTAAATCACTTATATTTACTGTAGTTCTTATTTTCTATAAAACTATTTTCATGTACTTAGAATTGTCTATTTTAAACAGTTTATGTCCATCCCTCTCTGCGGAGTTTCATGTATTTCATGTTCTTCTTGTACATTTCTTTATAGTTCATTTATTTTATTCTACTGCTTGTTTTATATTTTTTGCCATATTTTAGATCTGTTTTGGAGATATGTGCTCGTTCCTGTCCTGATTGGACCTGTTGAAAATATTACAGATGATACTGAGGGTTTTCTGTACCACCTGCTATGGAGCACACCTAGATGATACTTGTGAGTTGGACCCACAGGAGGATCCAGTCCTAGCTGAGGACATCATCCCTATTGCCTAGGCTAGATAGTTAGGCTGTTTATCTTATTTCATTTGTGTTGTCTTTGATTGTATTATGTGGATGTTGAGATGTAAGTGTAGTTTAGACACTTGGACTTATTTCTTCTGTTTGTATTTCTCTTTTGAGATTTCATATCTATCTTATCGTGTTATTTTCATCTTAGAATTGTGATTGAGCTGTATCTTCTGAGATTGTCCTCCGTTCGGAGAGTATATCTTGTTAGTCAGATTTTGATATTATGTTAGATGGTTGTGACCTAGGACATCGTTCTACTGCCGATACTGCAGCGTAGGCTGGACGTACCTATAGGACCGTTGAGCACCTCTAGAGGGAGGGGGGTGAATAGAGTGTGTGTGTGTGCAACAGAAAACAATTACCAAATAAAAAAATTAAAGCTATAATAATGCAGTAAATAAGAGACAGTAAAATAAATAAAGCAAGAGATAGAGAGATCAAACTCAGTGACACAGCGATGTATACAGGTATCCCTCTGAGAGGACTAATCCAATCTCGAGTACTCTTGTTCGATGTTAATCTACTAAGGCACAAGCTAATTGAGAGCTTGCAGTCTCTTACAACACCGTGCTTGGTGACAAGTGCACGACCGACTTCACAACACCGTGCTTGGTGACAGCGTACGACCGGCTCCACAACAAAGATAATTGCTGTACTTTGAACAACCTCTTTACAACTCTTGAACACCAAAAGACTTTAGATCGAAATAGATATTACTGGCTTTTGGCTAAGGAGAGTATATGTGTGATATGAAAACTTTTGATCGGGTGAAAACACTTATTGAATAGAGAAGAGAAGATGAAGAATGAATGAGTGATTTGAAATGAAAAACTCTCTCCTATTTATAGATATTTTCTGGGACCAAACTCGGGCAGAGTTCTGGCAGAGTTCTGATGCAAAGATTTTGGATATGAACGTTGCATGCAGATTTGGAGGCAACCAATATTTGAATTCAAATAGATCAAACTCGGGCAGAGTTCGGACCGAACTCGGGCCGAACTCGGGTCGAACTCGGTTTGAGTTCTGTCTAGGAGAATTTTGAATATTTGTTAAATTCTGTTGCAAAAATGAATTTGAACTTTTGGTAAAGTGGAATGTGAATAAGTAGGCTTTATAGAAAGGTGGACTGAGATTAACCTAAGCCAGTATTACCTAGTCGATCTTACAATTTAAATCCTAGACTCAATAAAGATAAAATACATAATAAATTGTAAAATGACTCGGACTGGATTCCAATGAAAGTAATATTTAGATTGATGATTTATGTGCTTTATGATGCAGTAGTACGATGCTTGTTGATATTGATTTCATACGTCCTGAAATGATTAGCAGCAGTTCGTATATTTTATGTATTGACTTAAGTTCATGTCGATTATTAAAATCGGGTGTGACCATGGAATGGGCCAACAATCTTCCCCATTTTGATAATTGACAAACTTGAGTCTATACCAAAATATATCTAAAAATAGAACAAATAAAATGTACCTGAAAAATTGGTTTTGTTTTGGATTGTACGCTTTCTCTGATTTTTGATTTGGTATGTACTCTGTCTCTTCCTTTGTCAATATAAAAATAGCTTTGGCTCCCTCATAACGTTTGAAGCCAACAATTTTCAACAAACAGACAAAGTGAAGCTAAAAGGATAGCCAAATAACATAAAGTGCATAAAAAGATAATTAGTACTGAAATAAACTGAGAATATCATGCATTACGATGTCTAACTGAATGAAAAGATACAATCATCATCATAACGTGCTAATAAAATGTCTAACTAAAAAGTTTAGACATAACAAAAAAACTACATCAAAAGATATGTCATCAGCTAACATCCTATCCACCAGGTCAAGTCCGCATCACATAGTGGGGTCGTCACCTGCCATGAACATCCCGAGGAAAGTAAGCAGCAGTAGGATCGAAATAAGGGAAAGTCGCCTCATCTCCGAACCTGGGTCCTGGGAAGCCTGGGTGAGGAAGGATAGTCACTGGATGTGATGGGTCCTGGGAGAGACTCCAGTGGAGATCAGGAATGCCATTCCGCAACACCTGAGCCAGGGTGATGTGGCGGAACTCTGAGTCGAGGTAGCTCTAATGACGTTGCACAGAGAGAGCAACAAAGTCATCAAACCCCTGATAAAATCTTGGGTCAAAACCCGGAGCAGGGGATAGAGCACGAGCATCAGGAGGAGGAGCCTCAGCGTCAGCATCTGGAGCAGACTGAGCACCAGGAGACAGAGGAGGAGTAGGGTATTGACGAGACCTGCTGAGCTCTATGGCTGTGGAGGAGTAGGCACAGGTTTGAAGATCGATTTCAAACCTTCGAAAGATGGAGGCCAAGTGCATGGGATAGACTAGGTTGCGTCCTGCATTTCTGCAGTTTAGCATCCAGGCCATCATGGTCTTGGGAACCAAAAAAATGCCAAAGTGGATATGATATATGGCGGACAGCTCCAAGAAAGTGATCTCATCAGAGGATCCTTTTTTGGAAGAAGAACTGAGAAAATAAACCTATGAAGTTCATAGAAGTTTTGATTGAGATCTTTGGAAAAGACTCTTCTAGGAACTGTAAGTCCCCTGAATTTCTAGGATTTATTGTCGAATTTTCCAAATATTTTATTCTCGATAATTAATTTTGATTAAATTAATTTTGATCATTAAATGCTCTTTACCGTGACTTGGAATTCTAGACAATTAGGGATGCCAGTCTCTGGAAACTTCTTTCTTGGAGTTTGTAGTAGACGAGATTATCTTCACATTAATATTTTGTGTCCCACTCGAACTTGTTCCCTTGTGCTCTTTTTGCTTCGCGCAAGTTCGGGTCAATTTAGACTATTTAATTATTAATTGATTTCCCACTCTTTTTCTTGATCCTCATATGCACGTTCCCATGACTTTTAATTTAGGAGCACAAGGCTAGTCTTTTTCTTGAAACCAACTTGTCATGCCTGATCTACTCGAGACGCTCTTCACCCATGACCTTTGTGTCCCACTCAGATGCACCATCTTGTGCTTCATTTTCTTCGCACAACTTTCGGGTCAATTTAGGCCAATTAATTATCTACCGTAATTTGTGACCTGACTTCCAATTTAATTTCGGGACCCGATATCAACCCAACCTAGCCGACCCTAAATATGGACATGGCCCACATGAAGCCTACTACCCGCCTGACACTTGTGTTCCATTTATTTGAGCCCCTACATGCTACTTATATACCCATGATTATAACTACCTAAAAATAATTTATTTATTGCACCTAGTCCATTTTGGCCCAACCCGGCTCCACTGAACCCAACCCCAGCTCCATGTTACCCTCCATCATGACTGCCCATACACCCCACTGATATTTTTCCTCTATCCTAAATATCTCTCTTTAAGTATAAATATCTAATTCTCTCATTTGTATATAGATACACATATATATATACATATTATATATATATATATATATATATATATATATATTTTACATATTATATATATATATATATATATATATATCGGTGTGGGCCTTAAACGCGCATAGCGCTCCCGGCCCGGACGGCTTCTCTGGCACTTTCTTTCGCACCTGCTGGGATATTATCAAGCAAGACATCACCGAAGCGGCGATCGCCTTTCTCGAAGGAGCTCCTTACCCCAAAGCCATCTCCAGCGCTAATCTCATCCTCATCCCGAAAAAAGATAACCCCAACTCCTTTCGTGACTTCCGACCCATCAGTCTTTGCACATTCACCAATAAAATTATCTCCAAGATCATCGCTACCAGAATGGCAGATACCCTCCCCAAAATTATCTCGGAGGAGCAAAGCGGGTTCGTGCGCGGAAGAACCATCCAAGACAACATCATGCTGGCCCAAGAACTTATTACCTGCATGAAATTCCCGACGAGAGGGGGCAACATCGCCATCAAAATTGACATGGAAAAAGCATACGACAGACTCGATTGGCAATTCATGATCTGGGTCTTCAGAGCTTTCAGATTCTCAGAGAACTGGACCAACACCGTGTGGAGATCCATCAGCAACTCTTGGTTCTCCACAGTTATCAACGGCCAATCCGAAGGATTTTTCAAATCTAGCCGAGGAGTCAGACAGGGCGACCCACTATCGTCCACGATCTTCATCATTGCTGCCGACGCCCTGCGCAGAAACCTAAACAACATGGTCAACACCCCAAACTTTCTGCAATATCACACTGCCAGCGGATGCCCCATCATCACCTACCTGGCTTTTGTCGACGACCTTCTCATCTTCTCATCCGGGGACGTCGGATCGATGGAGGTGGTTCACAACACCCTGGAGCGGTACTCCAGATGCTCCGGCCAGAAGGTCAACCTTTCCAAAAGCGTAATCTACGCCCACCACAATATCAAAATCGAGAATGCGACCAGACTCACCAACCGCACTTCCATTGCGGTGGCTCATCCTCCTTTCAGCTATCTCGGCTGCCCTCTGGTGTACGGGAAATCCAACACCAGCATCTTCGAGAATTTGATCACCAAAATCAGGAACAAGATTATTGGTTGGCATAACGCAACCCTATCCCCAGGAGGGAAAATTATCCTTATCAAACATGTGCTCAACTCCGTTCCCATCCACACCCTTGCGACATGCGCCCCAACCAAGAAGGTTATCACGTCTATTGAGCAGATGTTTTGCAACTTCTTCTGGGGGCACAACAAGGGGCAAGACAAACACTACTGGGCCAGCTGGGATACTATGGCATCCCCGATCGCGAACGGCGGGCTAGGATTCACCAAACTCGATCACATCGTCAAAGCTTTCTCTATGAAACTGTGGTAGAAATTACGCACAAGCCACAACCTGTGGACCAAGTTCATGAAGGCCAGGTACTTCAAACAGATCCATCCAGCGACGGCCACAGCTAACTGCAGATCTTTCGCGGCTTGGCAACGTATTCTTCGTGGCCGTGATTTGTCTGAGCCCGCGATCAGACTCCATCTGGGTACAGGCGAGTCCAACCCTTTCCTGGAAAGGTGGATTGGAGACAACCTTATCCCGAACATTACTGATTCCACTAGAAACACTAAGATTAAAGACCCGTGGAATCCTACCAACAACGATTGGAATTGGGACAGGATCCGTGATTGGTCAGACAAGGAAACAGTTGACAGCATTCGTCAACTCGAACTTACCATCGGGACCGACGTCGACAAGCTGAGGTGGTCGCTGGCAGCTTCAGGAGCATTCTCAGTGAGATCGGCTAGTCTCACGATCCAAGACAACGGCCCAGACCTTTTCGTTGCGCGTTACTGGCACTCTTGCATCCCTAAGAAATGGTCCTTTCTCCTATGGAGAGTCATGAGAAAGAAATTGCCAACTGACGACAACCTCAACTCCATCGGTATCAGCCTAGCGTCTGCTTGTAATTGCTGCATCGAGCGTCAGACGGAGACTATTGACCACATCTTCAGGGAAGGAAGCCTCCCTAACAAAATCTGGAGCACCCTCCATCACATCTACAACACCTCTCCAGAAGACGGGCGCTTTATCGATCTTCTGGCCCACTGGGGAGCCGCATCCCACGGTCACCAGATCGTTGCAGCGGCCGCCACCTGGGTAATTTGGAAGAATCGCAACAAAGCAAGATACGAAGGACACCAATACTCTGCCGACCAGCTGACCAAGGAAATTCACCGGCAATGCCGCAAAAGGAGCTCCCTTTGCTCCCACAGATCTCCGGCTTTCGGGCTTCCGTTCTTCTCATAGTTTTCGCGGCTGCGTCCGCCTTTTCCCCTGTCTTTCCTTTTGGTATACTTTTGTCTTGTATACGTGTCTGGCTTCAGCTTTTGGAGCCTTGTTTATAAAAAGAGGGGGTTTTTCTAAAAATAAAAATAAATATATATATATATATATATATATATATATATATATATATATATATATATATATATATTACACACTCTCTCTCTCTCTCTCTCTCACCCCATAACTCTCCCTCACTCATCAGGACAAACACCCCCACCCCTCTCTCTACTTTCACTTTTCTCTCTCCCCCTCATTAATATCTCTCTCTCTCTAAATATCTAACTCTCTCTCTCTCTCTAAATATCTAACTTTTCTCTCTCTACTTCTCTCTTCATTCATTGTTTTTCCTCACCTCTCTCACTCACTCTCTTCCTAATCTATTCCAGCAGCTCCATCCTGATAGGGCCGACCCCATTCTTCATCACCATCATCATCAGCTCACTCTTCTCCTCCTCCTCCCGACTTTACCTCCTCCTTCTCCTTCCTTGCTCAAATCGACACCACCACCTCCACCATTTCACCATCACCACCAACCTCCTCCACCCTAGCCGCCGGCTGTGCCCACCACCGCACGCCACCCGTGCGCCGCGCACAGCCCCACCGCCGTCGTCAAGCCGGCCAGGCCGACCCCGTGCCACTGCAGCGATGCAACAGCAGCCAACAGTAGCAGCGCGCACGCGGCAGCAGCAACCGCGTGTGGCCGCGCCACCGTTCGCCGCCCGCCGCCTCCGTACGTCGTCGTGACCTCGCCCCATGCTGATGAACTCCGGGCGCACCTCCATGTGGCGTCCACCATCCTCCGGGATGCGCAGCCTAGTCATTTTCTGCATTTTGCACGAAATCCCGGCGTGACGCGCGCGAGATCAAGGCTGAAAGTTCGCTCCGGGACAGCGACTTCGTGCATGTTTTCTGGACAATCCGACCGTTGGATCGGCAAACTCTTTGCTCCTCACAATCTCGGTATATAGCTCTTCACTCCCCTGAAATTTTATCCGTTAATTTCGTCGTTTGATACATCAAAACTGGCCACCAAGTTGACACTTTAAATTGTGTTATTTTTGGACAGTTTTGTGGAGCCGACTTCGTCGACTCGTATCTCCTCCGTCGCAGCTCCGTCTGGCGTGCCATCAGTTCCTGTGCAAAGCTGGTATAACCCTCTTCCTACCCCTCTAGTTTCGTTTTATTGTGAGCACGTTTGGTTGGTTGAATTCTACGCCAAAGTTGGCCGTCCGAATTCGTAATTTTCAAGTTATAAAATTCCATTTTTGAACCCGGGACTCCGAATTCAATTTCTGACACTACCAGTAGACTCTTGGCATCGTTCTGGCATGTTTTCATATAAGGTTTGTTAGATTTGGAGGATGTGGGCCCTGGCACGCATATCGGTGCAAAGTGGGACCCACAGTCCGGGTCAACGGGACTTTTTGACGCCGGCTCATCGGAATCCAATTTTGGATATACTGTTGAGTTCGTATCGTCATTATGGAATCGTTGACATATAATTTGCTTGATTTTAGTGGATATTGGTTCCGGCACGTATTTCGGTGCAAGTCGGATACCAATTTCTGGGTCAACGGATCATTTTGAGTTCGGCTCATCGGAATCCAATTTCGGATATACCGTTGAGTTCGTATCGTCATTCTGGACTCGTTGACATATAATTTACTGAGTTTTGAGGACATTGGCTCCGATACGCTTTTCTTTGCAAATCGAAATTTCAATGTCCTAGTTAACGGACCAATTTGAGATCGGGTCAACGGAATCCAATCCTGGATATACCGTTGGGTTCGTATCGTCATTTTGGATTCGTGGACATATAATTTGTTAGGTTTAGTACACTTTTATTCTGACACATTTTTCGGTGCAAAGCGGGTCCGACACGGACACCATTTTGACCCGAAATTACCTTTTTGCTCCTGTGTCCAAATTGGACTTATGGATAGGCTATCCTAGCTGATTTGACCATTCTGGACACATTGGTGATGGTTGTTTCTCCATCCGACAACACCTGTATATTTTTACCCTTTTATTATAATCCTCCTCTTTTTATTCGTATTTTTAGACCCTTATATCGGATTTGAGATCCATCGATTCCAGTGATTTTACAACCACTGAAATTGAATGTGTTGACCCTGTTGACCAAGATATATGGTATCTTGGTTGGTAATGTTTAGGAATAGTATGCTTAGGCTAGTTTTGACCTCGGTTGACCAAGTTTGGCTGCTTTGACCAAAAGTCAACTATCAGTCAACACTTGGCCTAGAAATGTCTAGAAATTGACCAGAGTTGACCAGTTGACCAAAAATCAATTGTAAGTCAACCTTTGACCTAGTTCGACTTGGTTTGACTTTCTGTGACCTAGTTTGACCTAGTGTGACTCAGTGTGACCTAGTTTGACTTAGTTGGACTGAGATTGACCTAGATTACATAGTTTATGCTATAGAATCAAGCCTAACAATGTTGAACCCTAATTAGTTTATATATATCTTATCTTTAGGTCTGTGGCATTACTCTGAGCATCGACCCCATTGACAGCTCGGGATACATTCACTGATAGTTTTTATTGTCTTGATATCTGCTATATCCGATTCAGTCGTAGTGTCTTACTTGATTCCCAGTCACGATAGTTCATGGACTAGTATATGTTGGATCATGACATGAGATGTTGTTCCTGGATTTTCTTGGTAAATATGTACATTTTCTGCCTTGTTCCATGTACTTGTATAGATATCGATTCCTGAGAGAGAGTAGCTATCCTCTTAGGAAATCTCGTGTCATAACTTATCAAGCCCAGGTCCATTATACTATTCGGGGATGGAAAATTATTAGGGGCTATGTGATCCAAGCCACCCTGTCACTATCCTTGTGCTCGCGCCACTCTCCCTCACGTAGGGTGTAGCGAGATTCCCTTGCCTTGTGCTCGTTATCCAGGTTGGCCGGCATAACTTTCGGTTGAGGTCACCGCGGATTGCCGGGCCAAGTGGATAGCCTGTCCTGTCACTTATCCCAAGCCGATCACATATCGCTCTAATAATTTAAGGCACATTTTATATTTACTTTATCTTATCATATATCCTGCTCTGTTCTATATTCAGTACTTTTTCACCATGCTATGATATACAGTTACTCACATGTTCTACATGCCTCTTTGATGTACCTTGATTGGAGACTAAGTTCTGCTCGGGAGAAGGGTTACAACCCTGATCCTTGTTTGGTTTAAGGGTTGTAACTCAGCTTCCGAACGGTTTCCAAGTCTTCATATATCTTTGTCTTGTATTTTATTATACTGTCTCTTATAGAATTTGTCAATTCACATGGAACTGCTGTTAGTGTTTGTACTTGCTCATTTTCCTGACAGGATACCGTTGATAATATTTTAGGAATTGTTATACCATTTATTGGACTTCATGATGTTGCTAGCTGAGGTGGATCTCACTATTCTTCTATGTGAGTTGTCTGGTAGTTATCCTTAGTTCGTCTTATTTTTCCTTCTTTATTTTTCTGTCTTATGATTCCTTCTAGTAGTTTCTAGTTGTTCTTGTGCTTTAGTTATCTTTTTTGTCTTATCATCCTTAGCTGTTGTGATGTGAGTAGAGTATATTTATAGTTGTAGACCTTCTAGATGTAGTGTATATTTATTGGGTACTAGACAGCGTTCTACCGTCGATACCGCGACGTAGGCTGGGCGTGGCCCACGTATTCATATCCGTATATCCGGGTGCGGGTCGTGACACGTTTTTTGTGGTGGCCCATGCAGGTCAGTCTTTGCAATTAATGCGAAGTCGTGGTAGTATTTGAGCTGTTCTGTACTACTGTGAGCCTGCCCTAGGATTAAGGTTGAGTCATGAAATATTTTAGGAATTTGGTACTCAGTCACATATTAGGAAACTCTTGGTAGATTCCAGAGATGACTCCTGGGAATCTTATTTTGAACTTTTCAAAACTTTTTCCATTTGTTCCTGTTCGTCCTGGAAACATCTGTCCGTTATCAACTTTATTCTTTCTTGGAATGAGCTTGTGGACCCCAGAGAAAAGATATAAGTTGGACTTATATATCTTCTTGGTTGAGAGGAGAATATGATTCGCCAGTCTCATATCAGTTTGAGATTGTATTAGATTATATTCCAATGATTTTCTTTTATCTTGACCTAGATAGTACCTTTGGACATCTCCTGAGAATTTTCTTCTAAAACCCTATCTTGGAATCTGTTTTCGCTGGTTTCCATTTACTTATCTTTGATTCGTTGTTGAATTTTAAATCTTGATGTTCGTTCGTTGTTGACTTCAATTTTGATTTTGTTAGAGATAAGTTTTTTAAGGATTGAGTTAAGATATCCTGATAAACGTATTTGATGGAGACGATGAGAACGATAAATGTCTACTTTATTTATGGAGTTTAAAATTTATCGCAGTCATATTAGCTAGCCTGACAAGGACATGGAGCCTGATTTTGGATATACTATCCTAGTTATGGAATTTAGATTTTCTTGCAGCTATACCGGTTGGCGTGGTAAGGAATCTAGATGACATGATTATAGGGTGTATATCTTAGTTATGGACTCTATCGTTATTTGCATCTATGCTTACTGTTCGGTTCTTAAAGCTGAACAGCGCCGACCGAACTCGACCCGAACTTGGTCAGAGTTCGGTCCGAGTTCGGCTACTTGTATTTTCGAGGCCATAAATACACTTTTGGTGTTTAAATTGTAACTTTATGACTGTTGACTTCTACATTTAATAACGTTTATTACATTGGGTTAGCTGTAGGGACCGGATCCCAGCTAGCGATAGTTCGAAGACTAGTGCTCCGTGTCGCTTCAGGCTATTATACCTGTATGACAGAAGGGCCCTTTCGGCTTGTACCCAAAATAATTTCCGTTAAATAAATTTCAAAATTTTGAGTCATAAAATTTAATTTAATTACCATACTACACTATGAATATGAAAATTCAAGTATTCCGAGCTCTCGCCTCATTATGTTAAATCGGTCTTCCGCCAGTGGTTTTGTGAAAACGTCTGCTAGTTGATGATCTGTGTCAATAAACTCTAAGCAGATATCCCCGTGTTGTTGGTGATCACGTAAAAAGTGATGACGAATCTCAATATATTTTGTGCGTGAGTGACATACAGGGTTCTTTGTCAGATTAATGGTGCTAGTGTTATCACAATAAATGGAAATCTTAGTGTAGTGCAGATTGTAGTCTTCTAGGGTTTGTTTCATCCACAAAATTTGAGCACAACAACGTCCTGCGGCGATATACTCAGCCTCAGTAGTTGATAATGCTACAGAATTTTGCTTCTTGCTAAACCAAGAGACTAAGGCTTTTCCTAGGAAATGATACGTACCGCTGGTACTTTTACGGTCTACTTTGTATCCTGTAAAATCCGCATCCGAGTAACCTATCAGGTCAAAGAATTTGGTTTTAGGATACCACAAGCCGATTGTAGAAGTTCCCTTAAGGTATCAGAAGATACGCTTAATGACACTTAGGTGTGATTTCTTAGGATTTGCCTGGTATCGTGCACAGATGCAAACACTGAACATAATATCAGGATGACTAGGAGTAAATATAATAAGCTACCAATCATACCTCGATACTTACGCTGGTCGACAGGTTTGCCACTTTCATCAGAATCAAGCTTTGTGGATGTAGCCATTGGAGTTCCGATAGGCTTTACATTATCGAAGTCATATTTTTTCAGTATGTCCTTCGTATACTTGGCTTGATTTATGAATGTTCCCTTTGAGTGTTGTTTGATCTGGAGTCCTAGGAAGAAGTTCAGCTCTTCCATCATACTCATCTCAAATTCACTCTGCATACACTTAGCAAACTCTTGACAAAGTTTTTTATTAGTAGAACCAAATATAATATCATCAACGTAAATTTGTACAAGAAGAATGTCATCATTTAAAGATTTGATAAACAAAGTTGTATCAACTCTTCCTTTTGAAAAACTATTATCAAGTAAGAAGGCACTTAGGCGTTCATACCAAGCACGAGGTGCCTGTTTGAGTCCATAGAGTGCTTTCTTAAGCTTGAAGACGTGATCAGGTTTTTGAAAATCTTCAAAACTAGGGGTTATTTCACAAAAACTTCTTCTTTTAGAAATTCGTTCAAAAATGCACTTTTTACGTCCATTTGAAATAATTTAAAATCATTAAAACATACAAATGCACAAAACATGCGGATAGCTTCTAGTCTAGCAACAGGAGCATATGTTTCGTCATAATCAATACCTTCTTCTTGATTATAACCTTGTGCCACTAGTAAAATATCTGAAATTCAAAAATAGTATCACTTTTGTTTGATAAAAAATAAACCGAAGTAAAACGAGAGAAATCATCAACAATAACAAAAGCGTAGAGCTTACCGCCAAGACTAGCGACTCTACTAGGACCAAATAAATCCATATATATCAACTGCAAAGGTCTAGAAGTACTTATAGCGTTGATGGATTTAAATGTAGACCTATGTGCTTTGTTCTTTTCACAGTCAGCACATACCATATCTCTCTTGAATGGAATATCGGGGAGTCCTTTTTACCAATTTCTTAGTGCTCAATCGTGAGATAGTGTCCATATTTGTATGCCCTAGTCTCATGTGCCATAGCCAGCTTTCATACAAATTAGCTACTAGGCATCTTCCTGCATGATTAGTACTCTCCAAAAAGAAAACATAAATATTGTCTTCTCTAATCCCTTCATATACGGGTTACCAGATGACATATCATATATGGTATATTGGTCTTTTACAAAATTGATACCATAACCATTATTAGCCAAATGACTTATGCTTAGTAGGTTATATTTTAATTCTGTGACTAGACAAACATCCTTTATTACAGGATAAAGAGATATACCAACAGTGCCATTACCAATTATATCACCTCTCAAGTTATTTCCAAAGGAGACGTATCCTTCTTTCTTCATCGATAGCGTGGCGAACAAAGATGCATCAGCAGTCATGTGCTGCGAACATCCGCTATCGAGAATCCACTTGCTTTTAGCATGAGAGGGTTGAGGGTCCACCTACAAAACAAGTAGATGAATCCTTTGGTACCCATTTACTGAAGGGTCCATATTGATTAGTCTTAGGTCTCCAAAATAAAGTATAATTGTCAACAAGTTTCCTTGCTAAGCAATACTGTGATATGTGTCCATGTGTACCACAATATGTACAAGTGAGTTTAGAACCAGTGGTGGTTGAAACTGTGTTGACATGCTTATTTGGTTTCTTGGAAAACCTATAAGTGAAAGCATGGTGATAGTCGTGTTTCTTTCATGCTTTCTGATTTTTAGTCCTCTTAGGTGTATGCTTAGCATTAGAACTAAACTTAGGCTGTGTCACAGGTACTGTCTGTTTGCCTAACTTGATTTTTAACTTTTTAGAAATCGTAACAGACTCTTCATACTTAGCAGTCATGTCTGAGAGTCTTTATTCTGTGACTAAGTGCTTCTTCTTCTCTATGTCATATAACTCTTGTATTTTGACAGTCTCTTTCTTTCTTATCAATTGAGGATAGCCTCATGATAGTCTACCTTGAGTTTGGCTATCTCTTCCGTGTTACAGGTAGTAGACGTCTCTTTAATATCTTCAATAAGACTAGACAGTCTAGCTATCTCGGTTGTGTATGCATTAATATCTTTTCGAGATTGCTTATACTTGTCAAGTACAGTTCTGTGTTCTTCAAGTAATTCGCTAAACGTATTTTCTAATTCATCGAAAGTAAAGTCATCATATAGAGGGTTTGAGGATACCTTATCAAAAGCCATAAGACAGACATTGGCATTTCCGCAGGGTCTGTGTTCTTTCTCTGTATCACTGGCATCACTTTCATGCCAGATACTTGTGTTAGCATACTTTCGACTGGTTGTTGCTTTTCTGCTTGATCTTGATCTGTCATATGGATTGCTTTTCTTCGAAGTTGGACAGTCCTTTTTCATGTGCCCTGACTTCTTACATCCAAAGCATATGGTTTCATCTTCATTGCTTTCTTGGATATCTCTCTTCCTTCTGTTTGATTTCTCAAACTTTAGGAATTTCTTGAAGTTCTTCACTAGTAGGGCTTGTTCATCACCACTTGATGATTTTTCATCAGAATCATTGCATGTAGATTTTTTGGCTTGAGTTTTGAAGGTAATAGACTTTTCTTTTGGGGTTGCTTCTTCAAACTCTTGCAGATCAAGCTCATTGGTCATGAGCTTGCCCATCAGTATTTTCAGAGACATGGTGGTGAGATCATTTCCTTCAATGATTGCTGTTGCCTTCGGGTTCCAGTTCTTGGTTAGAGCCCGTAGCACTTTTCTGATCTTCTCATGATTGCTATAATCCTTACCAAGAGATTGCAAAGGATTAGTAATATCAAGGAAATGTGTGAACATCTGTGTAATTGACTCACCGGGTTTTATCTTAAAAGATTCATATTCCTGTGTTAGTCTGCTGATTTTGGATTCCTTTACTTGGGAAGTAGCTTCATGAGTTATCTCAAGAAATTTCCAAATCTCGTAAGACGTTTTACAGGATGAAACTCTGTTGAACTCCGTTTTGTCAATTGCACAGAACAGTGCGTTGATGGCACGAGCATCTAGACTAGCGTTTGCTTTTTCAGCCTCCGTATATTTGTCATGAGGCTTGTCTACAAGCTGACCGTCAACCACTGTAGGTGCCAGTTTCTTATAACCGTCAATAACTATAGACCAAAGATCAAAGTCAAAAGACTTTAAGAAGAAAGTCATCCGTGTTTTCCAGTAGGTATAATTTGTACCATCAAATAGTGGAGGTCTATTTGTGGATTGCCCTTCACCGTTGAATATTGATTTCACGGCTGCCATATATACTCTCTGAGGTTTGTTATATTAGAATATAACCTGCTCTGATACCAATTGTAGGACCGTTGAGCACTCTAGAGGGGGGATGAATAGAGTGTTTGCGTGTACAGCGAAAAATAATCACCAAATAAAAAAAAATTAAAGCTATAACTATGGCAGTAAATAAGAGACAGTAAAATAAATAAAGCAAGAGATAGAGAGATCAAACTCAGTGACATAGAGATATATACTGGTATCCCTCTGAGAGGACTAATCCAGTCTCGAGTACTCTTGCTCGATGTTAATCCACTAAGACACAAGCTAATTGAGAGCTTGCAGTCTCTTACAACACCGTGCTTGGTGACAAGTGTACGACCGACTTCACAACACCATACTTGGTGACGAGCGCACGACCGGCTCCACAACATAGATAATTGCTGTACTTTGAACAACCTCTTTACAACTCTTAAACATCAAAAGACTCTATATCGAAATAGATATTATTGGCTTTTGGCTAAGAAGAGTATATGTGTGATATAAAAACTTTTGATCGGGTGAAAACACTTATTGAATAGAGAAGAGAAGATGAAGAATGAATGAGTGATTTGAAATGAAAAACTCTCTCCTATTTATAGGTGTTTTCTGGGACCAAACTCGGGCAGAGTTCTGACAGAGTTCTGATGCAAAGATTTCGGATATGAACGTTGCATGCAGATTTGGAGGCAACCAATATTTGAATTCAAACAGACCGAACTCGGACAGAGTTCGGACCGAACTCGGGCCGAACTCGGTTTGAGTTCTGTCTAGGAGAATTTTGAATATTTATCAAATTCTGTTGCAAAAATGAATTTAAACTTTTGGTAAAGTAGAATGTGAATAGGTAGGCTTTATAGAAAGGTGGACTGAGATTAACCTAAGCCAGTATTACCTAGTCGATCTTACAATTTAAATTCTAGACTCAATAAAGATAAAATACATAATAAATAAAATGACTCGGACTAGATCCCAATAAAAGTAATATTCAGATTGATGATTTATGTGCTTGATGATGCAGTAGTACGATGCTTGTTGATATTGATTTCATACGTCCTGAAATGATTAGCAGCAGTTCGTATATTTTGTGTATTGACTTAAGTTTATGTCGATTATTAAAATCGGGTATGACCATGGAATAGGCCAACAGTACCCACGTACTCATGTCCTTACACCGGGTGCGGGTCATGATACGTTTTTAGTGGTGGTCAATGCAGGTCGAGATTCACATTAGTACGAAGTCGTGGTAGTGCGATGATTAGTTGTACTGCTGCGCACCCGCGATAAGAGATAATGAATAGGTTTCAGAATGAGAGGATACTCAATCACAGTTAGAATTACTTTAGAGATTTCTGGGATAACTCTTGAGAATCTTATTATAAACTATCTCGAAATTCGATTCCAACAGTTTCTGTTTACCTTCCTTGTTCGTTGATGAATTTGATTCTTAGTATTCAATTTTGATTTGATTCTCTACCAAGATAAATCTTATAGGCTAGGTTGTAATTCCCCGCTCCGCACGGTGTATTATGCTGAGTCGTTGATTCAAAGAGTTGCGTTGTCCCGATTACGTATCGATGCAAATCGATACAAAGAGTTACGTTGTCCCGAGAGATGCATCGAGTCGGATAGTTACATTGAACCGAGGAATGCATCGAGTAAGATCGATGCAAGTGTTAAGTTGGCCCGAGGGAAAGCATTGAGTCGGTTCGAAGATTCTAAGAAATCGAATCGACGCAAGGCAATTGACCGATTCAAACAAGTATTGATTTTAGTTGGTTTCGTGTGCAGGCTATACGTTTACGCTGAAATATTGGAGGTTGTCATTTTGCCTTATTCAGAAAAGGGTCCGCAAAACCAATCGTCGCCTTGCGACGGACTGAGGCGTTGGCACGGTAACCCTTGTAGTTAAATCTCTGTTGTTTATGATTTCCAGTTTTCACATAGGATGTTAGTCTGCTCAGGAGGTAGTGACCCCTCCTACTGATAAGAAGGATAGTAGGATGTATATATGGATGGTTAAAATAGTATATAGGAAAATTTAAAGATTTAGTGGAGATTTTAAGATTTAAGAAAGATGATATTGAAGATGTATGTGAAAAAAATACGAAGGTTGATTTTATAATGGAGAATAAGTTCCTGCATAACATACTAGTAGTAGCTTCGAAAGATTTTGAGGACTGTGATTTGAACAAGTTTGAGGATTTCATAAACTTTGATCTAGAGATTTTGGATCCAAGTTAGGACAAGGTGTAGGAATTTAAATTTTGGGACTATTAAGTTGATAAGGGAGAGTAAGATCAAAAAAAAAGGAAGAAGAGTTTTAACAAGAGCATGATTCATGAGAAATACCTTGGGAATTTAGGCCCTGTCTCCAGGAGGGAGTTCTAGTCACCAGACCTAGTTGAAGGTGAGTTTTGACCTAGACTTTAGCATGTCTTTGATTAATTGATGCACCCTACTATTGCCTGTATGATTTGATACCTTATGACTGCCTAGTGCTGTAGTATGACTAGTATAGCTAGATAAGACCCCTGATTGATATTGTACCATGACCCCGTAGGTTATTCCTTCAAATTGAATGATTTAGATAGAGTTTTCAAAGACCATGATTGTTGTGGACGTGACCCTAAGAGGCGTACGACCGACTTAAATTTCGAGGACGAAATTATTTTAAGGAGGGTAGACTTGTAACCACAACTTTTCAAAAAATAAGAGTAATTTTGAACTTTTGTAAAATTAACCATTGAATAATAGGATTTAAATTATGTTAATGATTTGTGGTAATTTTTAATTATTTTAATACTATTTAATTTAGTGTATTGTGACTTTAGCATTTTTACTAGTGTAACCTTAGAGTTACTTAGCCTAGAGACTAGCCATGTGATTAGATTGACTAATTACCATTTTTTAGGTTAGGGGTATTTTGGTCATTTTGTCACTTTTGAATTAATTAGTGATCAATTGGTAATGTGTCAAGTGTTATATTAGGCCTTAACCTAGAATTGTCCTAATCTAGATGTTAATCATGAACCTAGAGGCTTAGTTAGTAGAATTAAGAAAGTAATGCAAGCCCTAGAATATTTAGATATTATGTTAAGTCTAGATATTTTGGTAGAACCCTAATAGGAATTGGGCCTTTACTAGAAGGGCTTAAATTGACACCTAGAGAAGGCTTTTAAATGAAATTGAACTTAAATCTAACCCTAGAAACATTATGACCAGCCAAGAGGCAGTCCCCTTGCCTATATAAACACATGTTAGCACCCCCTTGCCTCTTTTCATTACATCTTGAAACCATAAATTGAGTTCTTCCCCAAATTCACCTCCTTTCTCGAAATCAACTCCAAATTGAGTCAAATCAATTGCAACACACTCCCCTACTGTAGAAGAGGTCATTAGTGACTAGGTAGCAAGGATTTGGAGCAAGTTGACTATTGGAAATGGAAGGATTTGGCTCTCAAGTGCAATTTTATTGAGATTCCAACTCTCAATAGGTAATTGCCTCTAAACCCATTAATATTCTGATTTCTCTTTATAGATGCATTCATTTAGGGCCCCCATAGCTGTAGGCCAAGTTTGGTAGGAAACTGATTCCATGTAGGGTGTGTATCGGAGGAGTATCGGAGTGCTATGTAAAGTGTTTGGTAAAATGCCCCAAAGAAATGAAAGTTAATGATTTTTAAAACTAATTACATAGATTTGTAGCTTATTAAGTGTATATTCATTATTGTGTTGACTGAGTTACCTTTATGATGTTTTTCGTGTCAAAAATCGACACGGGGACTCGACACGAGGGCTGTCGTGCATCCCCTGATACCTCGTGTCCATACCTTATTGGACACGGCACTTCGACACACGAATTTTGGTGTGGAGGTAGGGGCCACGACTGTCAGGGTGTCCCCAAAGTTTGGGGGGAGTTGGTGCTGTATCGAAGAGTTCTCGTGTCTGTATTAATTTTACACTGACACAGTACGCGCGGAATTGGTTCTCTGATACTCACTGTTTGACACGACACGACTTTGACCCAATACAGTGACACACACACACACGTCCCTATGCCCCTACTACCCCTTGACACGAGCATGAGGCTCGAGGTTGGACACACTGTGTCCTAGGCAAGTCGACACCTCTGCACCATACTGACCTATCTCCACAGTTCTGATACACTGGTTTTGACACACTTTTGACACCTCTGGACACGGCCTTGGACACATGGACACCCCCTGGTTGACACACACGTTTCACACACATACCCCTTCCTATTTTACATGTGTGTGAGTATATATATATATATATATATATATATATATATATATATATATATATCCATGCATGTGTGTGTCTATATATGTGTGTGTGTGTGTGTGTGTGTGGGTATTGGGGGTTTGATTCTCTAATACCACATGTATCAGTCGACAAACGATAGAAGGATACAAGTATCGAGTGGGTTAGGGAGTAGGGAGATGAGAGAGAATTGGCACTTGGCCATTAGAGCATTAGCTCTGCCTTGGCAAGGCTTGCATTAGCAGCAAGAGAGGGCCAGGCCACGATGGTCAGGCCAATACAGGCCATGTTAGGCCAGTGCAAGCCATGTTGCACTTGTGCAAGCCTAGAGTGACATGTACATAGCTCTGTCCAGATTTATAAATTCTTGAGTGTCTGTGTGAGGGTCAAGTGTTGTCTGATTGTCAAGTTTGAGGTATCAGATGTTAGGTTCTAAGTGTCATAGCATGGGGTTTATTTGGGATATCTTAGAGAGGTGTTTTGGGTTGAGAGAATGAGTTTATGGGTGTCTGATACTTTATGTGTATCAGATGGTACAATAGGGAGCTTGAAATTAGCTTGGACTTAGGCCTATAGCCTTTGTCATTATGGTATCTGAGATGAGTAGCTCAGTTTAGGATAGTATCCTGAGGTTTGGTACCAAACTTTGAGTGTCAGGTTTGAGGGAGACACTTGGCCATATAGTGTGTGTATAGTGTTGTGAAGAGTGAGGTGAGGCTTGCCATGGCATGCATCAGCCATACCTTGCCTACAAGCAGCAGGGAAATCGAGCATCTCTGTTGAAGGGAAGACTAGAGATTATATATAAGTGTGTTGTATATAGATGGGTTTAAGTTTGCGGATACATTTATAGATAGGAGTAGGAGGTATCTGTTAACTGTATAGTGAGCTATGATAAGTAGATACCATGTGTTGGAGTGTCACTGCTCGAGAGTATCAGAGGACTGAATGTGAGTGTCCAGTAGAGATGGAGAGGAGTAAGAGCAGTATGAAGAGGAAGTTGTGAGGAGAGGGGCAGGCCTTGGTTTGATCTGTGAGTGGTTGTAATCTCAGATTTATGAGATTTGCAATGTGTGTGTCATGGTATGTTTACATGAGGGTTACCTATGGCAGTTATGAGTATGTGGGTTGAATGTATAAGATAGGGACATTCATGTATCAATGATAGCGTATCCTATTGTTTGTACCATTTAGATGTTAATGTCAGATAACGGTTGTTAGTTTGGGATGAGTGAGTATTGCTTGAGTGTAAATTTGTAGTGTATTAGTATTAGAGTTGTGTGGTTTGAGTTGGTTATATGTATATGTGTACACATAATCCTTAACCCTTGCTTAACTCACACTAGACAACACACTTTAACCCTTACCTGGGCAATATCTGTACACAGAACACACTATACACACACACACACACACACACACACACACACACACACACACACACACACACACACACATGTCATTTTACCCCTTTCATTTATATATGATATATGTAAGTATATAATGTATATGTTATCTAGGTATAGTATATATATAGATATTGTATATATTGTATGTACGTTAGGTATATATGGTAATATAACTTAGTGAAAAATAAAATAAAATATATAGGCTATATATATATATATGGTATATTTTATATAGAGAGTCTCTATATATACAGGTTATATATATATATATATATATATATATATATATATATATATATATATATATATATATATATATATATATATATATATATATATATATATATAGGAAAAAATATAGGAGATTGGTTAGACTATAGTTGACCAAATCCTAGACTAGTTGGCTAGTTTGACTAGAGTTTGACCAAGTTTGACTAGATTGTTGACCAGAGTTGACTAAGAGTTGATTTTGACCTAGAATGATCTATAATTATGTAGAATGCATTGTTAACTTCAATTATTACCTCTTGAATACATCATAACCTGTGTGCTCTATTTAGGACTCAGTTACATCGGTTTGGATATCTATTTTCACAGTCACCCAGTATATTAGACGAATACATTCTCTAATCATTTTTATTCATGATAGTATCTATACTCTTGCTTTAAACTACTTTAGTTGATGCTGTCACGTTGTTATCGCGGATTAGTACTATATGGATCTTGTCTTGCGATGTTATCCCCCCTCCCCGGGTTCATCGAATACTTCTTGTCATGTACTTTTCATGAACATCTTGTATTTCTTGCACACCCCATTCATGTATACTCTTATGCACTCTTGTACTCTCATGATCACGTGAGCTTCATGGATAAAACTATTGTACAGGTAACGTAACTCGACTGAATCCTTGTGTATTGATTGGGGGTAGGGATGAGTATAAATGGTTATGTGATCTATCCCATATTGTGCAAACTCTGTTACTTATTGTGCAACTGTGTTCTTCATATGCAACACAAGTTACTTATTGTGCAACCCAAGCCGACTATATAATCACTTATATTTTACTATAGTTCTTATTTCCTATAAAGCTATTTTCATGTACTCAGAATTGTCTATTTTAAATTGTTTATGTACATCCCTCTCTGTGGAGTTTCATGTATTTCATGTTCTTCATGTACATTTCTTTAAAGTTCATGTATTTTATTCTACTGCTTGTTCTATATTTTCTGCCATATTTTGGATCTGTTTTGGAAATATGTGCTCGTTTCTGTCCTGACTGGACCTGTTAAAAATATTATAGATGATACTGAGAGTTTTCTGTACCACCTGCTATGGAGCATACCTAGATGATACTTGTGAGTTGGACCCACAGGAGGATCCAGCTTTAGCTGAGGACATCATCCCTATTGCCTACGTTAGATAGCTAGGCTGTTTATCTTATTTCATTTGTGTTGTATTTGATTGTATTATGTGGATGTTGAGATGTAAGTGTCGTTTAGACACTTGGACTTATTTTCTTCTGTTTGTATTTCTCTTTTGAGATTTCATATCTATCTTATCGTGCTATTTCCATCTTAGAATTGTGATTGAGCTGTATCTTCTGAGATTGTCCTCCATTCGGAGAGTATATCTTGTTAGTCAAATTTTGATATTGTGTTAGATGGTTGTAACCTAGGACAATGTTCTGCCGCCGAGTTTGTGATGCGCCAAACACTATAAGAAGAGGGGCGCAAGTCAAATAAAGATCAAGTCGGCCACCATGGTCAAAAGTTATTCGTTCTCGGTCACCTTCCATAGCAGGGTTAGCCGTCTCTCGTCGTAAAGAAGGCGGCGCATACTGTGGCGCGCGGATCGGCGGAGCACGAGTTGAATGTTTAGCAACACTCTTCCCCTTGTCGGCGACGGTCTTCCTGGGTGCCATTACGTCGAGGAGATGGTCGAAGGGGATTGAAAGAACTCAAAGAAATTTTCTCAGAAGATTAAAGCAAATTAAAAAATTACAGTTGGTTCACAAAGGGTTATCTATAGCCTTAAAACAGAATTCTAACAGTCATCGCCAGTTGTGCATAAAAAAATCATAACAGCTCGCAACAGACTGCGCGAGATAGGTGCTACTTGACTCAGTAATTGTCACGATTCAAAGTATTTTGAAGTTTTATGATATTTCAAAATTCAAAAACTTTGAAGGGGGTCTTATAGAGCCTAAAAATCAAGTTGCGTCATGTTTGTACTACTCAGCAATCAAGTTACACCCAAAAAATCAAGTTGCGCCATTGTTATGAAGCCCAGAGATCAAGTTGCACCACTACTTAGGTTGCCCCATATATCAGATTGTGCCCAATCATATTGCTCCTAAGCCTACGTAGCGCCTGACAATAATTGTCATTATTAACTGACAACATTGACAACTGACAGCACGATAAACGAAGAAAATCTCTTCGAATCCCGCAAAGCGTGGCGTTCAAGACGATTTGCTGTCATTTGATGACAGCTGTTCTGGGCACTCTGTGAGTTGCGCCTAGGTGTAACCTGAACAAACCCTCTTCACAAGATGACACATACCCAAAGGATGCCATATGCCTATGCACTGAGTTACGCCTAGGCGCAACCTAATCAAGCGCAGTTTGACTCGTTGACTGAAGCTCGCGCAACCTGATAAAGTTGAGGCCACTTACGTTCTAAAGGAGGATGACGTGGCGCACATGCCACTAATCTCTCAAAACGTGTCCACCACACTGTACACGACCATGCGCATCTCAATCATATGATGCCATGCGTCTAAATACAGTTAGTACACGTTCGAGTAACTGAATAAAAGTTGACACAACTTGAAGTTGGCGCAACCTAAAGTCGCGCAGTTCAACCTCGTGCACATCAGAATAACTGCTAAAACGGTTATTTCTAGAACTCTATAAATAGAGTTTCCAATCATTATCAAGGGATCAGAGATCAAGAGTTCTTACAAAAGTGCTGCTGCATTCTCCAGAGGCTTTAGTCTTCAAGTTCACATAGTCCAAGGGATAAAGCGATCGTCTTCTGATCGGATTCCTAAAGTTGTACTTCCCCAGAATTCATTGTACTTTGTACGATTCTTTTAAAGTTTGGAATAAACTTTTTGTTTTTTGCAAACACTAGTGGGCTGGCAGTGGCCCGGTGTAACAGATTGGTTTCAAAGCTATGGTTTGGATGGAAATTATTATTCACAGCTACTAATGACTCCATCAGCACCAACACCCACGCAACATGAGGATACCCAAGACGAAGGTGATGATGCAAACCCGGAGAATACGATGCGAATGAGAGCCCGACTCAATCTCAGAGAAGTTGATCGTCCGGACTATTAGAAATTAGATAGACAAGGAAGATAGATGAACATTTTGTATTTGTATGATGTTTTGTTTTTATTTATATAAAAGTCAGCTTTCTTTGACAAACTATTATAATTATGATATTTCTTTTTCATTCTCTTGGTTGATTTGTACAACTCCTTCTATTGTGCCCTAAGTCATTGCAATTACTGCATCGGAGATCTCTTGAAGATTGATCCTTCGCCATAATACGATTCTTCTTTGGCCTTTCGACTTTGCGTTGTACATCTGGTACTCCAATATCGCCTCTAACCAATACACTTTGAATGTTGTAAGGGACTAGAATTGGTTCCAAGTGCGGCTCATAGATACTTTTTAATGCTTCTTTTGAAAATATAGCTGGATAATAATGCTCAATCCTAATATTGCAACAATTACAGGCATAACATGCATGTACACATGGAAGAAAAGTATGATACCATTTTAAACATGAACAATAGTTTTCATTTCAACGAATAACATATATTCTATTTGTTTTACAATCTAATATTTCGAACAAATGACCCACTATACGTAAAATTTCCAGCTGATGGTCTTCTTTTGTGATACGAGCCATCGTTTTTAACATTTTCGGACAAAAATTTATTTCAAGATTTTTAGCTTGTTTTGAAGTGTTATAATCTTGGCTCGAATACCATCAAGTAGTGTTGTTATTGGTTTATCATGAAGATTTTTAATCCAGTTATTGAAACATTCAGCAAGATTTGACGTGTTAATATATATCTAATCTTGGACAAAGAGAATAAGCTGTAATCCAATGTGAGAAAACACGATTTTCATCATTTACTCCAACGAGCCAATTGTATATATCTACGTTTTCAGCTTTAATTATTTCCAAGCAATTATTTGCATCTGTTTCATTATAACATCTTGCAAGATAGTCCAAGCTACGTTGAAAATGCTTTGATCTACATATCGATTTTAAATTTTCTTTAAAATACTGAATACAAAAAAAATGAGACAATTCTGAAAAAATAGCACGCATGGCATTTATCAATCTTTTCTGTTTATCCGATATAAAAGAAATTATATTCCACGCATCAAAAAATCTTTCAAAAGATATTCTTAAACCGTTTAAAAACCAAGTCTAAGAATCAGTGTTTTCACTCTCAGCAACAGCATAAGCAATTGGATATAGTTGATAGTTAGGATCATGAGCACAAGTAATAAATAAAATACCTCTCTATATTTAGAGGAAAGAAAAGTAGCATCAATACTAATCACATGTAAACATCCCCTTAGAAATCCATCAATGCATGCCTTGAAACAAATAAAAATTCTTTTAAATCTATTATTTTCTGTAATCTCCATAAAATATTGGCTACCTGAATTTGTCTCAATAATTCTAAGACCATACTCTTCGAGACTACTATATGCATCAATATAACTGCCATTTATTTTAGATAGAGCAAGTTCTCTAGCTTTTCAAGCCTTACAGTATTTAATATGTATTCGATGTTCCCTAAATACATCTTTTACAACATGTGATGGACTATACGACTGATTATCTCAAATTTTATCAATAATCTAATTTTTAACCCATACAGTAGTAGCTAATGGATGACAACCTGTTGTAAGTCCACCTAAACAAGAATGTACATTTTCTAGCGTAGCAATAGAAAATCTTTCGCCTCCACCAATGGCTTTAGCGTATACTCTGCAGTGACAATTTAAAATATTACATTTATATATAATTCCAGTAGCAATATTTAAAGCAGCCGAACAAGTAAAATTATGTTTAATTGCTATATCACTAATAAAACTTCTAAATTTAGAACGATTCTCAAATTGTTCTCCAATAAATAATTTTGGAATGCTAAGACTATCAACAGAATCATCAAATTTATTATCTAAATTTCAATTAAATTATCACTATTTTCATCATTGTTATTTCCATCATCTACTATATGTTCTTCTTCAGTAAATAGAATAACTTGGTGAGAAAAACTAGGACCAACATTAACATTCATATTAGAAGCAGGTGTACTTCTTACATTATTAATTCTTGATGGGGGTGGAGTGACATAGATATTAATATACAATGATTGTGCATTAACTTCAAGAATAAATTTTCATGCTTGTTTACTATCTACATTTATACAATTAGATGCAAAAATATGTACTAATATAAATTCATAATCGATAGAATATTGATAAATAATTAGATTATGTAAACTAAGAAACAAAATATTTCGATCAATTAAAAGAAATTGAGTTAAACCACCTTCATAAGCTAACTCATTTAGTACACCTCCAAGCGAGCATAGTATTGTTAGATTTTGATCCATGCTAACAAGAAGATGAGCTTTCAAATGGAGGTAGGACGACAGGAGCTTGAGCTTCCAACGAACTAGACTGAGATGAGCTTCTTACTGAATGAGAGAGATTTTGAAGGGAATGAGAAAAATCTAAGATGTTCTTCTTACTGAATGAGAGAGATTTTGAAGGGAACGAAAAAAAATTTTAGAGAAGAGGTTGCTTGCTTTGATACTTATACATAGCATTATGGTTTAATATAGCCGTTGGAATTGTAACGTTGAGAATTATAACGTTGAAGAAATCTTACAATTGGTTAAAAGATAGCACACCTCAACCCAACAAACAAACATAAACCAAACCAAAAAAACCAACCCAAAAAAGCCAACATCACACTCAACTAAAACATAAAACCAAAAAAAAAAGAAAAACCAATCCAAATCAACTCAAACTAAAAAAACCAATAACCCAACCCACCCAACCGACCCACTAATTTTTCGCCATATGGTATGTCGGAATTTGAGATGTGCTCATTTTCAGCCACACTGTATGACAATATTTGAGCATGCTCATTTTTTGCCAGCCAGTCTGTCGGAATGTATCATTTTAGGTAGTTTTCGAAACATTTTACCTTATAGCAAATTTTTATTAGTTTATTATTTGTACATCAAATTTTTGAATTTTTTTCTTTCTTTACCAACGATTACGAGTTGACTATTATTTGTTAGCAGAGTTTTCATACTCCGTCAAAAGGGCATGAAATATAAATTCTAATTTATAAAAAAATATTTACAAATAATGCTAGTGGAGTTGGGTGAGGAGTTTCATCTTATTTTGTTTTTTCACCACTAACTATAGTCAGACACGGACCTCATATATAATTTTTTTTTCAATTATGCTATTTGCCTTTCAAAAATTTTGGGTGATGTTATCTCCCATTATGTGGCATCTGACATGGCAACTGCCATGACAACTGATATGTCGTGTTTTAACCAAAAAATTAATTACCAAATTTTTTTATTGTTAATGTTAATGCTCATGCTAATTTTAATTTAATGTTAATATTAGTTTTAATGTTAATGTTAATTAATATTAATATTGATGTTAATATTAATATTAATATTCATGTTAATTTGATATTAATATTATTTTTAATGTTAATGCTAAATTTAATTTAATTTTAATTTTAATGTTAATGTTAAAGTTAATATTAATGTTAATGTCAATTGTAATATTAATGTCCATGTTAATTTGATATTAACATTAATTTTAATTTTAATGTTTAATTTTGCCATGTCAACAGTCATGTCATCACCCATGTCATATACCACATAATGAGAGATGTATAATCCAAATTTTTTGGGAGCAAAATAGCATTTTTGTATTTTTTTTTACAGGCTGTAATATCAGTAACAATGCAGTCCAGATCTTTTGTTTCATTTTTCTGCCCCCATCCTATTGGCTTGTGGGTCCCACCGATTTAAAAAGAAGAAGAATTAAAGGGTGGACAGGTTTGGTGACATAAAAAATAGAAACAACGGATCCAGACTCATGACAGTGAGAGTGACAATGTGTTATTGCCCCTAAGATGACACTAGTGACAATTATAGGGCATCAAAAGTATCAAAATGAGATTCATGATTTGGAATTTTTTGAATGCTGTAACGGTGATTTTTCTTCTTCTTTTATTTTGTCACCAGAAGATAAGTGAGACGTTTGGTAACAATGTTGGAATCATATAAGTGTTTCAGTGGCATTTTGGAAAGCATTTTGTATTAAATTTTGCTCCCTACAATTGATCCATAAGGTTTTTCTCATCTTACTGTTGGGGTCTAGTCTCGATTTGATGAGTTTGGAAGGAAGTTTGGGCACTGCGAAGAGTCATAGGACGAGTTCTGTTGAAGACAGAACAAGTTCGGTTAGATTTCGATCATGCCGAAGTCGGTCCGAACTTTGTTATTTTTTAACAAAATATTTTGGACCTAGTCGGACCAAATTCAGTCTGGGTCGGCCTGTCGGCGAATCATCACATTTATGGGCCCAAATTAGCATAAAAAATTATTGTGTTCTAATTTGGACAGACATGATTAGTCCTGGACTATTTTAGGCTTTTCTATGTCCAAAAATAAGATTTTCCAACCTAATGTGTTGAGGATGTAGGCACAAGACAAGCACAAGACGGCACATTTATGGTGCAAGTCCATAGAAAATCTAAGAGAAACTCCAAACTTTGCTCTTAGGGCTTGAGGTTCGAAATAGTCGGAAGAGGAGATCTGTTCAACGAGTTGTCTACTTCGTTCAAGGAGTCGTCTAGCTACTTCGTTCAGGGAGATCACTACGGGGTAGGGTGAGTGATTTCAGTTGTAATCTCTCTCTTTCTTCTTGAGTTCGGTGAGGTGGTTGAACCTTTGGACAAAGGGTGTTCAACAAATTTGTACTCAGTCTTGTATTTGTCATAAAGTTATAAAGATTAAATTTGTCCATGTGATATAATCACGGAACTACATATTGTGTTTGATCTGTCTTGGTACTATTAGACATTGGTTCATTATCTTCAAGTGGGTTGGCATCGCTTTTGTGACCGCGCTTCCGCGAACAACAATTGGTATATAACCTCTTACGTTCTCGAAAGGGAAGGTGAGAGTCATGAGACCATGTCTATGGAGCATAGGAACACATGTATGCTCACGCTTACAAGAGAAAATTGGGCGATTCAGCCAGTGATGGAGGATCTATTTTGGTGTAATGATTTGTGTAAGCCCCCAGATTTTTAAATTTGATATTTTGGATTAAACTATTTAGAGGATTTATTATTATTATTATTTATTTGGTTATACGAATAGCTTTAGTCATGGTCGATTTTTGTCATGCATATTGACTAGGAAGTATGGCATATGGCTAGTAAAGTCGTGTACCATGACTAACATATTAGTCATGGTAGGGATGTCGAAGCCATAATTGTGTCCCTTATATGGAAACAAGTCATGTTGCAACTTGATCCATAAAAGGATTATATAAATATTTATACACACACACACACACACACACACACACACACACACACACACACACACACACTCACACACTCTCTCTCTCTCACTCTCTCCCTCTCTCTCTCTCTCTTGTGAACTATTTTATATAATTACATATAGGATTTTATATAAGGTTTTATATACATTCTTAATATTTTCTATAAGGCCTCATAAGATTCGTATAAATTGTGACTTCATCCATAAATATGGGTATATATGAATATTTCGAGATTTTATATTTGCATAAGGGTTTGTATATTTACATAATTGTGTATATAAGTTGATATATGGTTTATACATATAGTTAGATACTATTTCATTTTGTGGAGTTATGCTTAGGTATCTATATATAGTAGTGTACATATATACATCTTGGATATACCTTGGTATTGAGGATTCAGTGGAGACTTGGACTACATGCAAGTATATCTTGTCAAACTTGTACAGTATTTACATGTTTTATTTTCTATTGTTGTTTTCTTTTGTCATATGGCTACATGCTCTTTATGTTCGTACTTGGTTTATTATCTGCTGCTTTATCCTGTTTTCTCGTTTTACGCGCACGTATATGATTTTCTGTTATATTTTATTGCTTGTTATATTGGTCTTCTTTGTGTTCGCATGTGTCTCGTGGTAGAGTTGCTTTGTCCTATGCCGCGTTCCCTTGACTTTACTTGATGTAGATTGACTTGACTTGGACTTGATTTGATCCTGTATTCCTGTTACTTGGACTTGATTCAGACTTGACTTGATCTTGTATTCCTGTTACTTGGACTTGATTTGGACTTGAACTTAAGTTGACGTGATTTGACCATTTTCGATTGGAAGTTCTTACTTGAACTACAATTTAGATATACTATAGATTATGAGTCTCTTGCATTGGGATACTCTCTATAGGATTGACCTGACTCTTGTATTCCTTTAGGAGAGGAGATTGATACTTTGATTGGCTACTTGACCATTTTCGATTATTTGTTCTTGCATTGAACTATAATTGAGATATGAGAATATCTTGCATTGGGCTACTCTTTACAGGATTGGCTTGATTTATTTGTTAGCCACGGCTAGTACCACGCTTCTCTTGCATTGAACTATAATTGAGATATGAGAATATCTTAGCTGTGTTTATTTCTTGTCTATCTTGCATATTTATTTACTGTACATGACATGTATATTATGTATCTTGCTACGTCCCTTCTGAGGACCTGGTGATCTCTCTAGGTTATTACTGAGCTCGCTTTATAGACTAGAAGGATAATTGATGATTGCATCTTCAGAATTTTAGGTATATTTAGTGGATATATTTATCATATTCATCTATTGATATATTTTATTCTCATTGATTTATTCTGATGATATAGCCTAGTTTACAAGCTTTATTCTTTGTCATGCTTGTTCAGACAATTGTATTAAGGCATGACCAACTTTATTACATATTATCTATCTTGTTATTTTTATTCTTGTGAAATCTGTGTATTATTGTTTGATCATCACTTGTACACTTTGTTCTCACATGCGATGATATTCTGTGGATTGAGATATAGTTGGACTTGCCAGTTATAGATAGACTTGATCCTGGACATCTTATACGTATTCTAGTTGGACTGAAGTCCACATGATACATATCTGACATGCTTACGTATTCCTAGTCCTATATACGTTTGTTGGGACTGAGGCTTGACATTCGTACTTTCCAACCTTGCTTGACGGACGATCTCAAAAATCTACCCAATTAACTTTCTATAAGAACTTCATCGGATACCTTGTTAGAATTCCAATGCTCTAATACCAATTTGTTGGGGGGCACAACGAGAATAAACCAAAAAATCAGAGAATATCTTAGAGAAAATTCATAACCACAAAGACAAAATTTATGTGGTTTGGCTAAGATGACTACATCCACGAACAAGAGTGATTCAGTTCCACAATAAAGAAGAAAAAGAATTACAATAGCTCTCTCAATACTTCTCTCCTTTCTCTCAAGACCTCTGTACAACCAAAATAAAGAAGAAGAAGAAACCTCTCTCTCAAACTCTTGTGTTGAACTTATTCAACAATTTTTGCTCTCTTGTGTTGAAACAACTTGTTGGGGCAGACATTGTGACCTGAATCGGAGTTGGCCCATAAGGTTCGATATTGGAATGGACCAATATGCCTTAAAAGAGAATTCATATAAGTCCTGAGCCAATTCCAATTATCTACAACTCATGATCGCATTTCCTACCTGATGCGGGACTAAATTACCAACTCCGTTGTCACTCCCTTTTGAATGTTCATCCGAAAACGAGATACAATTCAATAATCTCCACCTTATAAGCTTGTTTCCACTAACCAAGAACCAAGCACCCCTAGCTACCTTTACTCGTTCCCACTAGTCGAGCACCCAGGAGATCCAACATATTATAATCTCGCTTCATTCGAATAAATCAAACTGATAGGTTCATGTACGCTACCATTGTGTGCCAACCACAATGTTTTGCTGCACCTTGGACGCATCAAATCCATGACCTTTGAAGCCAATCAGTGTAGTTGCCTCCAACTCCACCTTGAGAAAGAGAGTCAGTATAATCCAATTATATACATGAATCAGTACAGTGTTTCTCGAACCATTTTTTTTGAGATGTCTGACGATACGCACGAGACTTTGTGCACACTGCATTGCATGTCCGTTGGGCCCACTACCTCCCAACTCCCACCAAATAAATGAAAAAAATCACATGTCCTATGGTTCGATCCACTGATCTTCGCCACCCAGTTATGATCCTATACCTCTTTTCGATAACCGCAAGAACCACTCGAGTTCGATTCCGCAGACCAATTAGAATCATCTAAACCACTCTCGTAACCATGCAATTTTTTGTCGGACATTTTTTCTTCAAAGATAAATACAAATATACTTTGTCCACTCTATTTCCTCTGCTAAACTACTCATAACAAATGTGGATGCCCTACAAGGATTATACACGCATGGCATGGAGCTTGCATAAGAACCAGGCTCATCATGTGAGGGTGAAAGCAACTGAGTGGAGCAAGAATCTAAAGAACATAATATTATTGAGGAAACCTCGGCAAAGTGGAGAAGGAATATTTGCAATCGAGTGAAGTAGTACATACTTTAACTACAACAATTCAATTAATGACCAAGAAAACAACTACACGCAGCATTTAATTATTTATAATCAAGGAATGATTTGGTGCCAATGGCACGCGATCTAGCGGTAAAAACGTTGGCATGTTGGAAGGAGATCTCAAAATCGAATCCCAACAAAGACGACTGGATGGCATTTGTCCACGGTCCCAGACCAAAGTTGTCTGGATGGCTGAGTCCGCGGACTTTTGGTTCAATAATAAAGAAAAGAAGAAGGAATGATTTGGTGGCAGACAAGTAATTTTATATATATATATATATATATATATATATATATATATATATATATATATATATATATTGCCCGTCGCATGGATAATGGAAATGATATTAACTTGAGCGATAATTACTCATAACACATGCGCACATGTTCAAGCGAGTTTTAATAGTACTATTAAGGTGCACGTACAATATACATGCATAAAAAGTTGTTAAAAAATAAATTAGAACTTTGGATATATATATATATATATATATATATATATATATATATATATATATATATATAGTTTAAATAGATATTGTTGGTAGTTAATTATAAAATTTTATTTATTTTATTAATTAGTATGTGATATACAAACAGTTTGAACCGCTTACTTTTGAGCCGTTTTAAAGTCGTATTATAATAGGGGAGAGATGTATATATCAAAGATCAAGGTTAACTAGAACTTCCGCATCCCTGAATGAATTAGAGGTTGATGAGTAATGCTAACGGTGATCTATCAACACTTACATTTCCATGCCATGTCCCTTCTCTTTCTGTAGTAGGCCCTAGAATTTTAGGACCTCATTTTTTTTCTTTCTAAGAGCATGAACAATAAAGCTCATCCCAATTTTTAGATTCTAAATTCTAAATAAATGAGCTTATTCCGTAGAATAGTAAGATTCAATTGGAGTTCCACTAATGATCTCAAGTCATTTTGGTTTTAAAAATGAATAAAAAATGAGGAAGGAAAAAAAAATCAATTGTGTCCCAATCCACTTTCTTTTATTGGAACATGGCCACAATCCATTCTTAATTTATTTTTTATTATAAATTTGTGCCTCAGGGATATAGTTTTCATCCCAATATACTGGAGATGCTCTAACAAGTAGATTGCCCTAAATAATTGGAGGGTGGGTGGTTACTATCCATTGTGTGCATTGGCAAGTGAGGTTGAACCCAATTTTAGTTGGGATAAATCCTAACATTAGAGTCCGACTATAGAAATTCAAAAAGTATGTAGTTTTTTTTTTAAGATGTCGAGCAATACGTAGTTACGTACGGAACAAAGTGCGCGATGCATTGTATGCTTGTTGGACCTATTGTCCTCTAACTCCCATCAAATAAACTGTGGGTCCTCCAACTCCCACCAAATAAATAAAAGAAATAATACGTCTCCATGGCTCGATCCACTAATCTTCTGTCATCCAACAAGGATCTTATACCTTTCTTCGCTAATCACAAGAGTCACTCGAGTTCAATAACTTGCAATGTAGTTATGACATATGGTATTATTTTTACATTTAGGTTGTTAGCTTTTTTGTTTAGAAACTTTAAAAAAAAAAAATAGAACTGAGATGCATATAATGCCACGGCTATTAATAGCCTGAGTCTTTCAAATGAAGAACTCATAAGTTCCTCCAGGAATTTTGCTAACATTAGGAGCCGATTGTTGCAAAAAAAAAAAAAAAAAATTGTGAAATAATAGCAGCATCTGAGAAGAAATTGCAGCATGTGAGAACAGGGATAAATACTTCTTCTCGATCCCATTCGACACAACATAGGGGTGAGCATTATTCGGTTTTGGACCGAAAACCGAACCGAACCGAACCGAATAAGAGGTTCGGTTCGGTTTTAAAAAAATTCGGTTCGGTTTCGGTTTTGAAAATATTAAATTTTCTTATTCGGTTTCGGTTTCGGTTTTGGGTTTCGGTTTCGGTCCAAAACCGAAAACCGAATAAAAAAATTTAATTAATTAATTAATATATATATATATATATTTTTTTTTTTTTTTTTTTTTTTTAATATATATATATATATATATATATATGTGTGTGTGTGTGTGTGTGTGTGTGTGTGTGTGTGTGTGTGTGTGTGTGTGTGTGTGTGTACTATATATAAGTATTAATATATATAGGTATATACTAAATATGTCTATGTATATTTAGTTACTATATATATTAACAAAAAAAAGTTCAAAAAAATCAAAAAAATATGAATAAACCGAAATAAACCGAAAATCGAACCGATTTAATTCGGTTCGGTTTGATTCGGATTTGGGCCAATTCGATTCGGTTTCGGTTTTGCTTATTCGGTTTCGGTCCAATTCGATTTTGGATTATTCGGTACGGTTTAAACCGAATAAACCGAATGCTCACCCCTAATACAACACAATAATTGAATTGATGCATCTAAGGATGTCAATAATTGTCACTTCCCAAAGAGGCTCACTTTGTTAGAAAAGCAAAGCAAATCCACGAAGAGTGCTGCCTAAACTAGAATCTAGTAGTCATGATATGTTATGATCAAATCAAATCAAATAAAAATCTCCAACGCCCACCAATTAAAGTGGACCTAACCTGCATCTAATTGAAGGAATGTTCTAAACAGCCCCCATTGCTTTGAGGGTATGAAAGCTCATCCCATAAAATATGTTGAAGTCCAGGTACCATGTCAAAATTCAGAACATCATGAGGATCCCAAATTGATTGTCTATTTTGGATTCGAGTTCTAGATTTTTTCATGTTTTGGAACCCAAATTGATTTGTCTATTCTGTGATTATATCACAAATAATAAAGTCCTACAAATTATGTTTGGAGTGCTAACTGTCTGACGCACATACTCCAATACAATAGTGTAAGATGACTCCTATCTATCAAAATCCTAGTGGACCTAGATCTCAAATGGAGATGGGGAAGCCATAGCATATACATACACTGCAGGGACACTCTATGTGGATGACAGCCCCCAAAGGACAAGAAGCCATTAAAGAGGCATGGGGACTGCCCATGACTCACTCCATTGCTCTCACCTATAGGCTGTCTGTCCTCCCATAATGGGTTTCCATAGGGCTGTTAAAGAGGGTGGGGTTCCCAATCTATGTAAAAAAATACTTCGAAGTACGACGAGCACCGTCTATGTGTCAGAGAAGTTCAGAAAGGTGACGAGGCCATTCGGAAACGAAAGAAAAATTCGGGAGCCACCATACGGCATACCGGAACAGGGGAGGCAGAACTCGGACCGAGTTTAGTCCCCTTGTGTCCAGGACTGTTCTGGCTTGCCCACATAGAGTTCCACCCGAACTCTGTGCCGTCGGATTGAAGCTAATTTAAGGTATTTTTTACACCGTTGGATCGTATCCTACGGTCTAGATTTCGCTGCGGGATTATGAGGTTTACATATGATTTTTCCTAACCCTAATCACACACAACGGTGAAAGAAAGAGAGAGGAAGGAGGCAAGAGTGCCATGCAACTTTGGGAGAGAAGGATGATTGAAGGCCGTTTTCGAAAGAGGATCGTGTTCGGGTAATCTCTACTCGTCGTCTTTGTTCTTCGTAGCTTTGTAATCAATATTTCTTGCTTCCAAGTGTTGTGGGGATCCGTGTTGGATCGGGAGAAGTTTGTAGAGGGTGTACTCCTTTATTTAATTAGTAAAGGCTTCTCAAAGGTTGGACTCCGATCGTCCCGTAATTTTTTTTTCGCAAGGGTTTTCCACATCAAAAATTTATTGTGTCTGCGTGGATTGTGTTTTGGTATTTGGTTCGTGTGTTGTATTGCTCGGTTCTCTCGCAGGTACTCTCTAGTTTGGGGAAAGGTTTCCGCGCTTCTTTTCCAACAAAGTGGTATCAGAGCCAGGTTCTGAAATTCAGAAGGATGTCAGGAGTTGACAGAAAAACTAGAGAGGAGAGATGGACGCGAAGCCTGTGCACATGGTGAACCTGAACGACACCAACTATCATTATTGGCGGAGCAAGATGAAAGATTTGATGTTTGTCAAGAAGCTGCATCTGCCCGTATTTGCTTCCGAGGGACCAGTTGATAAATCCGAGGAGGACTGAAAATTCGAGCACATACAAGTGTGCAGATATATCAGGCAGTTCGTTGACGAGAATGTGTACAACCACGTTGCCAATATTGAGCACGCGAAGACGTTATGGGATAAGCTGGAATCTTTGTATGCGAAAAAGGTCGAGATAAACAAGTTGTTCCTAATCCGGACTATGATGGGTCTGCGGTACAAAGATGTGGCGTCTGTTACGGATCACTTAAGTGATTTCCATGGCGTGGTTGACCAGCTATCTTCGATGGGAGTCAAGTTCGACGACGAGGTTCAGGGACTGTGGCTGTTGTGTACATTGCCAGACTCGTGGAAGACCGTACGAGTATCTATGATCGCTTCTGCTCCAGAAGGCGTAGTCAGTCTGGAGTTTGCCAAGAGCGGGGTGCTGAATGAAGAGATACAGAGACGTTCTCAGGGTACTTCATCCACACCCCACCACTCAGAGACACTAGTTTCAGGGAGCCGCGGAAGGAGAAAAAGCAGGAGTCCATGTGGTGGGAGAGACAAGAGCAGTAGGAAGTCCAAGGGTCCATACGAGGACTCAGAGTACTACCATTGTGGCAAGAAGGGTCAAAACTGTTTCACTTGGAAGAGAGAGAAAAAGGGCGACAAACGGAAGCAAGATGAGAAAACTTCAGCGGCGGCCTCGATACATGGTGTCACGACCCGCACCTATTTTTTTTAAAACGGATACGAGACGTGCCAAGCCAGCCTACGCCGCAGTGTCGGCGGTAGAACGCTGTCACGGCCATGAAGATCAAAATCACAAATAATACTCATTCACAAAATTAATTTAATTTACAATGATCACAAGTTTTACATTTGTAGAAAAATATAAACTTGTACAAATATTCGAATGACTACAACTCATCTATCTAGCTAGTCTCTAGGCTTTTGCCTGCAAGTACCCCCGTATCTTCCATGCTAAGTAAATCCACGGCTAACCTGAAAAATATGGTTTCCAGTCAGGAATGGAACGAGCACAATTCACTGAATTCAATTTCAAATAAAGAAAATGACTATAAAACAAAGGTTAGACATCAATCATGAGTTTTAAAAATAAACAATAAATACGGAAAACCAATAGCAATAAATAGACCCAAAATACTTTTCCCAACTGTTAGAAGTACCTTTGATATGTGATCAGTCTGGGGCACTACACCGCACGGTCTACGAGGTCTACTTGCATGAAAAATAAGCACGGTCTACAATGTCTAATTGCAGAAAATAAACACGGACTATAATGTCTACTTGCATAAAATAAACACGGACTACAATGTCTACTTGCAGAAAATAAACACGGGCTACAATGTCTACTTGCAGAAAATAAACACGGGCTACAATGTCTACTTGCAGAAAATAAACACGGGCTACGGTCGGATCACACATCCTTGGTACTTCTCATTCCCGACTCAACAATTTATAATAGAGTATAAAAATCACATAACCAATGACTAATCAATGAAATATAGTAAAGATCAATATCGAAATGCAGACAATAAACTGTACTCGCCTGTGGTCCTTTGCTGGTGAAACCGACAATCTGAACTACTCAATGAGCCACAAAAGTCAAAACCCATACAACAGTCCCCGGAAGCTGAAATAAACATTACCAATATTTTTAGTATAGTCAAATTAGCTGGGATTGCCTGTCCTTAAGCCCAATTCTGGACACAGGGACAAAACGGTAATTTCGGGCCAAAACGATGTCCGCCGTTGGATCCGCTTTGTACCGAAAAGCGTGCCAGAGTCAACGATCTCTAAAGTCGTCAAACTATATGTCAACAGATCCAGTTTTTTGATACAAACTCAACCGTATGTCCAAAGTTGGATTCCGGCGGGCCATGCACAAAATCGCCCGTTGAATGGGACCGTAGGGCTCGCAAAACGACGTACGATTCAACTGTCTCAGAATCGGACCAAACTTTGCATACAGGACCAGAAAAACGATACGGTTCTGTTGGCATAAGTTTCGTCTCAATCCGATAAGCGTGCACAAAAAAATTAAGAAATTTGCAAAGTGCACAATACGGTAAATTTCGACGGATACGTATCAAATTCGTCGCGCACACGCGACCAATTTGAATTCCGTCAAAGTCCACACGACCACGAAGCCGTGACGCACCTTTCGATGCCTTTGGTTCGCGACCACGTCGTCCGAAATGGCGGGATGCACGTTGTGTGGATGAGTTTTTATGATTTTCAAAACAGGTTTTTCTGTAACTTTGCAATCAAATTACTCATTACACTGTGAATGAAAAATTAAACTATCTGAAGGGTTTTATTGTCCTACATGTTATCTAAATAATTGTTCAATTAGAATTCCTAATATGGTATTAGATCGATCGTAATCGGTCTCCGAACATGGCCATTTGGACTGTCCTACGCTCTGTTTACGAACAGATTTTCCGTAATTTTCGACTCGAATCCTTGAACAGTATAAAGCGCTAGAATTTAATCCATCAAAAGGGAATTATAGATGGTTAGGTCGGGTACAAACCAGTGAAATTGGTTTGGCGATTGGTCGAGCGATGAGGAAGAACTCGTACCTCAAAGTTGGGTCGAAAGCAGTTACTGCTGCTGCTGGCTTGTGTCTGCGCGCGTGCAGCATTCCAGCGCGTCGCGGCCATGCGCGGCCTTGCCCGGCGGTGGCCCAGGACGCGCCGCGCGCGTGGGGTGCGCACAGAGGCGGTGGTCGGCGTCGCGTGGGATTAGGGTTTGGGTTTTTCATCGATTTCTCTGTTCGCGTTCTACTGTTGTATATATGGTTCTGTTCTGGATGGAGGGGGGAACTTATGCTCGGTTGGGCCTTTTGTTAAGCTGGGTTCAGCTGCTAAGTCTTGGATGGGGCTTGGGGTTCAGCTCGGGCTGATGGGCCTTCGGCTGTGGGTGAATGCTGGGCCTGGCTTCTCTTTGGTCGGGCTGGGATTATTAGGCCGGGCTGGATTCAGGTATGGCCTTCTCTCCTTAACTCTTGTATATATATATTTATTTATATACATACATATATACATACATACTTACATGTATATATATACACACATATATAAATATTCACACAAAATATATATCTCTATGTATTTTCCTATATATACCTATCAATAAAGAAAATATTGTACCCCATCATATTATATATAAATATTTACACGAAATATATATATATATATATATATATATATATATATATATATATATATATATATATATATATATATATATATATATATATATATATATATATATTCCTATATATATACATATACACAATACACATTATATTTTATAAATACACATATATACTTTGTGTATAAGTACCATATTTAATCTAAGATACTTATCATTAATACAAAATATATTTCCAAATAAATTATTTATATACACATATATATACATTTATATATATATTTACAAATACCTTCATATTATTATGTAATAACCTCCTCAATAATATTAATATTAATATTAATAATAACAATAATAATAATAATAATAATAACAATACGAAATTCCATAAATCAATGAGGGTGTATATATACCATGGCGTACAATCTAATAATTCCCGGAGTGTACAAGAACCTATTTACTGAATATTAATTAATAATGATATTTATAATATTTAAATTACGAATATTTACAAATAGTCATTAACTCATTAAAACGGAATATAACACGCTCATACCAAACTCCATCAACACGAATGTCATTGGACGTGCCGCATGACCTACATGGGCTCAGGCTCAGTTCGTGTCCAGTCCGGCTAAAATGGTATAACCGATTTCCCTAAAATTTAATAATATAAATAATGAATAAATAACCATCGGTAAGGGTCAAGTCGTAACTTGGCTTGGTTTTCTTAGTTAGGATATCGCTATGGCTCGGCCTTCCCTATCAGGGCTAACACACTAGTCAAAGCACGCCATTGCACTATCCGTGCCACGATTCCTAGTCGTCTTGTACTCCAAAACTCCACTATGGCTAAAAATTATCTACCGTAACATTAACTAAATAATTATTTATAAAATCTAAAAATCAACATTCAATTAAAATAAATAATAATAAAAATATTCCAAATTTTTGGGAAGGGCAGCTACAAATCTACCCTCCTTAAAATAATTTCGTCCTCGAAATTCTAATTCGTAACTATTCCTTAAATTCAAAAAGGTCTACTATTACCTTAATCTCCTTGATTTTAATTCCTCAAAAATAATTTATATCCTCCTCCTAGCCATTATGTAACTACGAAACTCCAAGGACTTCTACCCACCTTTGGACATACTACTCCCTCAAAGCTATGTCACTAAAACTTATAATCTTCCAACTATTTGCAAAAATTTCTACCAATAGATATCTACTTGCTTATGGCCTCTATAATTCTCCTTTGTCTATCACGCAACCCTAAAATCAACAAGCACAAATTTATACAAGTTGCTAAGAAATATCAATAAAGTCTAGTAAGCATGACTATTCGTCGCTCCGAAGTAGGGAGGACAGGAAGATAAGAAAAATAATTGAGAGCAAATATGAAGTTTCAGAGCGATAGAGGATTTCCAACGATACCGCTAAAAAGGGTATTTACGAACCACTAACTTATTAGCTAGGTTGGGCTACTCTAGTCTAGTCACTTGCTAAATCGAAGAACTCTTCGTTTCTTAGAGGGGCTTGAAATCCGTGTAATATAGAAGTCCCATTCTCGTAATTCTAAACAAGGTTCTATAATAGAATGGAATTTTGAGAAATCAAGATTGTGATCTTTTCCGTGGTTATTTAAACACACAAGCAAAGAATATAAATACAAATACAAAATCGTATCGCGACTTCCAGGTAGATGGGATAATGATTACGAACGACTTCACCTTCTAAGAAGGGGAGACAACATAAAGGGTATAGGGACCTATTCTGGAAGGTTCGGTTTTTGTAGTCTAATTATGGTGGTATGTCTGGGTAGGTTTTACTGGTCTTAATGGGTTCCCTGATTTAACATCAGTCGTTGGTTGGATGATCCTTGGATTTCAATCTATATGGACTGTACAGGATCCCAATGATTTCTACTAGGTTAAGGTAACCTAGAATAGGTTTCCACCCAAGTGGTTGAGCTAAAGGGCAGTCGGGTAGGTTAAATATGTTTTGTAAGCCCTGAAGATGCGCCTTCCGTGACCTTTATGTTTAAGTAGCACGAGAAGACACAATTAAATGGCACACTAGTGACATGTGCGTAGTGGGCTTCCAGTCGATCACAACCATATATTGGGTCGGATAAATTGAGTCAGGGTTGAGACTCTAGTGGAAGTCGGAAAGTATACCGGTATTATGGTAAGGGTTATAGCTAGTCCTTCCGTCCTGAAAGTTGTACCATAAAAAATAGAGTATAAGGGGACGTGTTTGAGTGGGACATGATATACCTAGATGAAGGTGGACTCGTCTATATCTTGTATATGTAATTTGTTGGAAGGTAACAGCTGGTCTTGTGCTCCGAATATTAATGACACGGCCGGTGACACAAAATGATCTCGATGGAAAGTGGGAGTCCATGAGACACTAATTGTCATCCTATTGGAAATCATTCTCCTCCATCGATAATCTCCGTATATCCTAAAATTTTAGAAGGCTTACAGTCTACCCACCTTAGAAATAGGACATGGTCTTAGGAATAATGAGGTTAGAAGAATTTCAAAGTCCGGCTATCTAACCTCGACTCTTGTTAATAGAGGATAAGGTACGGCGTAACGAAATACGGTAGGTAGAAGTCAAGTCAAGGATCATTCCTCAATAAATAGAAAATGAGTGTGTACAAAGACACTCGGTCAATAAAATAGAATGGTCTACTCGCCCACAGTATACAAGAGTTGTCGACGGGGTAACCAACTCTAAGGCACATCCCATGAAGGGATCTCTAATAACTGAGTCGTGGATTTCTATTTGTGTCAACCTATCAGACTATCGTCACAAGAGTTGTAATGATCGTGTATTGCTGTTGACAACTGGTAGATCATAATATGACAGGGTATTTAAGCTATGGTATTGGCTAAGCTAGTGACTGTGGTGTTCCAACACTAGTTAGGTCTTAATAATAAAGTTTACATAACTAGAGTAATATTTGTTGGAAACCAATCTCGGGATGAGTGCCACGGTAAATGATTATCCTATTGTCTACTCATCTCGTGTCTAACTGTGGGCTTCGGTCGAGGAAGGGTTGGTTCAAGGCTTAAGGGTTGCTAGTTAAGTCAAGCTTCCAGCAAAAAATAGAGACTCACAACATTTGGTTTCTTGAGAAAAGATAGTCTCCTAGGTTAGCGTTCTGACTAAGGGTAAAACCCTAATCATTCTCAAATTCAGATGGCTCGAAAGTCTCAATAGTAGTTTGAGGGTCGATGGGAGAAGAGTAACTCAATCACATGACTAGCCAATGGTAGCTACACTTGTGCCTACCATTATCATAGCCATGGGGATACTCGGTATCTCTCTACCAATTACGAGCTTTCGTCTTTCTAATCGGTGAAAGACAAAACAATAAAGAGTTCAAGGGAGATGTTACTGAATACAATCACGTGATCCAAAGACGAACGTATAATTCAAGAGAAATTATCAAAGCAGTCGCGGATGAGATCCTAGATACCTATATATCTCCATCCACGTAGTGTAACTAATGAAGAGCGAACCAAATGCATCATGGTTGATCAGACCATAATACACTGATTCTGATTAGACAATAAGTTAGCAGGCGTCCCCACTAAACATATGCCTCGAATCAAGCTCGAGAACAGAGTGAGCTTGCAAAACTAGGCTGTGATAGCAACATTGGTCAAAATAGTCAAATTACAGGTATACAAGATTTTTGAAAGAAGGAACAAGTAGTACGAGTTTTGAGGGAATCAAACTTCACCTGGTGTTCTTGCTTATACAGTCTTCCTACTATCTTCTGATCCACAAGGACTTGGTCGACTAATGGGTTATGGACATTCTAAATTCCATATTCTAGGTAAACCTATTAGTGTCAGTTGATATCCTCGTCAATAGGTCACAAGGACCACGGAAGGTCAGGTTGGGAGACATGCTATCCAACTTACAAAATTCTACTAATATTGGCTTTAGATTTTATGGTACATACTTGGCATTGTTCTATCCTCCATAGTATCCTGAACTTGTAATCACGTCTGGAATCATTTTACCGAGGATTATGCCCTGTCCGTATACTCTGGCTGTGGTAAACCCTTGGTTTCGTGATTCAGATATGATATGCTATCCGATACTCTTCCTTATATTGACACCAGGGTGACTACGGTCAAAGGGGACCACTAGCTATAGTTTAGCAATATTCCATAACCTATATTTCCTTAAACAATTACAACTCTAGGGGTCGTGTCTCGCCAGTGCGCTGCTGGCTGCAGTGAATTCATAGTCTCTATAATTTAAATAATTGGCGACAGTGCGCTGCTGTCCTGCCATTACGAGTTAACTAACATTCCTTTAATTATATTTGTAAAATTTTCTGAGCTTCTAGAGAATCGAACAAGTTGACCATGAACTAGAGCGTAAGCATTTGTCCTATCAATCACAACCCTTAAAATAAAGGATTGAACAGGAAGGGAAATATCTAGGGACAAAAGAAATACAACATTCTAATATTTATTCCATGTGTATTCAAACCACAAAGGAAAACTTTGAATCGAAACTAACTCAAGGTTCGTATATGGGTAACATAATCAGAAATTATATAAAAACACTAATCCTTAGGGCAACTAGGAACTAAATGGGCCATTCGGACTAGGGTATGGGGATGATACCTAAGGGGTCAAGAGGAGGAACTGAACAATTTATCAAGGTTATATTATCAATCCTAGGAAGTCCGATCTCACCAAGTGAATAATCTATTCACATTGGATCATATCGTCATATCAATAGGTAATAGTGTAGCTATGGGGATTTGACAAACTATCAAAATTAATAACTCCTCATCTAAATTGCATGGCCTAGACTATCCATCGGTAATTTGTATAAGGGACTCTTAGTCCTAGTCATTCAATTAAATTAATCATTGTTCGTGAATGAGCATGTCCTAGTCGCAGGTTCGTAATAGTACAACTAACTTAAGTATTATCACGAGTTCACATGATTTACGAAGACCGACCTGCATGGGCCACCACAAAAACTTGTCACGACCCGCATCCATTTATTTTTTAAACGGATACGAGACGTGTCCAAGCCAGCCTACGCCGCAGTGTCGGCAGGTAGAACGCTGTCACGGCCATGAAGATCAAAATCACAAATAATACTCATTCACAAAATTAATTTAATTTATAATGATCACAAGTTTTACATTTACAGAAAAATATAAACTTGTACAAATATTCGAATGACTACAACTCATCTATCTAGCTAGTCTCTAGACTTTTGCCTGCAAGTACCCCCGTATCTCCCATGCTAAGTAAATCCACGACTAACCTGAAAAATATGGTTTCCAGTCAGGAATAGAATGAGCACAATTCACTGAATGCAATTTCAAATAAAGAAAATAACTATAAAATAAAGGTTAGACATCAATCATGAGTTTTAAAAATAAACAATAAATACGGAAAACCAATAGCAATAAATAGACCCAAAATACTTTTTCCAACTGTTAGAAGTACCTTTGATATGTGATCAGTCTGGGGCACTACACCGCACGGTCTATGAGGTCTACTTGCATGAAAAATAAATACGGTCTACAATGTCTACTTGCAGAAAATAAACACGGGCTACAATGTCTACTTGCAGAAAATAAACACGTGCTACAATGTCTACTTGCAGAAAATAAATACGGGCTATAATATCTACTTGCACAAAATAAATACGGGCTACAATGTCTACTTGCAGAAAATAAATACGGGCTACAATGTCTACTTGCAGAAAATAAACACGGGCTACGGTCGGATCACACATCCTTGGTACTTCTCATTCCCGACTCAACAATTTATAATAGAGTATAAAAATCACATAACCAATGACTAATCAATGAAATATAGTAAAGATCAATATCGAAATGCAGACAATAAACTGTACTCGCCTGTGGTCCTTTGCTGGTGAAACCGACAATCTGAACTACTCAATGAGCCACAAAAGTCAAAACCTGTACAACAGTCCCCAGAAGCTGAAATAAACATTACCAATATTTTTAGAATAGTCAAATTAGCTAGGATTGCCTGTCCTTAAGTCCAATTCTGGACACAGGGACAAAACGGTAATTTCGGGCCAAAATGATATCCGCCGTTGGACCCCACTTTGCACCGAAAAGCGTGCCAGAGTCAACGGTCTCTAAAGTCGTTAAACTACATGTCAACAGATCCAGTTTTCCGATACGAACTCAACCGTATGTCCAAAGTTAGATTCCGGCGGGCCGTGCACAAAATCGCCCGTTGAGTGGGACCGTGGGGCCCGCAAAACGACGTACGATTCAACTGTCTCAGAATCGGACCAAACTTGGCATACATGACCAGAAAAATGATATGGTTCTGTTGGCATAAGTTTTGTCTCAATCCGATGAGCGTGCACAAAGAAATTGAGAAATTTGCAAAGTGCACGATATGGTGAATATCGACGGATACGCATCAAATTCGTCGCACACACGCGACCAATTTGAATTCTGTCAAAGTCCACACGACCACGAAGCCGTTACGCACCTTTCGATGCCTTTGCTTCGCGACCACGTCGCCTGGAATGGCGGGACGCACGTTGTGTGGATGAGTTTTTATGATTTTCAAAACAGGTTTTTCTGTAACTTTGAAATCAAATTACTCATTACACTGTGAACGAAAAAGTAAAATATCTGAAGGGTTTTGTTGTCCTACATGTTATCTAAATAATTGTTCAATTAGAATTTCTAATATGGTATTAGATCGATCGTAATCGGTCTCCGAACATGGCCATTTGGACTGTCCTAATGTTTACGAACAAATTTTCCGTGATTTTTGACTCGAATCCTTGAACAATATAAAGTGCTAGAATTTAATCCATCAGAAGGGAATTATAGATGGTTAGGTCGGGTACATACTAGTGAAATTGGTTTGGCGATTGGTCGAGCGATGAGGAAGAACTCGCGCCTCAAAATTGGGTCGAAAGCAGTTATTGCTGCTGTTGGCTTGTGTCTGCGCACGCACAGCATTCCGGCGCGTCGTGGCCGTGCGCGGCCTTGCCCGGCGGTTGCCCAGGGCGCGCCGCGCGCGTGGGGTGCGCACAGAGGCGGTGGTCGGCGTCGCGTGGGATTAGGGTTTGGGTTTTTCATCGATTTCTCTGTTCGCGTTCTACTGTTGTATATATGGTTCTGTTCTGGATGAGGGGAGGGGGAAAACTTATGCTCGGTTGGGCCTTTTGTTAAGCTGGGTTCAGCTATTAAGTCTTGGATGGGGCTTGGGGTTCAGCTCGGGCTGATGGGCCTTCGGCTGTGGGTGAATGCTGGGCCTGGCTTCTCTTTGGTCGGGCTGGGATTATTAGGCCGGGCTAGATTCAGGTATGGCCTTCTCTCCTTAACTCTTGTATATATATTTTATTTATATACATACATATATACATACATACTTACATGTATATATATACACACACACATATATAAATATTCACACAAAATATATATCTCTATGTATTTTTCTATATATACCTATCAATAAAGAAAATATTGTACCCCATCATATTATATATAAATATTTACACGAAATATATATATATCCCTATATATTTTCCTATATATATACATATACACAATACACATTATATTTTATAAATACACATATATACTTTGTGTATAAGTACCATATTTAATCTAAGATACTTATCATTAATACAAAATATATTTCCAAATAAATTATTTATATACACATATATATACATTTATATATATTTACAAATATCACCTATTCATATATATTATTATGTAATAACCTCCTCAATAATATTAATATTAATAATAATAATAACATAATAATAATAATAATAATAATAATAATAATAATAATAATAATAATAATAATAATAATAATAATAATAATAATACGAAATTCTATAAATCAATGAGGGTGTATATATACCATGGCATACAATCTAATAATCCCCGGAGTGTACAAGAACCTATTTACTGAATATTAATTAATAATGATATTTATAATATTTAAATTACGAATATTTACAAATAGTCATTAACTCATTAAAACGGAATATAACACGCTCATACCAAACTCCATCAACACGAATGTCATTGGACGTGCCGCATGACCTACATGGGCTCAGGCTCAGTTCGGGTCCAGTCCGGCTAAAATGGTATAACCGATTTCCCTAAAATTTAATAATATAAATAATGAATAAATAACCATCAGTAAGGGTCAAGTCGTAACTTGGCTTGGTTTTCTTAGTTAGGATATCGCTATGGCTCGGCCTTCCCTATCAGGGCTAACACACTAGTCAAAGCACGCCATTGCACTATCCGTACCACGATTCCTAGTCGTCTTGTACTCCAAAACTCCACTATGGCTAAAAATCATCTACCGTAACATTAACTAAATAATTATTTATAAAATCTAAAAATCAACATTCAATTAAAATAAATAATAGTAAAAATATTCCAAATTTTTGGGAAGGGCAGCTACACATGGAGGCGATGTGATCGTCGTAGGTGATGAGGTTATCACAAACCTCGCCTGCGATGACAATTCTTGGCTGGTGGACTCATGGGCTTCAGCACACGTATCTCATAACATGACACTATTTGTCACTTATATGACAGGCGACTGTGGAGTGTTGAAGATGGGCAATAGAGATGTGTCGAAGACGGTTGCCTTTGTAGATGTACATTTAAGGATGAAGAAGGGTGCAGTTCTTGTTCTCAAAGATGTTTGTCATGTCCCTGATATCCATTTCAACCTGGTGTCGGTTGGAAGGTTGGATGACGAAGGATTCTTCAGTCTCTTCGAGAATAGTCAGTGGAAGCTTTCCAGAGGTTCGATGGTGATTTTCATAGGAAGCAAGAAGTCCGGTCTCTACTATATGGAGGGAGCGCACAGGGAACACAGGAGGTGAACACAGTTTTTAATGTGTCTACCGAGTTGTGGCACAAGCGGCTTGGCCATATCAGCAAGAAAGGGATGAGCTACTTGGTGAATAGGAAGGTGATTCTAGAGCTCAAGTCTACAAAGTTGGAGAAGTGCACGCACTTCTTAGCTGAAAAGCAAAATAGGGTGTCTTTCCAAAGTCACCCAAGTTCAAGGATGCCGGCGTTGCTCGAGTTGATTCACTCGGATGTCTGCGGTCCTATGAAGGTAAAATCTATTGGTGGTGCTTCTTACTTTGTAACTTTTATTGATGAATTTTCCAGGAATATTTGGGTCTATGCCTTAAAGATCAAGGATCGGGTGCTACCCACTTTCAAAGAGTTTCAGGCCTCTGTTAAAAGAGAGACGGGCAAGAAGTTATTGTGTGTTCGGTCCGACAACGACGACGAATACATTGGTCCCTTTGATGCTTATTGCAGAGAGCAAGGGATACGACCCCAGAAGACTTCGTCCAAGACACCTCAGCTCAATGGTGTAGCGGAGCACATGAACATGACACTGATGGAGAGGGTATGGTGTTTGCTGTCAGAAGCAAATTTGCCAGGCAGTTATTGGGGTGAGGTTCTTCTCACAGCTGCTTATGTTATTAATTTATCTTCTAGTGCTCTTTTACAGGGTGATGTGCCTGACAAAGTATGGTACGACAAAGAGCCGTCATACAATCACCTTCGAGTGTTTGGTTGTAAGGCCTTCGTGCATGTACCAAAGGACGAGAGGTCCAAACTTGTGCCGAAGATGAGGTGGTGCGTCTTTTCGACTACGGTCGGGATGAGTTTGGCTATAGAATCTACGACCCAGTAGAAAGAAATCTCTACAGAAGCAGGGACGTAATATTCATCAAGGATCAGACAATGGCCAACATTCAGGATTCCGATACGCCTTCTAAGGCTGAGGAATTACCTGAGTTAGAGTCATTTCACTTCGAGCAATTTCCATAGGACATCGCAGAGGATCAGTTATGGGGGAGCCAATACATGGAGTTGCTTCCAATGTTGATCATCAGCCTGCTGATGGTGCTCAGGGTGTCCCACAGGAGGATGAGCATGCCAGGAAGACAGTTCCTAAAGGGGAGGAGGCTGTTGGTATACAGCCAGCACTAGTGGCTCCATTGAGAAGGAGCGACAGAGAGCGTCGACTATCTACGAGATACTCACCGGGTGAGTATGTGCTACCGATTGACGGAAAAGAGCCCGAAAGCTTTGCAGAGGCTATAGAAGACAAACAAAGGCAGGAGTGGATGCAGGCTATGCATGAGAAGATGAGTTCTTTACATGCCAATTCTACTTATGAGCTGGTGTAGTTTCCAAAGGGCAAGAAGGCTTTAAAGAATCGATGGGTGTTCAGAGTGAAGCAGACGAATGATGCTACTCGTCCTCGATACCAAGCGAGGTTGGTAGTTAAAGGCTACGGTCAGCGAAAAGGCGTGGACTATGATGAGATCTTTTTGCCTGTCAAGCAGTCGTCCATTCGGGTGGTGCTAGCATTAGCATCCAGTTTCGACTTGGAGGTCGAGCAGATGGACGTAAAGACGACATTCCTCCATGGTGATCTTGAGGAGGAGCTATACATGGAGCAGCCAGAGGTATTCTGTGAGAAGGCAAGTCACATTTGGTCTGCCGGTTGAGAAAGAGCTTTTATGGTCTGAAGCAGGCTCCGAGGCAGTGGTACAGAAAGTTTGAGTTGTTTATGGGGGAGCATGGTTATGCACGGACGACGTCGGACCATTATATATTTGTGAGGCACTTTGTCGAGGATAATTTTATCATTTTATTGCTCTATATTGATGACATGCTATTAGTGGGTCAGAATGCCACTAGGATAGCGGAGTTGAAGCGCTAACTGGGCGCAGCCTTTTCTATGAAGGATTTGGCCGTGCAGCAAAGACTATTCTTGGGATGGAGATCAGCCGAAAGAGAGAGAGTCCAAGCTGCTACACTTGTCCCAAAAGAAGTACATCCATCGGGTAGTTCAGTGTTTCGGGATGGACGGGTCAAAAATAGTGAGTTGTCCCCTTACGGTCCACTTTAAGTTCACTGAGGAGCAGTGTCCATCTACCGAGGACAAAAAAAAGATATGGAGTGGGTTCCATATGCCTCAGCTGTGGGAAGCCTTATATAGGCTATGGTGTGTACGAGACCAGACACCGTTCATGAAGTTGGCACAGTTAGCAGGTATATTTCAAATCCTGGAAGGGTACATTGGAGTGCGATTAAGTAGATTCTATGATACCTTCAAAGCACTTCCGATTGGAGACTTTCTTTTGGTGGTGACGAGCCGAAGCTGGTTGGTTATACCGATGCTGATATGGCTAGAGATGTAGACACGAGGCGATCTACTTTAGACTATGTGATGTTGTTTGTTGGAAGAGCGGTATCGTGGCAGTCGCGGTTGCAGAAGTGTGTTGTCTTGTCGACGACAGAGGCAGAGTACATTGCGGCGATGGAGGCTTGTAAGGAGTTGCTGTGGATGAAAAATATGTTGCAGGAAATGGGGGTGAAGCAAGAGCAGTATACTTTGTTTTGCAATAGTCAGAGTGCTATTCACCTTGTGAAGAATCAGACCATTTATAGCCGGTTCAAGCACATCGAGACTCGATATCATTGGATACGGGATGTGGTTGAGAAGAAGAATGCTGAGCTTGAGAAGGTTCATACAAATGATAACGGAGCAGATATGTTCACCAAGATTCTACCCAAAAATAGTTTGAGTTCTGCAGGCAGATCGTCGGAATAACGATCCCCTCCACATAGTTGTGAAGGAGGAGATATGCTAAAGTGGGTGGGGTTCCCAATCTATATGGAGAATACCCCAGAGTGCGACGAGCGCCGTCTGTGTGTCAGAGAAGCTCGGGGAGGTGACGAGGCCATTCGGAGACGAAGAAGAAGCTCGGGAGCCACCATACGGTATATTGGAACAGGGGAGACAGAACTCGAGCCGAGTTCTGTCCCAGGCAGAACTCTGGCTGAGTTATGTCCCCTTGTGTCCATAACTGTTCTGGCTTGTCCACACAGAGTTCCACCCGAACTCTGTGTCGTCGAATTGAAGCTAATTTTAGGGTATTTTTTATACCATTGGATCGTATCCTACGATCCAAATTTTGCTGCAGGATTGGGAGGTTTACATATAGTTTTTCCTAACCCTAATCACACACAACGGAGAAAAAAAGAGAAGAATGAGGCAAGTGTGCCATTGCAACTTTGGGAGAGGAAGGAGGATTGAAGGCCGTTTTGGAAGGAGGATCGTGTTCGGGTAATCTCTACTCGTCGTCTTTGTTCTTCGTAGCCTTGTAATCAATATTTCTTGCTTCCAAGTGTTGTGGAGATCCGTGTTGGATCCGAAGAAGTTTGTAGAGGGTGTACTCGTTTATTTCAATAGTGAAGGCTTCTCAAAGTTTGGACTCCGATCGTCCCATGGTTTTTTTTCGCAAAGATTTTCCACGCCAAAATTTCTCTGTGTCTGCGTGAATTGTGTTTTGGTGTTTGGTTCGTGTGTTGTATTTTTCGGTTCTCTTGCAGGTACTCTCTAGTTTGAGAAAAAAATTTGCACTTCTTTCCTAATAAGGGCGGCTCAATTACTTCGGTAGTCCTCCAACTTAGACCCAATTAACAGTAAAGTACTTCATGTATTATTCCTTACTTAAAAGTAACATACGTTATAATTAAGGTATTTTACAGTCCCTGTGCTAACTTTCCGTCCCTATACTAACAGAAATATGACGTGGCAAACCAACTCCTAAACTAAGTGTACACGTGTGCAGTCCACGTGTACACCCAACTTAGAATAACCATATTTGATCTTTATCTCTCTTTCTCTCTCTATTCGAAGATCGACACAGGCCGACGAGAAGATGAGGCTGCCGAGAGACGCGAAAGGCGAGGAGACGAGTGGAGCGGCTGAAGACGAAGCTACTGGAGCATTCGCAGATGGGTACCTCTCTCCCTTGCTCTCTTCTTCTTCTTCTTCTTTTTCAAATCTCACTTTCTTTCTCTTTATTACGGAAACCCTAAAATTTGAAAAACCCCAAAGTAAATGAAAAACCTAGCAAAAACCTAACCAGTAGTTTTTATTATGGAAACCCTAAAATAATTTATTGTGGGAACCATACAGTAATTTATTGTGAAAACCCTAAAATAAAAGAAGAGCCGATCCTAAAAATATTTATGCTCACAAATTGCAGCAAATGAAGCAAGTGAAATGGAATGGGATCTTGCGAAGATCTTATGTTATTACGAAGGAACTTTTCAGTGCAAATTATTCACTGCAAATACACCTTGGAATCGTGGGCGCCAATTTTTAAAATGTGCAAAGGAGGTAGGATGTGATTTTTGGTGTTGGACTAATGAACTTTAGTTATGTCGTTGTGAAACAGGATTTTACAAAATACGAACATCAAAGGTGCCTAGGAGCTTAGGTCAAAAATTCTACTGTTGTCCATTATCTACTAGTGTAAGTGAAACCTACTTTTCTTTGTACATTAATATAACTTAATTCTTATTTTTTTGCTATTAATGTGTAACTTAAATTGTAATTTCTTTTTTCAATACGTGTAGAGGAAAAATCTCGGTTGTGAATACATTGAATGGATACAACAAGCTAAGGCCTCAAAGACGAAGAAGAAAATGGTGGATGATGGAGCTACTACTTCTTGGGGACAAGGCAAGGATATCATGAAGGAGATCCTATTGGAAGTTGAAATTGAACAGCGTGTAGCGCAACGACAAGTTGAAATGTATGGTTCTATTTTGAAGAAATTTGAAAGATTTAAGATGGAGTAATTGTAAACTCGTATTTGTCGTGTAATGACTAAAAACATACTAGTTGAAGTTGTAATGGCTAGAAAACTTGTAGTTTATGGATCAAAGTTGTAATGGCTTTGCAGTTGTAAGCAAGTTTTGGATTTTCATCTCTCTGTAATTGTGACCCTTTTTAATGTTGTATTGAATAATGGCGTATTAAATGGTTCTGGATTTTTATCTCTTTGAGATTCAATTTTATTGTAATGGTTCTGTATTGAATGATGAAGTCATGTTTTGAGGCGTGTTTTTGTTATCAAACACTATATGATGCTGAAGTCATCAAATTATGTATCATTAGCTGCTTTTAAGAGACTGATTTTCATCTCTCTGAGATTTAATTCAACTAATGTTGCAGTATCATTTCACACAAAGTAGAATCACTGAACTGCATTTAAAATATTGTAATTGACCAATGATACATAATTTTGTCAGGTAACTGCATTTAAAAGACTGCAATTGAGCCAATGATACATAATGCAAGCACATAAATACTGCAACCACACAAAGTAGAACCACTGAACTGTCAGATAACTCCAACCTCACAAAATCCAGTGGCCACCACTCAAATACTGTCAGGTAACTGCATTTAAAATACTGTATTAATTTATCAAATTGAAAGGAGCTTGACATGGGCATTATACATCCACTGAACTGTCAGGTAACATATACAACCAACATGAACTGTCAGGTAACATATACCACCAACATAAAAGGAGCTAGACATGGGCATTATACATCTCATTAATTTGCCAACCATACAAAGTACAAGCACACAAATCCAGTTAATAGGAGTTTGACATCTCATAACATATTAGCCTTCATGTATATGGCCACACAAAATGCAGGTGATAGGACCACATCCAAATATCAGTACATATTAGGCCTTCTTCTATATGGCCACACAATTGTCCAGGTGATAGAAACCCAAAAAATTACAGCAAATGTCATTATATCCAAATATCAGTACATATTAGGCCTTCTTCTATATGGCCACACAAAATGCAGGTGCTATGACCATTCTTTTCCAAAATTAGTCTTGTCCAAATTAGTCTACACACTTGTAATTTAGTTTTTGCTTTTCTTAGATGGTAGACTGTATCTTGATGGTACTACTCTGCACCTTGCTTTCTTTCCCTGAGTGTCTTTGCCCCCATTCCTTGGCAATGTTGAAGTTGGATGAGTTGGGGCTGCTGTTGTGCTCCTTTGGCTTGCTGAGAACTCCAAATTATGATCCTGGTTGGAAGCTCCCACAACTAAGCCTCCATCAATTGAGCCAAGGCCTGAATATCGATATTAGTTGGAAGCTTCCACACTGCTAATTAGGCATGTATTATTGACCACTTGACTTGTGCCCTGAGAACAATAGAACAACAAAATTTTCATACAACAGTTAGAATTTAGTATCTAAATACCATACTAATGTACCAATAACTGACTTTAATGTACTTACATCCATCATCCACCTAAGTGTGGTTGGTGCATTACTGACATTGACATTCAAATCACTAACAGTTTGCCTTGAAGATCCAGCCTGAAATGTAAGTTACATATACAAAATTCAAAATTCAGTATCCTAATGCACTGAAGCACTTACATTGTCTCTTAATTCGGTATCAAAATTCAGTAGCCTAATGTAAAAGACTGAAATATAGCTTAATTCAGTATCCAAAATTCAAAATTCAGTGGCCTAATGTTATGGTCTAATGTAAAGGATTAAGAGACTGAATTAAGTTTCCAAATGTAAGTACATATCAAAATTCAGTAGCCTAATGTAAGTACATATCAAAATTCAGTAGCCTAATGTAAAGGATACTGTCAGTAGCCTAATGTAAGTATATATCAAAACTCAGTAGCCTAATGTAAAGGACACTTTCAGTAACCTAATGTAAAGGACACTTACAGTTGGGCATGCCAAAATTTAAAATTCAGTAGCCTAATGTAAAAGACACTTACAGTTGGGCATTCTCCTCTTTCACTGGTTTGTTGTGCATTTCCAGTAGTGCATTCTGCACTTACATTGTCTCTGCCTCCTCCAGCCTGTAAAATTGATACAATTAAGAATGACATATACAACAATCTTGACCCAGAATATAAGTACATATCCACATACTTACATTTACCCCATGGAACCTCTTGTTATGGGCATGTGACCCACAAACACTGCATGTAACTTTACATAGGCCTTTCTTACTGCGCTTGGCCATAGTTTTTTTACTTGTCTTCTTCTTTCCTTTGTCTTGTAACTCAATTGGGTCCTTTCTTCTAGCCATTGTCTTCCTGCCACTCCTTTTCTTCACTGGTGTAGGTGGTAACAGAATACCTTGAGGAAATGGATGCTTTTCCCATAATACAGGGCCATTTAAAGGGTGAATGACATGACTGTACACCAGTTTGTAAGTTGATAATTTGTTGCAGTCATCAACATAGTTTTTAGGCCTTTCATTATTTCCAAATATGCAAGCATAATCATGCTGACAAGAGGTTTTCATAACCACGTCAACAATAAATTGACCACCTGGCCCATTAACTTGGACCTTAGGACCTCCAGAATATTCTGTTGTCTACATATAGGATTCCTTCTTGGGCTTCTCCATCTTCTTCTAAATTTTAGGACAAAGTCTGCCCCTCCACTTCTTTTCCAATTTGGCCTTTGCATCTATCCTCTTCATGAGCATGGTCCTGATCATCTCAAACATTATGATGACTGTTTTCTCTCTATCTTCATGGATGTACTTGTTAAATGCCTCACTGTAGTTGTTGATCAATACATCACACTTGCAAATATCCTTAAAGAATGTCCTGCTCCAACGGACTGTTGGTCTAGCATCCATACATTGCTTTGCTTTAATACTTTTCTCTTCCATTTCCTTTTCATACTTCTTGAACTCAGCTAGATATGTGGATCTTCCAACTTTCTTGAGTATCTCCATCAACCCAATATCTCTAAATTTTGTCATGACCCACACCCACTTTCGAATACAAGACGTGTCCAAGCCCAGCCTATGCCGCAGTGTTGGCTGTAGAACACTGTCTAATATACACTAGTCATGGCAGTCTAGAATCTTTTGGAAATCTATATCTCATCCACAGAATAATCAAGTCACAACCAAGATCAATGAATAAGACATAAAACTGAACAATAATGAATATAACTGAATGTTTCCAAGAATCAATATCACGTCCAGTGGACACAAATCCACTACCAATAGACGAAAAATAGAGAAATACATGAAATAACTAACTGAGTACAAACTGCTAATCAAGACAACCTCAACTGCAAAACACGCGATCTGATGTTGACTCAAACCCTCTCGTCTGCTCCTGCTCAAACTCTGCTAACCTGAAGAGATCATCAGGTCCTCAGAGGACATAGCAAGATACATATAAACATGCCTATCTAACAGTTTTATCATACGTAAGAAAATAAACAAGAAAAATAGGAACACGATAAATGGCTACGAACACGAACACTAGAACAACTATGTATAAATGAACTGCCAAGCGAACAATGAACACGAGATCAATATAAAACCAAACCCTCATCCCGAGTGTGGACTCACGGGTTTGAACTAAGCACTAAACCTCGTCCCGAGTGTGGACTCTCTGGTTAGTTCACGACAAACACCCTCGTCCCATGTGTGGACTCTCTGGTGCCAATGAACATGACAAACACCCTCGACCCGTGTGTGGACTCTCTGGTGCACTGATCAACCCTCATCCCGAGTGTGGACTCTCTGGTTGTGTAAAACGATAATCAAAGATTTAGCAGTTCAACTACACGTACTTGTTCTATGACACGACTCAAGCAAGGTACTGGTGAGAACAACTCCAAATATGAACCACAAGGCCAAACATGAACACGACTATATACAATAAAACAACTCAACAGGATATAATGCGATGAGCACATGTCCATAAACAATCAAAGACTAAATAATGAAATGAAATGCATGGAAGTAGTACTGTAGAGGAAGGCAAGGTATACTTGTCTTAGGTCCTGAGCTGCTGGTACTGGTCAAGCACAGAGTCACAGTCCAAGGAACCTATATTGTGAATTTAATTTAAAATCAACACATGAATTAATCCAAAAATAAATCTACTTTTAATGACTGCTAAATATCCTTATAGTCTTAAGGCCTTAATAGCTTGGGTTGACTACCCCTCCTTTTCATACTGTTTACAACTTGAAGTTTACCGATTCCCTTTTTGACCTATCTACTAGTATCCAATAATCCCATATAGTTCCTTATTTACACCCTTACTTCCTTCCTTAGTATTCAGCCCCTCAATACTCATCTTATACCTATCATACCCATGTATAGTGTACCCTCTCTGTGCATATTGTAATGCCTGTGGTTCGTATTACGTATCTTGGTATACGTGTGTATATTTTATCTCGTATTGCATGTCTCCTTGCTTGGTTTATTGGATATTTTCAATTGCTTGCCCGTGGTTCATCTTGGTTCGGTGTGGCTTGTATTGGTTCGACTTGGTTCGGTTCTGAACCAACCCCCCTACCTACCACCGCCACTACCATTTATTAACCCATTCTCCTTTCTCTCTCTTCATTAGTCTCCTTCTTCCCTACCATTAACTCCTCACCTACCTGAGAGAGAGGAAGAGCTTAGGCAAGTGCATCTTGCTTCATGGAGGAACCCAAATTTTATTATTCTATTCTCTTCTTCACAGCATTCTAATCCACTTTAGTACTTAGCATTTTTAATTTCTATGGCTAAATTCATGTAGATCTAAGTTTATTGTATTTTCATATTTTCTAGAATTTTGATCTGTTTAATCTTGTTATTATCAAGTTCTGATGGTTCCATGTTGTAGAGAATCTCGTTCTGTCCTATTTTGACCTATGGAAGTTCGGATTTTGGCTCTGGATGATTGAATTATGGAGCTTGGAAGCATAGCCTTCATGGTTCTTCTTCTCGAAAAATTTGGAGAAGAAGAACAGTACTTGACTTGACCGTATGACTATTTCATGCGGCTAGAGTTCTCTCGAGCCGCATGGATAATCCCAGCCGTATGAGACCCTGAACCCTTGAACCACATGAACTTCAGCTGCATACGCCTTGTAAACATGGGCCGTATATGCCCTGGATAATCCAGCCGCATGCGCCACTGTTCGTACTCAGCCGCATGACTGGATGAACTCCTGGCCGCATAAGCCTTTCCATTCAGCCACATAGAACTTTGATCCCCGAGCCGCATGGGCTTGAACAACCAGCCGTATATGCACCCGTCTCCCTTCAGCCGCATGCGCATCTATTTCTCCAGCCGCATATGCCCACTCCTCCGCTAGCCGTATATGCTCCATCTTCCTCCAGCCGCATGAGACTCAGCCTTATCCAGCCGCATAAGGCCCAGAGATTTCCCAGCCGCATAAGGCCCATTCCTCCTTCAGCCGCATGAGCTCCTATATCCCCCGAGCCGCATGGATTTCTTTCCCCTAGCCGCATAAGACCTCCTTCCTCCAGCCGCATGAACCCAATTTCCCCCGCCAGCCGTATGAGCCTTTCCTCTTACAGTCGTACATGTCGAATCACCCCGAGCCGCATATGCCCGTCCTTTCTCGGCCGCATGGACTTCTTTCCTGGCCGCATATGCCCGAGCTAGCCTTGTATTTTGTGATTTAATTGTTATTAGTTAGGCTCATGTCTTGTGACCCTCAGTATAAGTTGGGTCTCTTGATGGAATGTTTATGCTATGTTATTTTGTACATGTATTCCTGAACATGACAGTGACCCGTAATGGTGCACTCTTGACAAGTAACATGACATGATAGTGGCCCGCCGTGGCGCACTCCTGACAAGTAAACCTGACGTGATATATCTTGATAAGCTGTTGCGATGGCCACTTGACATGACAAGTATAAGTAACCTGGACACCGTGGGCGAATGTGCTTGTACAAATGAACCAGTATTGTCTTGCATCATATCTAGGACAGGGACCCCTGAGTACCACGGTCAGGGGTGCCTACCAAATTGACTAAGGCTAATAACTAGAATAATACAGTAGTCATGAAGAGATTTCTCAGCTACAGGCGATCCCGTTACCTGGGCGCACTTGGGATCTGTAGCCTGCCGTCGAGTAGGGCACATTTCCAGCACACTGTCATGTGTTGTACCCATCAAGCTACTTAAGGGTGCATACATTTCATGGATGATGTATCCACCTGAATTCAACCCCTAATATTCGACCTGGGTAACCTGGATGGTCTGCAGGGCTTGTGGCTGTGGAACAATCTCGCTGCATCTTGTTAGTAACTAGGCCTGTGATAACCCTAGTTAGTTAAAGTATCAAGCCGTACTTATTGCTTGGCCGTAATTATTGGATGGGGCATAACCAGTCTAGTCTTGTCTTGATCCTGTACATGACTGTTACATGTCCTGATTTCTTATATTATCTTGCTGATAAATGGTGGAAAACCAAGTTCCGTTTAGATGAAGGGTTACAATCCCGGTCCTTGTTTGGTTTACGGGTTGTAACCTGGTTGTCTGAATAGTTCCATGGTTTTCTTGTCATATATCATCCTGATATCTTTTTCTTATTTCTAGTTCTTACTACTTATTATATTCTTGTGCTAATTGCTGGTTTTAGTTCCTAAGTGAAACCTCCTTTGTGGCACTTACACTTTTTATGATCTGACCCAGCTGGTTTTGTATGGCCAGATACCGGAGCTGCTCCAGAGGATCTACCGACTTTCCAGCCTGATGGTGACCACCAGACGTAACCAGGGCAACGAGTGGGTTATTTTTGGCTCTCCCACTTTATTGTAAAAATATTCTTTTGAGGCATTTAGCCGACGAGAACTTGTTTAGCTAGATTGCACCTTTACTTACTGTCTGCCTACGGGCTGTAACATAATTGGCAAATCCTAGGGTTGATCATGTATGACCGAAACTCTTGCTAGTCCTGACATTTTGTAACGACTAGCTTCATGATCAGCTGAATATGTAATATTTGGGACGCCTTACTATTGTATATTTGGTGATCTTACTTCTTATAACAATTACTTGCTTGTGATTGAGACACTAGGCTTCTTTGTGACCTTAAAAGACTGTTGGCTTGTAGTTAAACCCTCATGTATCTAGACAACCGTGACCGTATAGCGAGGTGGGATGCACTTTAATATACGTAGCTGGCTATGTCTGCCCCCGCTCTCCAGTATTCTGGTTCTGGGGCGTGACATGGTTTAAGTGGTAGCCCATACAGGTCTTGTAAATCAAGATATGTGAGGGTTTACCGAATATATGTCTCAATCAGTACTCATCCTTGATCTCTGCCCCAGTATCCTCTGAATCCCTGGAATCTTGTCCTGATTGCATGCTTGTATCATTGATCTGTCCTGGTCCTTCCTTATTGTTCCCTATGTCGTCATCTTCAGCGGCACTGTACCTGGCCATGCCAATCAGCGAGGCGGATCACCTCCCGCGAACCAGCAACAACCTGGAGATCAAGTCCAGCATTCAGGAGTGGCCTCCAGAGTCGTGCTTACTGGAGGAGAGCCACCAGTCCAGCAAGTTCAGCCTACAGAGCCTGACGATGGCACTTTGGTGGGTCTCATCAGGACCTTGTTAGCTTTCCAAGATCGTCGAGGAGATGCCTTGCACCAGGCAGTGACCGATGCTCTGACCAAAAGAGGTCATCCGGGTAATATCGCGGCCAACAGCTTCATGCGCTTGAACCCTCCCTTCTTCGATGGCAGCAAAGATGCTATTGCCACAGATGCTTGGCTTCAGGACACTGAGGTCATTCTAGAAACAGCCAGGACTCCAGAGAACGAGAAGGTGGCTGTGGTGCGCCTGCAGTTATTGGATCTTGCTCGCAGCTGGTGGACGGTGCAGGCCGTTGGATTAGTGGCCCCTATTGCCTGGGCAGTATTCAGGAAGAGATTCCAGACCAAGTATTTCGATGCTGTAGCTCGGTACGATCTACAGACGAGGTTCACCAATTTAAAGCATATGGGCATGACGGTCGACGGATATGCGGCTGAGTTTTTAAGACTTAGTCAGTTTGCTCCCACCTTGGTGGCGATCGAGTTCGATAGAGCCCAGGGGTTCCAGCAGGGGCTCCATTTGGATATTTTATTGGCGGTTGAGCAGTTTGAGCATCAGACTTTTGATGCAGTCTTGAGAGCAGCCAGGAGGCATGAGTATACCTCCCAGAGGATCGTGGATAGGGCCGGAGGTCGGAAGAGATCTCACGGCCAGATGAATCAGTCTTCAGCACCAGCCCCGACAGTTAGGGCTTTGACTATTAGAACTCTGAGGCGAGCGGCCTCAGTAACGTTGGTTCAACATTCAGCCCCGACGTACCCTCAGTAGTAGAAGCAGAAGCACTCTTCCACAGTAGGATATTCGCACTGTAGGAAGCCAGAATATGTAGTAGCAGAATGTCGCAGGGCGCAGGGATTGTGCCTGGCTTGTGGAGCAGCAGATCATAAGGTTGGATCCTGCCCGAATAGGGGTAGTTCATCATCGTCCAACCTTTCTAGTCCTTCAGTAAGAGGACCAGCACCAGTCCAACAACAGCAGTATCAGCCTCAGAGGCCTTTGCCGCCTCAGTCCCAGACATTCCAGCAGCAACACCCCCAGCAGTATGCCTAAGCCCTGAGTCAGAATTGGCAGCGAGGATTTCAGCAGAGGGGACCAGTACCCCGAGGGCATGGTCAGGCTATGGTGATGACCGCAGAGGAAGGATTGGCACCAGAAGAGGTAGTAACAAGTACTATTCTCGTCAACTCCTTTCCAGCTTCAGCTTTATTTGATTCTGGTGCATCGCATTCATTTATGTCTGTACGATTCGCGACATGGATATGATTGGAGCCCAAGTCATTATCAGTAAGGCTCAATATACTTTCTGGTAACGGACTCGTGGGAGTAGATAGAGTGTTTTCCTCGTGTCGGATCGTAGTTAGCGGTAGTGAATTCTCCGCTAGATTGATAGAGTTGCCGATGGCCGATTATGATGTGGTCTTAGGGATGGATTGGTTGAGGAACCAGTATGCTAGAATAGACTGCCACATCAGTAAGGTTATTTTTAGCCTTCCAGGCGAGCTAGAGTTTTTCTTCTCCCGAGGCGAAGTTGAACCTTCTCCTCCAGTATTACGGATGGCAGTAGCGGCAGTGAAGTTACCTCGGATAGTTGAAGAATTTCCAGATGTTTTCCTAGAAGAGCTTCCAGGGATGCCGCCAGAACGGGAAATCGAGTTCACTATTGACTTGATTCCCGGGACAGCCCCAGTGTCAGAGAGAGTCTACAGGATGGCACCGTCAGAATTGGAGATATTGTACAAGATGATTGAAGAACTTAGAACCAAGAGATTCATTCGTGCTAGTAGATCACCTTGGGGAGCCCCGATGCTTCTTGTGAAAAAGAAGGATGGTACGTCCAGGTTGTGTGTTGATTATCGTACCTTGAACTCAGTGACAATCATGGACAGATACCCTCTTCCGAGGATAGATGACTTGTTTGATCAACTCAAGGGGGCAGCATTATTCTCGAAGATCGACTTGCGCTCAGGATATCATCAGATTAGAGTCAGAGAGCAGGATATTCCGAAGACAGCTTTAAATCAAGGTATGGACATTGGAAGTTCCTTGTTATGCCATTTGGAGCAACCAATCCGCCGGCAGTATTCATGGACCTCATGAATCGTATCTTCATGCCTTACTTGGATCAATTCGTGATTGTGTTCCTAGATGACATTCTGGTCTATAGCAAGAGTATAACGGAGCATGAGCAGCATCTTCGAGTGGTTCTTCAGATTCTTCGAGAGCATCAGTTATATGCCAAGTTTAGTAAATACGAGTTCTGGCTCGATCGTATTTCATACTTGGGTCATATCATCACCAGAGGAGGGGTAGAAGTGGATCCCCAGAAGATCGTGGCCATTGAGTCGTGGCCAGTGCCTAGCACAGTTGCAGAAGTCCGCAGTTTCCTTGGTTTGGCCGGCTACTACCGGCAATTTTTTTCAGACTTTGCTCGAATTTCAGCGCCATTGACCCAGTTGACCCGCAAAGATGTACAGTTTGCTTGGACAGCAGAGTTCCAGAATTCTTTTGAGAAGTTGAAGCGAGGCTTGATGACGGCACCTATTCTAACGCTTCCAGATGGGACCGGAGGATTCTCAGTATATTATGATGCTTCAAGCAGAGATTTGGGATGTGTTCTGATGCAGCATGGGAAGGTAATAGCTTATGCGTCACGACAACTTCGTGATCATGAGAGAAATTTCCCAACCCATGACTTGGAGATGGCAGCAGTAGTATTTGTACTTAAGTTGTGGAGACACTACTTATATGGAGATAGGATGGAGATCTTCACCGACCACATGAGCCTGAAGTATGTTTTCACCCAGAAGGATCTTAACATGCGTCAGAGGAGATGGCTAGAGCTTCTTATGAATTATGATGTCAACCTGCAGTATCATCTAGGGAAGGCCAACGTTGTTGCAGATGCATTGAGCAGGAGAGTCGGAGCTTATTTTCTAACAGCACAACCAGAGCTGTTAGCAGATCTTTAAAAGATGGGTATAGAAGTTATTCTACCTTCCAGTGTGGCATTGATGGCCAGTATGCAGGTTCAGTCCACTATAGTTGAGAGGATTCGGATGGTGCAGTCAGCAGATTCTAAGCTTCAGCGACTCGGAGCAGAGTGTGAGGCAGGCCGAAGACCAGAGTTATGTATCCATAAAGACGGTACACTTCGACATGATAAGCGTCTTTGTGTATCCAGTGGAGATATCAGACAGGAGATCATGGCGGAGGCCCACAGTTCTCAGTATTCCATTCATCCGGGCAGTACGAAGATGTACCATAATATTCGTCAGCACTTTTGGTAGAATGGCATGAAGAGGGAGATAGCCCGGTTTGTCTCTCGGTGTTTGGTTTGCCAACAGATTAAAGCTGAACATCAGAGGCCAGCTGGACTTCTTCAGCTCTTGCCAATTCCAGAATAGAAGTGGGAGCATGTAACCATGGATTTCGTGACTGGATTACCTAAATCTCCAGCTGGTCGAGATGCTATTTGGGTTATAGTTGACCGGCTCACGAAGGTGGCTCACTTTCTCCCGTTCAGAGTTGGTCAGCCGACGGCTCAGCTAGCAGAGATGTACCTCAGGCAGATTGTCAGATTGTACGGGGTGCCTGTCAGTATCACCTCGGATCGAGATTCAAAATTTACGTTGCACTTTTGGCGTAGCCTGCAAGAGAGTTTGGAAACTCACCTCCAGTTTAGCTCAGCATATCATTCGCAGGCTGATGGTCAGTCGGAATGCACGATCCAGACTCTTGAAGATATATTGCGGTCCTGTACACTCGACTTCGATGGTTCGTAGAAAGATCACCTGTACCTGGTGAAATTCTCATACAATAACAGTTTTCAGGCTGGTATTCAGATGGTACCTTTCGAGGAACTGCATGGTAGGAAGTACAGATCCCCGCTAGTTTGGGATGATGTTGGAGAGAGGCAGATGCTCGATCCCGAAATGATTGCCCAGACAGTTGAAGTGGTCAGGAGGGTCAGGGATCATCTTCGAGTTGCCCAAGATCGCCAGCGTCATTGGGCCGATTCTCATCGTCGCCCTCTTGAGTTTTCGGTCGGCAACCATGTATTCCTGAGGATTTTGCCTAACCGTGGCGTCATTCATTTCGGCGTACGGGGAAAGCTTAGTCCTAGGTATATAGGACCGTTTTACATTCTGGAGTGAGTAGGTGATGTATCATATCGTCTCGCTCTTCCGTCGTTGCAACGTGAGGTGCATGACGTGTTCCATGTATCCAATTTTCGACGGTATATCCCAGACCCGAGCTATATCATGGATCATTCGGAATTGGTTGTTGGTACAAACCTTTCGTATGAGGAGAGGCCAGTGTCTATATTGGATCGAAGAGAGAAGATGCTCAAGAACAATACTATCAAGTTAGTCCGAGTTGCTTGGGGTCATTACTCTTTGGGTGAGTCAACATGGGAGCGTGAGGATGATATCCGATCGCGATATCCCGACCTGTTTGACTCGTGAGGTTTAATGTCTTCCTTATGCCTCATGCCTTCGATTTCTTACTTGTATGATTGATTGCTTAATTTATTACCTAGATATAGCTTGCTTGTGATTAGTATAGCTTGTTCTTGCCCCTCTAGCCTCTTAATTAAATTTCGAGGACGGAATTCTTTTAAGGTGGGTAGAGTTGTAATGCCCGTGGTTCGTATTACGTATCTTGGTATACGTGTGCGTATTTTATCTCGTATTGTATGTCTCCTTACTTGGTTTATTGGGTATTTTCAATTGCTTGGACATGGTTCATCTTGGTTCGATTTGGCTTGTATTGGTTCGGCTTGGTTCGGTTGTGAACCAACCCCCTATCTTCCACCACCACAACCATTTATTAACCCATTCTCCTTTCTCTTTCTTCATTACTCTCCTTCTTTTCCACCATTAACTCCTCACCTACCTGAGAGAGAGAGGGAGAGCTTAGGCAAGTGCATCTTGCTTCATGGAGGGACCCAAATTTTATTGTTCTATTCTCTTCTTCACAGCATTCTAACCCACTTTAGTACTTAGCATTTTTAATTTCCGTGGCTAAATTCATGTAGATCTAAGTTTATTTTATTTTTGGATTTTTTTGGGTTTTGATCTATTTAATCTTGTTATTATCAAGTTCTGATGGTCCATGTTGTAGAGAATCTCGTTCTGCCCCATTTTGACCTATGAAAGTTCGAATTTGGGCTCTGGATGATGGAATTATGGAGCTTGGAAGTATGGACTTCATGGTTCTTCTTCTCGAAAAATTTGGAGAAGAAGAACAGTACTTGACTTGACCGTATGACTATTTTATGCGGCTAGAGTTCTTCCGAGCCGCATGGATAATCCCAGCCGCATGAGACCCTGAACCCTTGAACCGCATGGACTTCAGCCGCATACGCCTTGTAAACCTGAGCCACATATGCCCTAGATAATCCAGCCTCATGTGCCACTGTTCGGACTCAGCCGCATGACTGGATGAACTCCTGGCCGCATAAGCCTTTCCATTCAACCGTATGGAACTTTGATCCCCGAGCCGCATGGGCTTGAACACCCAGCCGCATATGCACCCGTCTCCCTTCAGCCACATGCGCATCCATTTCTCCAGCCGCATATGCCCACTCCCCCGCTAGCCGCATATGCTCCATCTTCCTCCAGCCGCATGAGACTCAGCCTTATCCAGCCGCATAAGGCCCAGAGATTTCCCAGCCGCATAAGGTCCATTCTCCCTTCAGCCGCATGAGCTCCTATATCCCCCGAGCCGCATGGATTTCTTTCCCCTGGCCGCATAAGACCTCCTTCCTCCAGCCGCATGAACCCGATTTCTCCCGCCAGCCGCATGAGCCTTTCCCCTTACAGCTGCACGTGTCGAATCATCCCGAGCCGCATATGCCCGTCCTTTCTCGGCCGCATGGACTTCTTTCCTGGCCGCATATGCCCTTGCTAGCCTTGTACTTTATGATTTAATTGTTATTAATTAGGCTCATGTCTTGTGACCCTCAGTGTAAGTTGGATCTCTTGATAGAATGCTTGTGCTATATTATTTTGTACATGTATCCCTGAACACGACAGTGACCCGTAATGGTGCACTCTTGACAAGTAACATGACATGATAGTGGCCTGCCGTGGCACACTCCTGACAAGTAAACCTGACATAATATATCTTGATAAGCTGTTGCAACGGCCACTTGACATGACAAGTATAAGTAACCTGGACACCGTGGGCGAATATGCTTGTACAAATGAACCAGTATTGTCTTGTATCATATCTAGGACATGGACCCCTGAGTACCACGGTCAGGGGTGCCTACCAAATTGACTAAGGCTAATAACTAGAATAATCCAGTAGTCATGAAGAGATTTTTCAGCTACAGGCGATCCCGTTACCTGGGCGCGCTTGGGATCTGTAGCCTGCCGTCGAGTAGGGCACATTTCCAGCACACTGTCATGTTTTGCACCCTTCAAGCTACTTAAGGGTACATGAGTTTCCTGGACGATGTACCCACCTGAATTCAACCCTTAATATTCGACCTGGGTAACCTGGATGGTCTACAGGGCTTGTGGCTGTAGAATAATCTCGCTGCATCTTGTTAGTAACTAGGCCTGTGATAACCCTAGTTAGTTAAAGTATCAAGCCGTACTTATTGCTTGGACGTGATTGTTGGATGGAGAATAACCAGTCTAGTCTTGTCTTGATCCTGTACAAGACTGTTACATGTCCTGATTTCTTATATTATCTTGCTGATAAATAGTGGGAAACCAAGTTCCGTTCAGATGAAGGGTTACAACCCCGGTCCTTGTTTGGTTTACGGGTTGTAACCTGGTTATCTGAATAGTTTCATGGTTTTCTTGTTATATATCATCCTGATATGTTTTCCTTATTTCCAGTTCTTACTACTTATTATATTCTTGTGCTAATTGCTGGTTTTAGTTCCTAAGTGAAGCCTCCTTTTTGGCACTTGCTCTTTCTGGGATCTGATCCAGCTGGTTTTGTATGGCCAGATACCGGAGCAGCTCCAGAGGATCTACCGACTTTTTAGCCCGATGGTGACCACCAGGCATAACCAGGGCAACGAGTGGGTTATTTTTGGCTCTCCCACTTTATTGTAAAAATATTCTTTTGAGACATTTACCCGACGAGCACTTGTTTAGCTCGATTGCATCTTTACTTACTGTCTACCTACGGGCTGTAACATGATTGGCAAATCCTAGGGTTGATCATGTATGACCGAAAATCTTACTAGTCCTGACATTTTGTAACGACTAGCTTCATGATCAGCTGAATATGTAATATTTGGGACGTCTTTCTATTGTATATTTGGTGATCTTACATCTTGTAGCAATTACTTACTTGCTTGTGATTGAGACACTAGGCTTGTTTGTGACCTTAAGAGACTGTTGGCTTGTAGTTAAATCCTCATGTATCTAGACAGCCGTGACCGTATAGCGAGGTGGGATGCACTTCAATATACGTAGCTGGCTATGTCTGCCACTGCTCTCCAGTATTCTGGTTCTGGGGCGTGACACATATGGACTGCTACCCTGTAATAATGCTTTTTGTTGTTACTTTATCCAACTTGCTGATGTATGATGATGTAGCCCCTGCTATTGCTTAAGGGGTCACCTGCTCATGTGTCCACCCCATGCTGCAGTTATATTTCCATTTTAGCATGTCTATTCCTGTACTTTAACAAACTTCCTTTTTAACATGACATACTCTATGTGGCTTAGCCTGCCTTGTAAAAGCCTAGGCACTCTGGTTATGCCTTCCCCTCATTGCTCACTTGTTCACCTATACAGTACAATATTCTGATTTCTGGAACTAAATTACACCCTTGTATCTGTGTGCTTCTAACACTCAAGCCTTACCCATTCCTCAGTTTGGATGCCTTCTGTTTTATCCAGACACCACCTTCTCGACAGTCCTAAAATCCTTTTACTGGTACACTCGGGTACCCTCTTTGCATATACCCTTACATCCCTTACCAGTATAGGCCTATCCTTACCTGTATGATTTGCTCTGCAATAATGCAACCTGGGAAGTAGCAATCTACATACTCCTTACTTACATGCTGCCAGGCATTGAGGTATCAACACCTAGACTGACACTGCAATAAGTCATGCTACTCAAGATCTGGTATGGACCTATTAAATATCAATCTGATACTTTGTCATGACCCGCACACGCTATAAGGGCACGTGTACGTGACAACGCCCAGCCCTCACCGTAAAAATGGCGTGGAACGCTGTAGGTTTTCTACTCTAACAACAGTTTATATATATATCAAAAACCTGTCGAGAATATGGTCAACTCCGAACGGAGGACAAGCAATGAATATATATGAGTGCTCAATCACAACTCTAAGATGATAAAGTAAAGACTGAAAGATAAAGACAACAAGACGATAAAATATAATCTGTCAAGTCCAAACACAAATAATATATAAGTCCAAGTCTCTAATACAATCCAAAATGTAATACAGTCTCAAAAGTAACTGGAGACAAGGTCCAGTACAAAAGACCTACTCTAACTAAGCAATAGGTAAAGTCTCGTCAGGAGGAGCTAAGCCCTGCTGGACCAAGGTCTCCAAGTCTAAGCCCACTACGTCGTCCGGACCGTAATGGGTACTGCAATCCCCCTCATCAGCATCTGTAATATTTTGTCAACATATCCAGTCAGGATAGAACGAGTACATATATCTCATAACAGATCTCAAGATAGAATAAAAGCTATAAGACTGTAAATAGAACATATACAATGAATCATGGAGTGTACATATATATATATATATTATGGCATGGTAAGCTGTAGAGCTAGAGCTAGAACAAGAAAGTAGAACTGAATCATGATATGTACCCAAATTAAGGTAAGCCATATATCCAATATGTGTGAGTAGCAGTTTCAACTTGTAATCGGCTTGGGTACCTGTCAAGAACTGGCCTGGCAAGTCATATGTGCGATATATGACTCACACTGTTCGGGAATGCGGGATTGATCTGATCACAGGCATACGCTACTACTCCTCCTACCCCAAATGGTAGAATGGATCCAAACAGGACACGTCACTGTACGGGATTCTAATGAGAAGGTAGCTAACCTTCTCTAGAATCAGTGACCATATATTGAGCAAGAGCTACAAGGGAGCTTGCACAATACATCCCAACCTAAGAAGAAGAAACATCTCTCGTCGGGATCCAAGAATACCAATCCGTGAGAACCATGTGTCAGGAATAAGCATATCTACACTAAGTACATGAATCATAACAGTTATCATAAATTGGGAATAAGTTATCAGAGAATGTACTCGCCTGTAAGATGATAAAATATGTCAACCAGATCTACTGCAGTATCTCGAGGACCTATAGAGAACAAGATGTATCAATACTATGTTTAGGAAGTAAAGTTAAATCAAATTAAATCCTATTAAGTCATTCTAGGTCAAGACAAGTCTAGTTAGGTCAACCTTGGTCATGGGAGAACATTGGAAGTCAATCCGAATCAAACTAGATCGAAAGTTGACTTACAGTTGACTTTTGGTCAACGGGTCAACTCTAGGTCACTGGTGACTAACAGTTGACATTTGGTCAACTGTTCAAGTTTAATGGAATTTGGGACTAAATTGGGTAAAGTGTTGACCCATAGTTGACTTTTGGTCTAAAAAGTCAACCGTGGTCAACCGAGGTCAAGACTAGGTCTAGGCGACTATTTCTAATCATTACCAACCCTTACAACCCATATCCAAGTCTATCTTCGACTTCAAAACTTAAATCTTGGCCGTAGGCCAATATCCTAATTTACCCTTTTACAAAGGTAAATTCTAACCTAGGCAATTACCAAGTTAGCCTACCTACGCTTGGTATTTCGACCCGTGCTCCCTAGAGTAGTAGGATACTAGCCTGTATATTCATTACCTACCAAGATACCTAGGTAGAGTGGACGTCTAGTCCATCTTACGGCCCATTGCTCATATCTTGAATATCTCAAGATACGCAGTGGTACGGCACGATACCGTCGCCCTAAAACCCCGATTTCAACTCGAGAGCCTACCCGCAAAGTCTAATTTATATAACCTAGGTCTCTCCCAAGTTTCATCGCGTTCCGATACTCGGAGCTCGATTTCACCCTCTAACTCGATCTCCCCTAAATCGATTTCCTATTTTCTACTTCTCATTCTAATTTATATTCTCCTTATTCTCTTCTCCTAATTCTTCCTATTCTTCTTCTTCAAATCTCTCTTCTTATTATCTTCTTATCTTCCTCTAATTCTCTTATTCTTCTTACTCCTCTCCTTGGCTACTGTCCGTCATGAACACCGTCTTTACATGAGGAGAGATGGACGGAACGGTGGAGGAAGTGCCCTCCGAATGATACCCCTTTAGTGAGAAGTCATCGGGGTATGTGGGAATGTTCTCCTCTAGTTCGGACTCTGAAGGGATAGCACCCCCAGCCTCAGAGTTTGCTTCATCTTGGGAGTCGTGGACGTCTTCGGGGACGTCGGCCCTTGTTGTATCTGATGGAAGAGTTGTTTTCTCGGACTAATCTCCTTGGAACATTGGATTATCGTGGATGTTCTGAGGAGTGTTACCCCCGGTCCCAGCAACATCTTGTGGTGTGGACGATGAATCTCCCACAGTAGAAGATTTTGTCTTTGAACGGGTACCTTGGAAAACTCCGGTGGTGGGCACCCGTTTAGACGATAGTCTCTTAGTCATAGTGGATGAAATCTTCGGGCTGGGAGCATTGGTCTTCTTCCCTCTCCCATCGACGGGGATTTTCTGAGCAGAGTTGTAGGAGGCGACAGGAAGTGCCTCGTCTTCTGAACATGATTGTTGCAGTCTTTGGAAGATGGACTGCCGGTCTCCTCGTACCGTCGCATTATTGCAACAGCAGTTGACAATGACTTGGGTACAGTGACGTCCGTGGGAGGATTCTTTGCACCCCGAGGCACCTTTTCTTTCCTTGCGTTTGTGGAGGATGGCCTCACGCAAGTCAGATGGGTCCGGATCGACCATGTTTGCTCCCTGGGTCTTGGGAGACTTTTGGGAACCTCTCTGTCCGTTTGCCGTCGGGGGCTGGACTCGAGTGGTTCTGTACAACTTCCCATCAGAGGCCCGTATAACAGTATGTGGAACGCTCGGATGGTCAGAGGTCGGATCAGCGGACCGAGCTTGCCAAGCTCGTACTGTCCTAGACTTCTTCACTCTAGTGCATGAGGGCACATAGTAGGAAGAGTCTAGGTGGTGCTGGAGAGAGTCAGACATGTCTTCTTGGGAGCACAAGAGATCAGGACCATAGGAGAGGAGGTCGAAGACAGAGCCGCGTGGAGCAGGCGGCATACGGCTGGAATCAATAGTCTCCATGCGGCTGGCAGTCGTAGCCGTATGGGCTTTCTTCATGCGGCTGAAAGTCTCAGCCGCATAGGTCTTCTCCATGCGGCTGGAAATCCTGGCCGCATGAGTATTGCGTCTTTGGCTAGTAGTCTCAGCCGCATGGTCATCATTCATGCGTCTGGCAATCTTGGCCGTATGAGTCTTCGTCTTGCGGCTAGTGCCCTTGTTCGATTTCTTCCTGGAGCACATAGGATCGCTCTTTGCCCCTACAAGTCTAGCATCGTAGTGCTTTCCTCTAGTCGAGCTTCTGCCAATCTGGAACTCGCCCTAAAGAAGATAGAGGATGACTAGCGGGCATATATGCACTTGGATGATACGGAGCAGTTGTCCCAGGAAGCCGAGCGTAGAGCTAGACAGCGGCTTGAGCGGGGGACCACCTTGGTGAGAAACCGCCTCTTGGAGTTGTGTAATGCCGAACCATAGTCGGCCTTTCCTTCTTTTGTTTCTGTTTTCCTCTTTTTTTCTTTTTGAGAGGGACATGGTCCCCACCATATGTAATGCTTTTTCGTCTTTCAAATAAAGAGTACTTTCCATTCTACCCTTCATTTGTATTGCTTGTTTGTGCCTGTGGTGTTATGGCGGTGTTTGTCCCGCATGGGGGACTTGTTTGTGGACCTGTTACCACTGGCATACCTTGGTTTTAGGTAAGGATAACAAGTTTGATTGGGGATACCTAGAACAGTTCCACGGTAAGATGGTCGTGGGTGTTCGGGGTATCGGGAGATAGAATGCCATGGAGCAGCTGGGCTCCCGGGGCATGATGAGGAATGGTGGGCCTGTACTAAGAGACTTAGCAAAGGACATTTGTGGGCCTATTATCCTTGGCGTACCCCGACTTAGGATACGGATAATAGGATGAAGGGGAACCAACATACTTACTCAGTGGTAATGAGGACATGGCAAGTATGAGGGTTTTACCGTGGAGTCTTCCTACTCAGAGGTAATGAGGACATGGCAGGAGTGGACTCAACGAAGGATATTTGTCGTCAGCAGAGGACATTTGTGGGCCTATTACCCTTGGCATACCCTGATTCAGGTTACGGATAATAAGACGAGAGAGAACCAACATACATACTCAGTGATAATGAGGACATGGCAAGTACGGAGGTTTTACCGCGGAGTCTTCCTACTCAGAGGTAATGATGACATGGTAGGAGTGGACTCAGCAGAGAATATTTGTGGACCTATTATCCTTGGCGTACTCCGGTTGTGGGTACGGATAACAAATCGAAAGGGAATCAACATACTTACTCAGAGGTAATGAGGACATGGCAAGCATGAAGGTTTCTTCGACGGAGCCTTCCCACTCAGAGGTAATAAGGACATGGCAGGAGTGGGCTCAATGAAGGAGGGCACATAGAACGACTCAGAGGTAATGAGGACATGGAAGCTCTATGCAAAGGGGTGATTTGTTTTTGGCGGAAGTAAAACGACTCAGAGGTAATGAGGACATGGTCGATTTGAAAATTTGTGGATCTGTTATCCTTTTGTGCACTGGGAGTGCGGATAGTGGATCATGAGGGAGGATCTCTTTCAGGAAGAAAGTTCAGAGATATGGTCATACATGACTTACTATCTGAAAGAGTGACCGGAATGTGAGTTTAGAGGCACCTGCGGGTGCATATGTAATGCCTGTGGTTCGTATTACGTATTTCTAGAATACGTGTACGTATCTATTCTTGTATTGCATGATTGGCTTGGTCTATTCCTGGTTCGGGTTGGTTGGTTCGGCTTGGCTTGGTTTTGATTGGGTTCATGATGAACCCAAGGTGAACTCCTACCTACCACCACCATTTTGTATTTATTAGCCCTCTTTATTCTCTCTCTTCATTTTATCATCTTCTTCTTCCTCATTTACTTCCTTACCTACCAGAGAGAGAAGAGAGGTCTAGGCAAGTGCAACTTGCTTCATGGAGGAACTCTGATTTTATTGCTCCATTCTCTTCTTTACTACATTATAAAACACTTTAGTACTTGGCTTTTCTAATTTCCATGGCTAGATTCTTGAAGATCTAAGTTTGCATTATTTTTGGATTTCTTGGGTTTTGATCTACTAAATCTTGTTATTTTCGAGTTTTGATAGTTTCATGTTGTAGAGAATTTCGTTCTACCCCATTTTGACCTATGGAAGTTCGGATTTAGGCTCCGGATGATGGAGTTATGGAGCTTGAGGACTTGGCTCTCATGGTGTTCTTCTTCTCTGAAATTTTGGAGAAGATGAACAGTGCTTGACTTGACCGTATGAATATTCACGCGGCAAGTGTTCTATCCAGCCGCATGACTGGAAGTTCTTGAGTCGTATGAGAGTCGGACTCACTTAGCCGCATAACTCGCTCAAATTCCAGCCGCATAAGTTCTGAACTCTGCAGCCGCATGCGCCATTCCCGCTAGCCGCATGAGGACTTCACCCTGAGCCGCATGAACTCAACACTCGCGAGCCGCATACGTACACTTGCTCCCAGCCGCATAGGCATTGCTCCCCGCAGCCGCATGAGTACTCTTCCCTTATGAGCCGCATATGGTTTCCCTCCCCCACAGCCGCATGGGTTGCTGCTTCTCGAGCCGCATGGAACCACACTTTCCCCCCCGGTCGCATGTACCTGATTGGCCAGCTAGCCGCATGTGACCCATTCCCCCAGCCGCATGAGTTTTCTATCTTCCTGACCGCATGCGCCCCCTTGTCTTAGCCGCATGGGATCCAGTGACCCTGGCCGCATGCGCTCTTCTAATTGGGCCGCATGAGTCTACCCTTTTGTCATGAACTTGATAATCATGGATTTGTTTAATATGTTTGGAAATGATACCTGAGCATGACACGATAGTGACCCGTAGTGGTGCACTCTTGACAAGAAAACCTGACATGACCTGATAGTGGCCCGTCGTGGCGCACTCCTGACAAGAACACTTGACATGATAAACCTGACATGATATATCTGATAAGCTGTTACGACGGCTACCTGACATGACATGACCTGTATAATAACATGGACACCGTGGGCGATTGTGCTTGTACAAATAAACCAGTCCTGTCTTACATCATGTCTAGGGAGGAAGCTCCTGAATACCACGGTCAGGAGTACCTATTGAAATGGACTAAGGTTAATAACTAGATTAACACATTAGTCATGAAGAGATTTCCCAGCTACAGGCAATCCTGTTACCTGGGTGCGCCTGGGATCTGTAGCCTGCCGTCGAGTAGGGCACATTTCCAGCACACTGTCATGTGTTGCACCTTTCAAGCTACTTAAGGGTACATGCGTTTCCTGGACGGTGTACCCACCTGAATTCAACCCCTAATTTCGACCTGGATAACCTGGATGGTCTGCAGGGCTTGTGGCTGTGGAATAATCTCACTGCATCTTGTTAGTAATTAGGCCTGTGACAACCCTAGTTAGTTAAAGTATCAAGCCGTAGTTCTTGCTTGGCCGTGAAATAATTGGATGGAGTCTAACCAGTCTAGTCTTGTCCTGATCCTGTTCCAGATTATTGAATGACCTGAATGCCTGTATTTATTTTACCGATAAATGGTGAGAATTCCAAGTTCTGTTCAGACGAAGGGTTACAACCCCGGTCCTTGTTTGGTTTACGGGTTGTAACCTGGTTATCTGAATAGTTTCATGGTTATCTCGTCGTATATCATCCAGATGTATTTTCTTTATTTCCAGTTCTTACTTTTATTTATACTCTTGTGCTGATTGCTGGTTTTAGTTCCTAAGTGAAGCTTCCTTTGTGGCACTTGCTCTTTCTGGGATCTGACCCAGCTGGTTTTGTATGGCCAGATTTCGGAGCAGCTCCAGAGGATCTACCGACCTTCCAGCCAGATGGTGGCTACTAGACGGAACCCTGGCAACGAGTGGGTTTATTTTTGATCTCCCACTTTATTGTAAAAATATTCTTTTGAGGCGTTTAGCCGACGAGCACCTGTTTAGCTCGATTGTATTTACTTACTGTCTGCCTACGGGCTGTAACATGATTGACAGATCCTAGGGTTGATCATGTATGACTAAACTCTTGCTAGTCCTAACATTTTGTAACGACTAGCTTCATGATCAGCTGAATATGTAATGTTTGGGACGCCTTACTATTGTATATTTAATGATCATACATCTTGTAACTTTTACTTACTTGCTTGTGATTGAGACAATAGGCTTGTTCATGACCTTAAGAGACTGCTGGCTTGTAGATAAACCCTCATGTATCTAGACAGCCGTGACCGTATAGCGAGATGGAATCCATTTTAATATACGTAGCTGGCTATGTCTACCCCCGCTCTCCAGTATTCTGGTTCTGGGGCATGACAGCATAACTCGATAATCTGGAATATGGAAATGTGAGTTCAGCGGCACCAGCGGGTACATGACTCGATAATCTGGAATTTGGAAATGTGAGTTCAGCGGCACCAGCGGGTATATGACTCGATAATCTGAAATGTTGTGGATGTGAGTTCAGCGGTACCAGCGGGCACATAACTCAAGGATCTGGAATTTGGAAATGTGAGTTCAGCGGCACCAGCGGGTACATGACTCGATAATCTGGAATATCATGTAGACATAATATTTCTTCAGGAACTTGTCGATGACGGACAACATGAGCAAGTCTCTATTTTGTTTTGCGAGGCGGTAAGCACCGTTGGAGAATACAACCTCGATGATAAATGGACCTTCCCATTCTGGCTGGAACTTGCCGGCGGTCTTGTGTGTCATGACCATCAGCCTCCGGACTGCCAGAACGAGATCCCCCACTTGGAATGTTCTGATTTTAACCTTCTTGTTGAAGGCTTCGGAGATGCGTGCTTGGTATAGCTCGATCCGTTGTTGAGCCAGGAGGCGCTTTTCATCTAAGGCCTCCAATTCTTGTAGTCGGCGACGGTAGTTATCATCCATCGTCAATTGGTAAGTAAGGAAGACGCGGAGTGAGGGTATATGAGTCTCCAATGGAAGAACTGCCTCACTCTCGTACACCAGGGAGAATGGTGTGTTCCCTGTGGCTGTTCGGACTGTGGTACGGTACGCCCATAGGCATTCACCAAGCTTCTCGATCCAGTCGCGTTTGTTGGACGATACGAACTTTTTGAGAAGTTTGATAATTGTTTTATTGAATGCTTCTGCCAACCCATTCGCTGCTGGATTGTATGGTGTTGAAGCAATATTCTGGATACGGTGCTTGTCGCAGAACCGATAGAAGGTGTGGCTTGCAAACTGCGGACCATTATCGTGGATGATCCTTCGGGGCAGTCCAAAGCGATAGATGACGTGATGCTTGAGGAAGCTGATCACGTTTGAAGTCTTTACTTCTACAAGCGGGACAGCTTTCGCCCATTTGGAGAAGTAATCTGTGATTGCGAGTATGAAGCGATGTCATCGGGAGGAAGGTGGAGTAATCGGACCAATGATATCTATTTCCCATGCTTCGAACGGCCAGGACGCCACTGTCGGATGTAGAAATTTGGATGGTTGGTGGATGAAGTCCGCATGGACTTGGCAAGCTTTACACTTTCTAGCATAGTCTATCGCATCTGCTACCATCGTGGGCCAGTAGTAGCCCATTCGGCGAAGACGGTCTTGCAATTTAGGGCCAGACTGATGGGCCCCGCAGACACCGTCGTGAGCTTCGCGTACGGCTTCTTTGGCTTCTGCGTTTGACAGACATCGAAGCAATAATCCATCGTAGGATCGGCGATACAAAATTTTCATTTCTGTATCGTAGAAGAATCTGAGAGAACGCCTTCTGATAGAGGTGGCCTCTTTTGGGTTCTTGGGCAGGATGTCGTAGACTACGAAGTCAATGAATGGTTGTCTCCAATCTGGGACTTTGTCGATCGTCTGAGCAGAATAACTCGCCACAAATTGAACGTTGTTCTTGGGGCAGACAAGTTCGTGGCCTACCACATCTACCGATTGATGAGTATGATTTGGCACTGCTAGAGAAGCGGCCAGGCTTGCTAAGGCATCGGCTTCGATATTTCGGTGTCTGGAAACATGTTCGATGAAGAACCCCTCGAACGACGAGATGATGTCGATCGCTATTTGGTGATAGGGGATCATGTCTTCGTGGCAAACTTCGTATGAGCCCCGGATCTGATTGACGATTAACTGAGAATCGTCGTATGCTTCAAGATATTCTACTCCCAGCTCTCTTGTAAGTTGGAGGCCAATGACCAAAGCGTTGTACTCGGCCACATTGTTAGAGCAGGGTTCTGTGAGAGAGTAAGCGCGATTGATCACCAATCCAGAAGGAGAAACCGGCACCACCCCGACTCCGATGACGATGTTGCCCTTAGGTCCGGTCCTTGAGGCTCCGTCGAAGAACATTCACCATATATCATCGTGAGAGATTGCATGCGAGTCGGCGACCTCATCTGGGATTTCTTTATATATTATGGACGACTCCGAGCCTGGGTGGGCTGCTAAAAAGTCTGCCAGGGCTTGACCTTTAACAGCCTTTTGTGGGACGAAGATCATATGATAGGGGGACAGCAATATTGCCCATGTAGCGAGGCGAGAGCTGAGTGCCCCTGGTTTAGTCATGAGGACCCTGAGAAGGTTGACTCGTGAGATCACATGTATGGTTTGTCCCGTGACATAGTGCCGCATCTTCTGAATGGCGAACACCAGGGCGAGGCATTCCTTCTCCACGACGGTATATCGGTGCTCTGGCCCGATCATCATTCGGCTGAGGTAGTATATGGCTTGTTCATGGCCTCTATCGTTGTTTTGTGCTAGCAGGGCGCTAAGGGAATGCTCCACTACGCGTAAATAGAGCAAAAATTGTTTTCCCGCGACCGGGGCCACCAGGACTGGAAGGTTCGACAAATATTCTTTGATGCTGTCGAAGGCACGCTGACATTCTTCGTCCCATACGAATGAGACGTCTTTCTTCATGAGATGGGTGAATGGTCGACATCGCCCGGAGAGGTTAGAAATGAACCTCCTGATGTAAGCTAGCCTCCCTTGAAGGCCTCTGAGTTTGCAGAGATTTTTTGGGGGACCTATCTCCATAATTGCCTTTGTCTTCTCAGGGTCTACATGGATACCCTGGGCGGTGATGATGAAACCCAAGAACTTCCCGCTGGATACGCCCAGGAAGGATTTCGTAGGTTTCATTTTCAAATTTTGTGCTCGCATCAGGTCGAATACCGTCCTCAGATCCTGCAGATGGTCTCCCTTACAGCGACTCTTGACGGCGATGTCATCAACATAGCACTCCACCGTCTTGCGTAAGTGGTCTCTGAAGATGATACTCATGGCTTTTTGATATGTGGCGCCGGCATTCTTCAAACCGAAAGGCATGACTGTGTAGCAGTATGTGCCAATCGGTGTTCGGAATGATGTATGCTTTTCCTCGTCAGGAGACATCTTGATTTGGTTGTACCCCGAGAAGCCATCCATGAATGACATACGTTCGAAGCCGCAGGTGTTGTCAATCATGATGTCTGTGATAGGGAGGGGGAATTCATCTTTGGGATATGCCTCGTTCAGATTGCGAAGTCGATGCAGATTCGAATCTTTCCATTCTTCTTAAGAACTGGTACTATGTTGGCGACCCAATTCGGGTGTTGTTCCTTACGAATGAAGCCGCTGGCTATTAGTTTGTTGACTTCGGCTTTGATCGCATCCATGATGCCTGGGCGGAAGCGTCGCTGTTGTTGCTTGACTGGCTTTGCATCCGGCCGAATGTTGAGTTTATGAAGAGAAATATCGGGATTTAACCCCGGCATGTCTTCATAGCTCCAGACGAATACATCAATATATTCCTTGACAAGTTCCAGCAGCGATTCTCGCTCTTCATCTGTTAGGTTTTTACTAACGAAGATCAGTTTTGGAGAGGATTCGCTGCCGAGGTCACCTGTATAACTTCATCTTCAGTAGACGGTTCTCTCTGTTCGAACCGCTTTTCCCATTGTGCATCCAATTGTTGGGCCCACGGCTCTAACTCGAGGATTTTAGGAATGTCTTTATCTTCTTCATAAGCGTCGGCGAACGCCATGTTGACTGATTGGACTCGTCTGAATACGTCTCCGATGCTGGTATCCGAATCAGAAGTTGGTGACCCGGTTGAATGTGAATGCCAGTCGCATTCTTTATCTGAACTTTCAGGGGTCGTTGTAGGCGTAACATACCCTAATCCACACCGGGTCTTGCTGTAGTAGTCCCGTGGTTTGCCAGCCGGGACCGGTGGCTTCAAAGGTAATCGTCGCCCAGTGCCGTAGTTCAAGCCTGGTGTAGTTGCTGGATCATACCCCTATTTTTGCATGAGATATTTGGATTGGGGGCTATAAAGATACAGAGGCAGTCTCCCGGTATCTGATTCAAGATCGACTTCTTCTATGGTGAAGGGCTGCGGGCCGTCCTTCCGGCCGAAGATGATTGGATGGTCCCCTCCCTCGATTATGCGGTAAGCGTCTTCCACTGGAGTAAGCTGGTTTGCGGTGTGCACATTTGTCACCTGTGTGTGTAGGTGAGTGCCTATACCGTGTTCCATAGCATATATTGTACAAAGCTTATTAAGCTCGAGGTAGTTCAAAGATAGCCCTTTATTGATAAAGTAAGGTATATTTTCTAGCGAGATTACATCATCTGCGGATGAAATATCAGTGTGGGCAGCCACATACTTGGCTAGCTCCGGTTCCTCTTCGGCTACCCCTGTATAAACGAAGACTGAGAGGACGACCTGGGCAGCTTGATCGTCAGAGGTTCAGCTGGTGGGGCAGAACGTGGAGTTGTTGGCAGACTCGCGACCCCTAGTTTGGTACTCGATGCTGGACGGGGAGTGGTTGGTTCTCTAGAAGTCCCAGACCTTGCATCAGAGTGACGACTCTTCTTGGGAAGGCGTATCGTCATTGGCTTGTCGGAGGGATTGAGCTTCTCCGTTTGCGGCTGGCCGACTCTCGGCTGCCTGATCGTCAATGGCTCCGTTGTGGGTCTTGGTACTTGGCCGGACCTTGGCAGCCGGATTATCATTTGCTCTTCTTGTGCTGATAGGCTGATTGCGTTCTTACGCAGAGTGGCTGTAAGGGGTACGGACTTGCCAGGTTTGTAAGCTTGGAGGTGGATCGTCAGAGGTTCTTCTGATCCTGTGGCTGTCTGAGCTTGCACATCTCCTTCACCACGGTCCCTCTTCGACTTTTCGTATAGGCAGGAGTCTGAGTAGTAGGATTCGACCCCTTTGAAGGGATCGATGTCGGCAAATTATGTCCTCATGAAGCCGTGTTTGTCGACATACTTGAAGCATTGGTGCAACATGGAAGGCACGATCATATAATCGTGTATCCAAGGGTGCCCCAAGAGGATGTTGTAAGAAGTGTCTGCATCTATGACGTAACAGGTGACTTTCGACTGGAGATCGTCAGGCGATGCATAGGGATGCGGAGATGATGTAACAGACCCTTCGGGATAATGCTTATAGAAGAGCCAGGATCAATGTACATCTGATCCACCTTTACGTCGCCGATGTATCCAGTGTAGTATAACGGGCGATCGTGCAGGTTGGTTTTAATGAGCATGTCCTGTGGAGTGAAGACATTGTTGGGCATCGCTCCCGTGCAAGCGCTGTCTTGGAGATCTGCAGGCGGGTTCTCTCCCGTGAGGTTGACCTGAGCTAGGTACGCGTCGGCATTTTGGAGTGCATCGCTCAAATCCGTGCGAACATCCTTTGAGAGTCTCAGAAGCTCGTATAATGACAACTTGGCCGGTGTGTTGGCCAATTGCGCCAAGATGTCGAAGTTGTAGGGCTTCTCCAGCCCCTGCGGTGCCTCTTTTCGGAGGGATTTGTCAAAGCAAGTCTCCTTCGGCCTAGGCTTGCCGGTCATCGGAGGCTGAGCAGGTCCTGGAGTTATCAGCCACGGGTTGGGATTGTAGCGGACTGATGATCTTCAGCTGAGTTATCAGCCACGGGTTGGGATTGTGCCCCAGTCCGAGTGACGACGGCTGTAGCTTCTTCGATATCTGCCGAGATTGTGCGGCAGGACCTGACTTTTCCACTCTTTTTCTTGTAAATGGAAGATGGTGTGGGCTGAGTTACTTCTGATACCAAGTCTGGATGGACCCACATGACCTCTCCTCGTGATGTGGTGAGGGGCACTAGACCAGCAGCCTGATCTCGGGGAGGTTGAAGATTAGCAATCTCCATTGTCGCCAGAGGGATGGGGACCACACCGTCTTGAGTTTCTGTTGGAGGGAAGCTGCCAAATTGTACTGACACCATATTGGCTGCCACGGTTACCTCTTCAAAATCGATGGACAAAGCGTTCGAATCGATGAGATTTTGGATGCACCATTTTAGTTGGTAGCAGTCGTGTGTAGCATGGTAGAAAAAGCGGTGGTAATGGCAGTACTTCAGGTTCTCCATTTCTGCCGGCCGAGGTTTCCTTCTTGGTGGAGGGAGCTAAATTCTGTCTCCTTGTATGAGCATGTCTAAGATGGGCTTGACGTGGCCGTCTTCGAAGGAGTAGGTCATTTGTGGCCATTGCTTGTCTGCCGGTTTTGGCTCAGGTTTCTGTGCTGTGTCGTCCACCATAGCCTGCTTGCCCTTGTTGTCTCGGTTGTTGGTGGAGCTACCCCCATTGTTAGTGTTGGCGTTGGGACGCTTGTCCTTGTCTTCTTCCTCTGAGATGTGCAATCCCAGTTGGCGAGCCTTCTTCAATCGTTCTTCGACACTTGTGGCACTGATGATAAACATCTTCCAGTCCTTGAATTGACTTTCGCCCATCCAGAGGCTGATTGTTGAAAGAAGTCTCTTTTGGCAAATTTCAATTAAGGAGGAATCCCGGTTACCAGAGGGCAGCTTCATTGCGGTTTGGCGAAACCGCTCAATATAGTTCTTTGTCAGCTCTTTCTTCTCTTGAACGACGTCCATGAGGGTGGACATCGTGATGTCCTGTCCTACTTCGTAGAATATCTCCAAGAACATGCGCTTGAATCTGGCGAAGGAGTGGATGCAGTTGTCTGGCAGGTTACGATACCAGTCGAAGGCGACTCCTTCCAATGCCCCGATGAATAATCGTGTAAGGATGGCATCGTCATGGGGCAAATAGTCGGTGGTGACCTCGAAGTAAGTGATATACCGACATGCGGAGGTCTTGCCATCATAAGGATTGATATTGAACGGCTTATATCTTGGTGGGAAGGGACATCCCTCAATGCAGCAGGGTATGGTTGCCGTATTCTGAGGTCTTGAGAGGTTTCTCGAGCGTAAAACATGGCTCGGAGCTCCTGGACCTCTTTTCTTATTTCCCTGGCCTCATCCACAGCGGTGGGGGCCGTCATTTCAGGAGGATTGTTGCCCGGGTTCGGTGCCGCTGAGTTCGAGTCCGCATTGATCGCGGGACCCGCGCTTGTTTGGCCAGGCGTCCCTCCTTGGAGAGTTGGAAGGGCCGCTTTGATCTCGTCCACAGACTTGACCAAGGCATGTAGTATGGCCTCCAGAGTGTCGATGCGTTGGCGATCACTGGAACCACCTTGGCTGCTGTCCGTCATGAACACCGTCTTTACATGAGGAGAGATGGACGGAACGGTGGAGGAAGTACCCTCTGAATCATACCCCTGTAGCGAGAAGTCATCGGAGTATATGGGAATGTTCTCCTCTGGTTCGGACTCAGAAGGGATAGCACCCCCAGCCTCAGAGTTTGCTTCATCTTGGGAGTCGTGGACGTCTTCGGGGACGTCGGCCCTTGTTGTATCTGATGGGAGAGTTGTTTCCTCGGACTCATCTCCTTGGAACAATGGATTATCGTGGATGTTCTGAGGAGTGTTACCCCCGGTCCCAGCAACCCCCAGTGGTGTGGACGATGAATCTTCCACTGTAGCAGATTTCGTCTT